>JANPWX010000055.1:822797-985129 GCA_024734555.1 Trochalopteron elliotii
TCACCCCAAAGCCTTCTCCTCTCCAGGCTGAACAATCCCAATTCCCTCAGCCTTTCCTCCCAGCAGAGCTGCTCCATCCCTCTGATGCCCTTGGTGTCCCTGCTCTGGCCTGGCTCCAGCAGCTCCCTGTCCTTCCTGTGTTGGGCCCAGGGCTGGATGCAGAACTCCCTGCAGGGGCATCTCAGCAGAGCAGGGCAGAGGGGCAGAATCCCCCCTCCCCTGCTGCCCTGGGGCTCTGGGTCCCAGCACACACGGCTGGGCAGGGCCAGCTCTCACCCACAGCACTCCCAAGTCCTTTTGCCAGGGCTGCTCCCTCTGCTCATCCCCACCTGGATTGATCCCAGGGGTTGTCCTGACCCAGGTGCAGCACCAGCGCCTGGTCTTGTTAAACCCCATGAGATTCCCATGGACTGCTTCCCAAGAAAGAACAAAATTTCACTGTAGAGAATGTGTGACTCACCACAGAGCAAACATCACACTTAGCACCTTGAAATGTCACTCACTATTTGAAGCCTTTGCAGCCACAAACCCAAAACAGTTCCAGAAAATCCAGTGTGTGCTAAAAACGAATCCAGTCTGCCAGTGATTGCTGCGAGCTCTGTGACTCTGTCAGTGCTGTCTCCAGGGTGTTCTTTGTGTGTCCTGAACCCTGCTTGCTGTTCTGAGAGCAAATCTGCACTGGCAGTGCATCCTCCCTGAACTGCCCATTTGGCAGTGAGGTCCTTTCCTTGCATTGGTACATTTGTCATTTAGAACCAGGTAAAATTGTTTGCATGTGCAATACTGTATGAACTTCTTTTGTTTACATAAAGGATCACTCCTCTCTGAAATGTCTACTCATGTCTGTCTCTGCTTAGTTACTTCTATGCAACAGTTCCTGGGCTTTTTAATGGTTTGGGCTGGTTTCTTCTAAGAACCTTGTCTTCATTCACTGTTTTCTCCTACAATAAAATCAAAATCCCTTGATTGTGATTTTTGCCAAGATACTCAGAGCATTTTTTCCTCCAAGTATATCCTGAATAGCACAACTGGCTTGAGACACAGTTGGGATATAGGTCCATAGAAATAAGCCCTGAGGATCTGCTCTTGGAGGTGTCCATGTCACAGGTTCTCCTCAATAAAGGTCATTAGTGGACCCAGTCCTGTGTCCAGGATGTGCCACTCTGGGGCTGGTGCTGCCAGCCTGGCCTGTCCCAGGGAGTGTCACCCATTGCCCAGCAGCAGCAAGACTTAAACCAGCCTGGCATTCTCTGAGGCACTGAGCACAGAAGCAGTGAGAGGTCAGGTTGGGATTGCTTTGGGATTGCCTGGCTTTGGCCAGGATCAGGATTAGACCCTGACCAAACCAGAGTGAGGAGGAAATGCTTCACCCTCCCCTTGCAGTAGGGATGCCAGAGGTAATCCAAGAATCACAAGCTGTAAAAGGAAAGTTTATTGTAAAACTTAGATCACAAGTTCAGAGAACTGTGAACAAAAACAGCACAGAGGCAGAGGAAACAAAGCACTTTCAATCAAACTTCTGCTTTTAGTAGGGATTTCCTTGCAAGCTGTAGTTGCTCCTGAGTCCTGAGACTTCCAGTGGCTTTCTGGGTTTGATGGGGTTTGTGCAGCTCCACAGTGGCCCCAGGGTGGCTTCCCCTTCCCACCCCTCTGGTGCACAGTTGCTGCCTCTGCTGCCTGCTGAAGGCTCTAGCTGAGGGCCAGTGGCTCCCAGGGAAAGTGGCTTTTCCCTGGGCCTGCCTTCAGGAGAGCTCACTTGATCCAAGGGGGCACATTCCAGCAGCTGGGATATGAAAATAGAAGGGCAGAAATCTATAACACAACATAGAATGCTCCCCACCCTCTCCAGTAAAGTGAGCGCAAGCAAAGAGGCCCTCCAGCTCAGATTCCTTCTGGAATAACAGTGCAGATCCTGGGGTCTGCCACTGAGATTGTTCTGCTACAGCTCCATGTTCTTACTCTGTTTTTTGGGGATTGAAAGTCAGGGAAAGAACTGCAAACACATTTCAAAGCATCTTGATGTGAGCAGTCAGTGAGGAGGATGGCTGGTGTGAGGGACATCAAAATGTGCTTTCAAGTCAGAGACAGTTTTTCCTGTAGGATTCCCTTCCAGTGGCCACAACATGCTGTGTATGGATTTTTTGATTGAGCAATTTTTTTCCAAGTGATAAGCCAGGCCATCAATGTTACTACTTCCTTAAGGACTTCACAGAGCCTTCTCCATCCTGCAGCTGAAGAAGAGAGCCATGAAAGGCACCAGTAAAGGAGGAATGATTCTGCCTGAAAGGACACAGCAAGAAGGATAATTCTTGGAGTCACACAAGGCCCAGGGGTCTCAAGAGCCGCTGAAGCACATGGGCAGGGCTTTGGTGACATTCCCTGTTTCCTGATCACAGCTCTGTTATCCTGGTGCCATGTGCTTCTGCTGTTGGCTTGAACTTTTCTGAGCAGGAAAAGCCCTCAGGCATCATTTCCTCCTGTGATCAATCTCCAAGGAAAAGAGGGCAGAGCATGGTGTTGCCATTCCCTGCAGGTCACTCTCGTACTTCTCACCAGCTCCTTCGCAGGTCACTGTGGGTTTCATTGTTCTGTTTTCTGTCCAGCTCAGCTTCTGTCATGACTCTGTTTTTCAGGCTTTGCTGGTCTCTGCTGGTCTCCATCCTGTGCCTTTCCCCAGCAGATCCTAAATCTGACACTCCTTCCCTTCCCCACACAGGACTGTGGCTGATTTTATGCCCAGAGCTGTGCTGCTGTAGGATCTTTTCCCTTGGGCTGATTCCCATTTCCCCCCACGGGCTCAGGGATCCCGTGTGCTTTTGGAACAGTCTGGGACAGGGGATGGTTTATCCATACTCACACCTGACTTTGTCCTGGGAAGGAGTGGGGTTGCCCTTCCCTACCAGATCCCAACCAGAAATCTGTGCTGCCCTTCTCTTGTGGCTGCAGGCAAGGCCAGGCGTGGCCAGGTGGGGAAGGGTGTCCTCATGCCCAGGCAAGGCTGAGAACAAAGGGTTGTGGATGGATGTGACTTGCAGAGTCAGGATCTGTTTGGGGTCACCCCTGTCCCCAGTCTGGGACAGTGCCTGCCTGGAAGTGCTGCTTCTGGCATAAGACAGTCCCAGACTCCTCCTGTGTGTCAGTGCCAGCTCTTGCAGAGGGGATCCATCCAGGCTCAGACACCAGCAGGGGTGGGCTGAGCTCAGCCACGAGTCTGGAGAGAGGCTGCAGGAGTCCCTGGGAGAAGAGATTGGGCAGCTAAAGAGAAATGAGATACATCCCATCCACATTTCCTACAGGAAGCTGGGATGACATTCCTGCTTGTTTTTAGCTCTCCTTCTGATGCCTTTTTGACATTGTTGCAGCTTTTTCACACATATTATGTGTTGTTGGGGATCCACCACAAGGTGCAGTTGATACTTCATCATATCCAATGACCATGCAGTCATAGTCACTATAAAGTCTGCTTATATTGAACCTGATCGGGAAAAAAGTCAAATTTTATTACATTCCTGGCATGCAGTGAAAGACAGAGTGGCACCTGGCCTGGCTGCTAAGCTGTGTTACTGCCACTAGGACCAGGAACTGCCTTGCTGGAATCTCCCTCCCACTCATCACTTACGTTCCCCCCATCTCCACAAAAGTTTCTGGGCCGTGCTTTCCCATCCAGACCTTCCCCTGCTTTGATCCCCTCCAGCCAATGGTGCTGACATTACCCTCTCTCTTGTCCCTGCCTCCTGTCTCCCTCCTTCCCCCAGGGATGCATCCAGTCAGATTCTTCCTTCCCCAGCAGAACTACAGCTGTGTCCTTTCTTTCCATCCTGATGGGACAGGCCTGTGTTCCCTGGCACTGAAAGGCTCCCTTTCCTTGGCATGAGCATGTGCTGAAGCAGCTGGATCTCAAGGAATCACGTTCTCCCAAACTACAGTCCCTGATCTCCCTTGGGCTCTCTGCTCTTTGCTCTGGCTTTGGGATTTTCCTGTTCCCAGACATTGCATGGCAGGGACTTGCTGGACTGAGCTCACATGTCTGGGTCATGTTTCATGTTGTTGATCCACTTCCACTCCTGCTCCTTTTTCAAGTATGTGAGACCAAGTAAGTAGTACTTATATTTTGATTGTGAGTGAAGGTAACTCTGGAAAGGAAGCCAACAATGGGAATACATGAAAATTACATTTTCTTCACCAGAGGCACAGAAGGCTCAGTTCTAAACAGCCAGCACAGAGAGTGCAGTGTGCATCCAGCCCCAGCACCTCTGCCCACAGCTCCGGAAGATGAATTTCTCCATTTTAGAGGCCCCTTATGAATATAACAAATGTAATAATACATCTGTGGAGCCATTATAGGGGTAATTTGTAGTTTAACAGGTGTGACTTGATGCCTGGGGATGCTGAGGGTGACAAAGCCTCTTCAGGTTTTGCCAAACAATGGCTCTCACAAAGAAATGTCAGTTCAACCTCCTTGGTCTGTGTGCTAAATCCCTGTGAAACCCCAGCCAGCTGGGCAGGGAGCTTGCTCCTTCCCATTGGATCAGGCCTGGGCACAGAAGCTTCCAAGGACAGGACTCCAAGCCCCAGGATACCCCTCCCTGTGCAGGGCTTTGCTCCCACTGCCAGGACTAGTGTCCATGGCTGTCAGCAGGTCCCAGAGCCCAAGGATATGTGATAGGAGCAGGCACAAGTGTCACTGCTCAGCCCTTGGCCAGGCAGCTCCAGTCCCCTGAGCAGCTGCCCCAGGGAGTTGGATCTCACCAGCTCTTTCTTGCTGTCAATGATCACCAGGTCTGAGGCCATGGCAGCACATTCTTCACGGGAGGCTTCCCAGTCCTTCACTGTCTGCTCTGGAGAAAAGAAGTAGCATTTTCCCCCATGTTTTTTCCATAGTGAAGGGCAGTCTGCAGAAGAAAAGGTGTGGAAAATTCATGTTCACACTGACCAAAGGATGCCATGACAAAAGAGAGGTCAGAGAGGCAATTCCAGCCAGAGAAATCCGTGTATGCTCCTGCTGAGAATTGTCACCAGAGCACCAGGGATTCCCCACAGGCTCTGGAGCTGATACCAGCCCAGAATCACCAGACAGGAGCCAGACAGGGTGCAGCACAGCAAACATGATCCAGCCTTTCCCATCTTTGCTCAGAGCATACAGAGAAATGCTCAGGGCACAAAAGCAGCTCTCAGATGCCCAAAGTCTGGATTGCCTGATGCAGAATTGGGCAGCAGAGGTGCTACTGAAAGCACCAACATTTGTGTGCATTTCCAGGCAGGGCAGCAGGAGGAACAGAGACGGGGAGCTGGAAAGGGGGATGGGATTCAGGAAGACAGGGCCTGCAGGTGACACTTTGGTTGGGGATCCAGCAGCTCCTAAAGAGAGGCATGGAATTGCACTGAGGTCAAAGGCTGGCAATGGAGGGGCCTTGGGAAAGCAGCACAGGCACATTGTCCATTCTGCTCCCTGTAGGGCTGGGGTACCAGAGGGATTTTTCCTCCTGTCCCTTCCCTGCCTCAGACTGCTCTGCTCTGGCAGCAGAGAGGCATCAGTTCTTCACTGTGGAACAGGAATGCAGAGCTGAGCCAGCACTGGTTCCAAAGGAGGTGCAAATGCAAACCCTCCGTGGGCTCCAGAGCTCATCGTGGGAGTGTCCCAGGGTAAGGTTTGTATTCCTGACATGGCAGAGGAGTTGTTTTGTTTTCCTTCTGAACAAAATCCTGACACAGCCCCTTTTCTGTCCCCCTTAACCATCAATCCAACAGGCTTTTGGCAACTCCCTTTGGAATGACAGAGGATTGCCTACCTAGTGCCTCTTCAGGGATGAGGGACAATGTTGTTGAGCCGTTTTGGCTGCCTGCAGTTGGACCATCTGGAAATAAGAACACAATTTCTGCTTGCAAGGAATGACCAGTACATGCACTGTCAGGGCTCTGCTGGACCTCTCTGAGCCCCCCTCACCTAACGCAGAATGCAAACTCTGCCTCTCTTTGCTCATGATTTTACTATAAAAATCATTTAATGGTCAGGTCACCTTCCACTGAGTAAAAAGCAACTAAAGTTCATTTAAACTTAGTTCATTTAGTTCATTTAAACAAGTTATATCTTAATAATAGTGTATTTGGCATAACAAGACCCTATGGAAAATTCATACAAAACTAAAACTTAGAATGAACTCAAAATGCAACAGTTTGTTGGGGTTTTTTGAAGCACAAGTGAAACCTGTGTGCTCTTGAACTTAAAAACTATCTTTATTTCATTTCTCAAGTTTGAGCTAGATCCCGAGCTTCTTAGGAGTATTTTTCCAGGTCTGTAGCTGTGCTGAGCCAGTACTGAGCCCCACAAAGGAACTATAATTAAAGCCAGTCCTGAATCTAAGTCTAAGGACTCCTCTTTCCATGTTAAAGCTGTATTAAATGCAAATTACACTTTTTTATTTTGTTCTGGTTTATTATTTGTTTTTAATTTGCCCCACCCTTTGCTGTTTGACATTTTATAAATGTCAGGGCACTGTCAGATATCAATCCTGAACTCTTTGCCTTTAAAAAGTAGAATGAATTGCCTCTCCCAGCCCTATTTTTTAAGTTGCAAGGATCAAAGGCTTTGCCATGTCTTCCCTATCTCTGAGCTAGTGGCAAACTCTGGGACTTGAGAAAGATTGGTTGTGGAAGCTTCTCAAGCTTTCTCAGCTATCAAAGGATGGAAAGAAACAAGCAAAACCATCTGAAATTTAAAAATAGTTCCTTGAAAGCATTTAAAGGAAATACCAAATGGATCTATTAATTCTTTTTCTGATGGAAGTAAGATTTTTTTTCTACAAAATATTGTTTATCTCTTTATGTAGCTCAAGATATGTAATGATCTTTAGCAAACTCCTTTAAGATGTGATTTAGTTGCCTCCTTCAAGTGAACTTTAATTCATAATTATTTTAAGATTTTTGGTGTTATGGACATCTTAGTCTCATGATACAGCCTCATGACCTTGTGGGATTCTCACGGTTAGCAATGATGTTACTGGTAGGCATTATCAAATCTTAACTTGTTTCTTCAAAACATTTTTATAATAAATTCTTTGTCATTTGAATGTTGTCAGTTTTTTGTTTGGATTTTGGCTTTTTCATCTGTTGGAATTTTAAACTTTCAAACCACTTGATTCTGTTACAGATTTCCTCTTACAAGCCATGTTTGGCTAAAAGCTGCTGTCTTTTGCCTTCAAACCAAACTTCTGTTCCTACTGGCTTTATATGTCATAGCCTGGACATCAGTCAGTGGGAGAGAGACACAAATTCATTGCTGTTATGACAAGACAACAAGACAACAGAAGAACTTACATGTGATTATTAAATATACAGCCAGGACCAGTACAAGGATAATCACCACCAATATAGAAACATGTTTTCTGGAACAACAGCTTTTACCTACAGAGGGACAGAAAAAATAAAGATTAGGGCAACAGCTGGACAGAAGGACTTTTCCTCTGCATTCCAAGGTGCCCTTTTCAGGCTCACACTGGGAATCTAGGGTCTTCCACATCTTCAGGCTGAAGCCAGGCTGAATGTCCTGGTGCTTTCCCACTAGCTCTGGTCACTAGCTCAGGGAACTGAACAGATCCCAACCTGCCATGGGTCTGAAGAGAGGTGAAATGGAGGAGAGTGCTAGCAATCAATGCCAACCCTCTGCTTCCTCACCTCCTTTGTTCACTTTTCACTGCTGCTGGGGACAGGAGCCTGGGCTTGGGGCTGTCTGGGTGTGCCCCGTCATATCCTTCTATTCCTTTGCCAGGAAAGCCAACAAGTGTTTAGGGGCACAGAACGCAACACCTCAGCTGCCCCTGCACTGAGTGTGGAGAGGGAACAGTTGTATCCTCCTGCCTCCTCATGGTTTTGTGTCACTGGATATTTGGGGCATTAAGATCAGCCCCTCTCCCCTTCTCGTTTAAATTCCCGTCACTTTATCAGGCAGTGAAAACTCACCAGATGATTTGCAATTTGCTGCAGCATTTGTGTCTTGGGATTTCACTCTCACTTCTGCATAGGTACAACCTGAACCTGGGAACAAGAACAGAGCACAGAGAGAGCTGAGAATCGACTTAAATGAAATTGTAAGAAATGCTGAACACAGGACAGCAACTGGTTGATGTGACTATGGTTAACTATGCACAAATTATATTTTTCTCCATTATAGGCCCTGAGCTCTGCTCTGTGGTGACCAGGGACAGGACCCAGGGAACAGCCGGAGCTGTGTCAGGACAGGGTCAGGTTGTTTATCAGGGAAAGGTTCTTCCCCCATAGGGTGTTGGGGCACTGAACAGGCTCCCCAGGGAATGGTCACAGCCCCAAGGCTGCCAGAGCTCCAGGAGCATTTGGATAGTGCTCTTAGGGATGAACAGGGTGGGATTGTTGGGGTGTCCTGAGCAGGGCCAGGAGTTGGACTGGATGATCCTTGTGGGACCCTTCCAGCTCAGGATATTCTGATTCAATGCTCCATGATTGCATTTCCACTCTTGGAGCACTTGCTATAGGCAGGAACAGATCTGGTTTCTCTTCAAGGCAGACAGTACCAGAAGGGACAGGGGCACACACCCACATTGTCAATCTTGACAAAAGAGGAGGAAAGTGCCAAGGGTGGCCTAAGGTTGTTCATCCAGACAGGCATGATGAGAATGACTAAAACATCAAAGCCTGAAAACTGCAGATTGTGCTAAATTTGGAGGTGTTTGAGGTCATATCAAAATTAGCAAGATAACATGGAGAATAGGGAAATAAATCTATTCTATCATCTGCAGGTAATAAATACATACCAGCAGGGAAGAAAACATATGGAGAGGAAAGAAACATCAGAGGGAGATAAAAAGTGGGTAGAAAGTCAAAAATAGGATGTTGCAATATTATAAATCTCAAAGTCATCATGATATACAACACTGAGCTCCCTGGGTTCCGTCACTGTACAGAGCTAGGATGGAAGCCAGAGTTTTGAGCTCTTTTCAGAAGATGGAGACAACATCTGGGAAATCTTGTGCATAAATTCAGTGAACACATAGAAGAGTTTGTAGGGGTTTCCCCTAAAGGCACAAGCAGAGAAACATGAAAATGTTACTAGAAATCTATCAAAATTTTGAATAGGAATACATGGGTTAAATCCTAAGGAAAATGGAACTTGTAATCAAATGGCATCTATTGTGGTCAATTGAGCCCTAAATTCATCTGTTGAAAGGAGTGGTAAAACCCCCTTTCCTGGGGTGTTAATAACTCCACTCATCTGAAAGGAGATGCAGAGGGTTCACACTTTGTGCAAAAGACAAGCACCCGATGGCAAGAAATAATTTCTGTCAGAGTGAAAGGAGGGTTAGAAAGAAAGGAAGAAAAAAAGAAAATTAAATACAGAGACATGAAGTCTGTTAAATACAAACTATACAAAGTCCATTAATTTTTAGGATGTACTTTTATGCAGATATTGCAAAACCTAGTGCAAACGTTTATGTAAAATTTTTTAGTGCATTAAAGAAAGATAAATCATAGGTTGTAATTTTGCAAAGTGTTTAATCCTAAATCAGACTATACCTGTCCGTGAAACATTTCACACTTGTGCATTAGACAAGCAGTTTGTACAGCCAGAGCAGGAGGAGAAGCCCTCAGGCAGTGCCTGCTGTACTCAGGGAGCAGGAACAGCAGTGCAGGAGACTGCTGCAAACACCAGCAACAGCAGCCACCTCCATCCTGAGCAGTTTGCTGCAGAAATCTCAGTCTGCTGAGGGACAACAGGCCTGGGTCAGGAGTAGTGGATGTTCAGCTCTGGAATGCTCTCCAAAATGGATAAAAACTACTCTTAATATCACACCAGTGATGCTCCCTCACACTTGCACATTATCAGGAGAAAAGTAGATCTTATAACAACTTGCCTTTGTAAATATAAACAACCCTATCTGGACACTCCACCTGTACATCTTCCCAGCACTGGTCCTCATGTTTCTCTTGTGCTCTTTGGGACTTTGATGCTCCAAGGAATTCTCTCAACATATGTGAGGGAGAGACTGGAGAATGCAAAGAAAGCTCAATGCTCAGCACTGGACCTACCTTGGATATCAGGGACCATCAGGATTCTGGGTCTGGTTGATTCAGGCAAGTTCAAGTCAGCATAAAGGACATTTTCTTCCATTCTTGTTCCCTCTTCTTCTTTTTCCCTCCCTCGGCTGTTCTGAGAGTGATGCTCTGGGCTGGGTACAACTCAGAGCTCTCTCCTCTTTGTAAACTTCAGGAGGAAGTTCTTGACTTTTCCGGTCATACATAAACTTTTAATAAGCACAGGGTTTTATGTCAGTAACATGAGGAAATAAAAGTTCATGGCCACCATGTAGTCACTTGTGTTGGGAAGTGGTTCTGGCATTGGAAGAGTCTCGAGTTCCCAAAGCTTCACACACCAACACACAAAACACTTTGCCCTGCTGTGTCCTGAGCACTGTGGGCTCTGTGCAGCTCACAAACATTGTCTGCTTCTCTACAAGGGAGTTCTGGGGGCAAAAGGAGATTCAGACAGGGGGATTGGTCCAGCCTGTTTTGGGAATCGCAAAAGGTGCTTAATATGCAAAGGCAGCAACTGGAACAGTGCAGCCTAAACAAAATTAATCCCTTGGCTTTCCAGGTTTGTCATATCCCTCTGGGCAGCTGGGGTCAGCTGTGTTCCCTCTCAACTACTTATGTACCTGCAGCCCCCTCAGTGGTGGGGTGTGATGACAAACAGAGGACTCCTACTGTGTTTAATCTCTGCTCAGCAAGAATGAAAACAACCCTGTGTTCTCGACACTGTTCCAGAACAAATCCAAAATGTAGCCCATACCAGTTGCTATGATGGAAATTAACTCTATCCCAGCCAAAACCAGCCCAGGGCCCTAGAATTTAAGAAAGGTGTGAAGATCCTTGAATGGAGGCTCAGAGAATGGGAACAAAGCTGGTGGAAGGGTTGGAAGGAATGTCCTGTGAGGAGCAACTGAGGATTCCATGGTTTGTCCAGTTTTTAGAAAAGGAGGCTGAGGGGTGACGTCTTTTCTCTCTGGAGTCCCAGCACAGGAATGATGGAACTGTTGGAGAGAGTCCAGATGAGGCCAACAAAGTCTTGAGAAGTTGGAACACCTCTGTCATTAGGAAAGCCTGAGAGAATGAGATTTTTCAGTCTGGAGGAGAGAAACTTTGGGGTGACCTCATTGTGGCCTTCCAGTGCCTGAAGGGAGCCCACAGGAAAGATAGAGAGAAACTCTTGACAAGAGCCTGGAGTGTCCAACAAGAGGGAAAGGCTTCACACTGACAGAGAGTAAGTTTAAACTGGATATTAGGAAGAAATTGTTCCCTGTGAGGGTGGAGAGGCCCTGGCACAGATTCCCCAAAGAAACTGTGGCTGCCCCATGCCTCGAAGTGTGCAAGTCCAGGTTGAAGAGGGCTTGGAGCAACCTGGGATAGTGAAAGGTGTCTCTGCCCATGACAGGGAAGGTGGAACAAGATGAACTTAATATCGTTTCCCACCCAAACCATTCCATGATTCTATGATTATTGTATTCCTGTCTTTACAGAACTATAAGACATTGCTTTTCTGATTTAGAACAAACTATAGGAAAAAGCTGAGTGGTTTTTAATAAAATAAATACTAATTCTAATTGAACCTATTTCTTCCACAGAGAGACAATTTTCTATAATGGAAATATTCTCTCAGGGCCATCAGATCTGGAACACTCTCTGCTGCCAGTGGTAATGGCAGAGGCTTCTTCAAAGGGCCAGAGATGTGTTCTGGTATTCTGTGCCTCATGTCCCATAATCAGAGGCCCCCAGATGCCAAAAAACACCAGCTGTGTGAGAGAAAGAAAGGAAGTGAAGCAGTTTCTGTGGTAGTTGATGACTCAGAAGTTTGTACTGTGGTCAGACGAAGGTTTGCAGTGGCCCTCAGACCTGACAGGGAGATGTGCCCAGAAACTGTGTGACAGGCAGCTGAAGTACTGAGGTTTAAACAACAGACCCTGACTGAGGCCTGAACATCAGGCCCTGAGCCAAAGTTGCCTCTAGAAGAACCTACAAACCAAATGTTATATATGTATATCATGTAACTATTGTTATATGTGTTTGTTTATTGGCAAAACATGTGTTTACCTTTCGAAATCCAGAAACTGGATGAGGCCACATCTGCCCTCATTAGGGGGGTACATAATCAAAGACAACTCCCTTGGTTCCCCCTTGAGCCCTGGCCAGGCCTTGGGAGAAATCCAATGGAGGAATGAAACCGGAAATTATGTCAGCTTGTTTTAAGAGTTTAAAAGCTGGGCTATTATCGCAGCAAAGTCAGGAAGCCATTCCACATCTCCACAAAGATGGAATGGGTTGGAAAGAATCTTAAAAATCATCTTGTTCCAAACCCCTGCCATGGGCAGGGACACCTTCCACTATCCCAGGTTGCTCAGAGCCCCATCCAACCTGGCCTTGGACACTTCCAGGCCTGGGTCAGCCACAGCTTCTTAGGGAAACCCAAAGTATTCTGTGATTTTTCAGCTCCACAAAGTCTTAATTCCTTTTTTTCATTCACATTTTTTTTTTCTGTTAGGGAATCGCATTACTAATTTGCCAGTTGTAACATGGACTGAGTGTAGGAAACATCCATTGAGTTCAGTCAACTTTTTTGCTTTTTATTGCTGGTTTTCTGGAGTGACAAGCACATGATAGCACTGATCCCACAAATTTTGCCATAAAAATAGTGCCTTTCCTGTGGAATATTGCCTACGCTGATCAGCAGGTTTTGCTGCATCTTGAGGGAGTGCTGACTGTGTGGGCCGGTGCTGTTTGAAGAAGGAAGGTGCAGTACCCCACTGAATTGGTGATTTGAACTCCATTTGACAAGGATGGTGCAAATACCATGGGAGGAGCGGGAAATTAAAAGGGGGCTCCAGCTCCCCTTGTAAATAATTTTATGTTTTACTGAGATGCTGCATAACTTATTACTGGAGATAGCACACAGGGTAGTTTGTATTCTATTTCTGAGCACTTAGCCACACTTTTCAGCATTTAAATGTATACTTATTATTTCTTCGTGGTATTGCGTTGTTCCCACAAAACTATGATGGGGAGCAGTAAATATCTTCAGTAAATTAAAGATATTTTAATGTGGGTCCATATGGGTGGGACAATGGCCCTGTAGGTCTGTGTGTTAATAATGAGATGTCTGTGTTAATAACTCTGCTGCAATTCATTAGCACCTAATGATTTTGGCTTCCTAAACTCTAGCTAAGGGCATGGGCAACATCTGACAGCATTTTCCTAACAAATAACCCCTCACACTCCCACTTCACTCCGACTCTTGCCAGCTCTATTTCCATGTTTCCAAGACCAGTCATGTCCATATTTTGGCCTGTGCAATCCCAAACTCAATGTGGCCATGACCAAGAAAGACAGAAGGGGAGATTTTTAACATACCAGGCTCTTGTCCAATACTTACGTTGTGCAGCCTCAGGTCAGAGATGAAGAATCTTCTGGGGTCAGTTCAGTCCAAGGGGGCCTCTGTACCTCCCCAAGAAAACAGATTTGGTAAAGATTTCATTACAAGATCCAAATTCAAAGATAAGTAGTCTGCAAATCAGCTACTCTGAAATAGATAAAATATTTAAAATGAAATATACATTATGAACGAGGGATGCAGTAAACACTTGGAAGAAGAACCCTCCTTTGTGAAAGCAAGCCTTTTGGGCTGGTTTTCACCCTTGGACAATACTCAGATAATGACGTTTTTTGGTTGTAGTGAAAAGGAAAATTGAAACAAAAACCAAGTATGTGAGAGAGAGGCTTAGAAGGAAGATTTCAAATCGAAAACGTCACTTAAATTCTACTTACAGTAACTAGGATGTCTTTCCCTCAAACTACCTGTTCCTTGGCTTCAGTGGATGTGCTTGACAGCTGAGCAAATGTGGATTTTTCTGGATTTAATGTGCTTGCTTACTCTATCCAGACCTGAAATAATTGGGAGACATTTTCTGATATGTAAGATTTGAAAAAACCTGTAACTTTTGGTGGGACCAAAATTATTTTCTAATATAAACAAGGAGTTTCCGCTACCAAGGAGGAAACGTCATATTGTAAACGTTAAATATGTTTTTTGAAAATCAGGGAATGTTTAATACTTTTGAAATCAAACATTTCAATTTTTCTTTTCAGGATGTTCTTTTAGGAGAAATTAAATGCTTTGGGTTTTATTAAACAAATAAGAAGGTTTTTTTCTATTTTTTCCTGCAGTGATTCACAGCCAAAAGGTCCCTGTCTGGGTCACAATCCAAAGATTTAAAAAGTGGTCATGACAAGAACCATTTTGCAACCAGCTGATGACCATAAGGAAGGCTGGCTACCTCACTCCCTCCAAAGTTCACCCATTTTTAGACAAATGTTGCAATATATTTTGTGCAGAAATATATTTTACTGTTGTGTGAAAGAGGAACTGAAAACAGCTGAAAAGCTGAAAGTAAAACCACTGCAAACTGGCGAACACTTCACTGGTATAAACTCTTTCTCTCTGTATCTGGATAAAATTAAGCTGCCTGTTTCTCTTTTGTAATTGAAGCAAAACAAACCAATAGCCTGGTTTTTATTTAGCAGCCTTGGTGGCATTTTTCCCTCTCTAAACTCCAGCTGCTTTAACATCAGGCCTCTATCCTTAGTGGTTGCCTGACAGTGGAAAAAAGCAAGAATTCCCAAGGATGTCCTATCCTATGCCTGACATATTTAAGTGTGTCAGGGCCTCCCCACCCTCACAGGGAACAATTTCTTCCTTATATCCAATCTAAACCTCCTCTCTGTCAGTGTGAAACCATTGATCCTGGTCCTGTCACTCCAGGCCCTTGTCAAGAGTCTCTCTCCATCTTTCCTGTGGGCTCCCTTCAGACACTGGGAGGCCACAATTAGGTGACCCCAAAGTCTTCTGTCTTCCAGGCTGAAAAATCCCATTTCCCTTAGCCTTTCAATATACCTTTTTTCAACATACTTGGAGCATGACCCTTGGCAAAAGGGGATGAAGAGGAAATCTGTTTGACTTACAGAGAAGCAGATGTTGCCATTTTGGAAGGCACCTGACACAGTGTCAGATCCAGGTAGCTCTCCATGAGAGCTGAATCCAGATGCCACCCAGCCAGTTGTGTGGATGTGCAGCTCAACCCCATCAGCTCCTGCTCCTCATGGTCCCAGCAGAGGTAGAACATGCTGGAAGGATCCAGGAAGGTGGGGAAATACAGCAACGGAGATGCAAACTGGCCAGAACAAAAACATGGGAGGAACAAGAGGAAGAGCATTCTCTTGATTCCTGAGAAGAACATCACCATCATCTCTGCAGTCTCTGAGTCTTGCTGATCCCCTGGGCAGTTATAAGAAGCCCAGTTTATATGGAAGTGCCCAAGGCTGGGCCTGTTGCCAGGAAGGAGGGCTGGAACCCAACTGTTCCATATATTCAATTTAAAATGTAGGAAAGATCAACACTTTACATAACATGCCCTGGCACCTTGCCTGAGTGAAACTGTACTAAGCCATCCCATATACATCTTTAAACATTTTTAACAGCTGTTTTGTACTACAGAACCAAAACAAGGCGGCCAAGTGTTTACCTCCTATGCAGTACCCCTCAGGGTGGGTGAATGTTGGCTCTCCACATGAAGGAAAAGGGACTCTTCTGACAAACTTGTCTTGGCATTGCAGATTCTGAAATGAACCCTGATTGTGCCACTATGGTGGGATGGTTATGGACAAATTTGTTGGAAAGAAGCTAAGTCTTAATGCCGTAGCTTATCAGAGGAAGCTGTTGTGGCACATGAAAAGGGCTCCTGTGATAGCAGTCTGGAAGAGTAGAATAAGAAAAATGCCTCTATTCCATGTGCTGCACCTTGGTGGGAGCAAGTCAAAGGAGAAAAGTGCATCATCTCTTGTGCTGCCTGAGATCTTTCAGTGTAATGACATAAAAACAAAAACCCTCAGCAGGTTTCTGACCAGTTCTGCCAGGAAGTGCCTTGTCCGTCATCTCCAATTTGCCCAATTGCATAATCCACTACAAGACTTATCCCAGATCTGTGGATTTTGGAGGACATGGTAGTTAATTCCTATTAACTTGCAGGGAAAATGCAGAAAAGCCATTTGTATTATTTATCTGGGGCAAGCATTGGAAGAACAGATGAACAACAGAGAAGAGTTCCCTCTGATCTGATCCTCAGGGATAGGGTTTAAAGAGATCAAATTGCATACAGATTGCTTGAATCCCAGGTCATGTTTTTGACAGTCCTGCTTTAGATTGCAAGTATATTTATGGTTTCTTATTTCAGTTCTCTAATCAAATGCTGACATTTTTTATACTGTCTGCTCCAGAGAGGCCCAAGACACTGTTTTTGGGGGGAACCAGGGCTGAGGGATACCGTAATGCAAATTGAGTATTTGAAGGTTAGGACAGCACAGGGATATCAAACCTGGGAGACTTTGGCTCTTCCAGGAGATGCACCAAAGACAGAATTAATCATGAAGTGGGGAGGGGAAAAGGCAAGGGAATCTGCATCTTGCAGAGCTGCTCACATGAGAAATTTTCACTATGGCTTGTTCTCCACTTTTAGGCAGAAAATCCCTTCCTCACATGGAGAGGAGTGTGATATTGGAGGATGCAACTGAGACACTGCTGGAATGTGCAACTCTCCTGAAATTACAAGGAAAAGTGGTGTAGTTCTGTGACAAGGATTGGAGTTGCATGGTCTCTTGGGTGGAACAGGATGTGGTGGTGTTTGCATGACACTGCTGACGAGTGTGGGAGAGATGTGCAGGAGCAGGAAGATACCACATATTGGCAGCGAGCAGCATGCCAAGGAAGATTTTAAAATTATAGATGACCTGAGAAGAGGGAGGAAGATAAAATCTGCTTCCTTTAGAAAACTAAATGCTCATACAGGAGCCAAGTGTGAAAAGAAAGAGGAGAGTCAGAACCACAGGATGCAGTGGCACCTCTGAGTATGTGCCTCAGGCAACAGACAAGAGACAGACGGGAGGGGAAAGCAGTGAAGTTTCACTGAGTTTTCTCTCTGGGGATTATGATGACGTGCAACAAACTCAAGGGATGAAGAAGAAGGAAAATGCTATGCCCAGTACTCTCAAAACAGCCCTGATTGTTCCACTGCTGAAATCCTTTGCAGGCAGCACACATGCCCCTGACTCACAGCCAACTTCCACCCCACGCCTCCCCAGCTCAGCAACTCCATGTTGCAGTGCAGGAAGTAGCAGAATTCTGTTATATAGAGCCAGTTGAAGCAATCTGAGTATCATTTCACAATATTTGCATTCTGGTGAGGTTATTTAACACCTCTGTTCTTTTAGGACAAATTTTAACAAAAAATTCAACTTAAAAAGAAATTTGGTTTAAAAATGTCTGAAGGTTGATACCCAAATAGGTATTTAACAGAGTGGAACTTGAACCTATTGCAGCTAGGCTAAAAAATATCCTTACATTCAGTTCCTCACTTCTTTGACAGCCCTCTTTCCCATGTATGAATCCATTCCAGGTTCTCTTTATTTCAAAAAACTACAGCCCTTGTGGAAGATGGTGCCAAACTGACTCACCTTTTGCCACACATCTGCAGGGCTACTTCTTCCAAATCCTATGGATCATATGGAAGCAACAGAGGAGATGTAAATCTCCTTGTTGAATAATACATGCAATCCTGAAGGAAAGGGGGTGGCATAAGGGAATTTTTTTCACAAGCTGCCTCGTGAAAGGACTTCACCTTTGCTTAATGTAATTCCTCAGCTCTCTGGGGTTATCCATAGCTGTTTGCACAAATCCTCCTGTTCCAGGAGTTGTCCCACTGCAGCCGTGAAAACCCCTTTGCTTCTTCACAGACCAAAAATCCTGGGACTGACAAAAAACCTGAGGATAGAGGTGGAGACTCTCTTTATAATAAGTAATTTGCAAAGTGGGTTAGCAGGGACAGATACATCAGCACGTGAGTGATTATTTACGGAATGGGGAATTGTAGGACTGATTTTCCCCTTTTCCCTTTTTAAGCTTTAAAGGGGTGCCAAAAATACTGTTGAAGGCAGGGGCATCCCAGGTGATGGTTAAAGGGATTTTGGAACAGAGATAAACAGTATCTACATAGCCATTTCCTGGACAGACTTGTCACCTGAAAGCTCGGAGTACTGGGAGCACAAAGAGGGTCAAAGATGAGCAGTTCCCAGGCTGACAAATTGGCTTTACTTGTCTCACATAGCAAATAGGAGGGCACAGGCACACCCAGAGCTGCAGAAATTGATGCCTACTGGTAAACCCTTGCATGGTAGATCAGGAGCAATCAGGAGAGTCTCTGCTTTTGAAGGCCACCAATGTAGGCTCTGCAATGAATGTGCATTTGAGGTATTGCAGTTATACCCATGCAGCCTCCCAGGAGCAGTGACATGCAATTATGCAGAAAGCATTTATCTCCAGAAAGGTTGTTATTTACAGACAACAGTTTTGTAATGAGGTTTCAGAAACAGAAGTGTTCTAACAGCTTGGTCGCTGAGCCTTTGTGTTCTCACAGCTTGATCACCTAAAGGTCTGTATCAGACATCCTGTAAATATCCACTGCTGCTACAATGCTGGTCCCTGCACATTCTCTTCAACTCAGTGACATGCACTCCTAGAACTTCTCCATACTGTGATACCCCTCCCAGCCTTACACCCCAAATCACTTATCTGTGCTGTAAAAACGTCCAACATCTGGAAGACAGAATCACAAACTCACAGAATGGTTTGTGTTGGAGGGGACCTTAAAGATCATCTCATTTCAACCCTCCTGCCATGGGCAGGGACACCTTAGACCAGACAGACCAATGTGCAGAGATGGACAAGAAAGCAGCCACCTCATTTTCTTGGCAAAAGTGGTTAAAAAATGGCAATACTTAGAGAAACAAAACATGATGCATGGATTGGTCTTTTCAAGAAAGCAAATTACCAGTGCCTCTTTTCTCTGCTTTTCTTTTCTCTGCTTTCTCTGTGATTCTGCATTGTGAAAAGTCTGAGGGTGGCTCAAGCTGAGCATGAGTCAGAGGATTCTTCTCAGCATTTTGTACGTTGTCCTCTTACACAGAGAATTATTTCATTATCTCCTTTCAAATGGCACAGACATGACAATGCTACCTGTGTCTGATGGATCTGAGATGGGGAACATATATGGCTATGAAAATTCAGAATTTTAGAAGCATATAATAGGCTTAAGCAGGGGAAGGGGAAACAGAAATATATACGGTTTGTGTCATGGTTTTTGCAAAAGAACAACTTGTAACAGCATATAGAACATAACTTGTTACGCAGGAAGAACTGGTAGCAGCGCACATAGGAATTTAGTTGCTAGGTAAAAACTATTAAGATAAGATGTATATTGTGAAAATTCAGTAAGGCAAGACTTATGTATTGTGAAAAATCGATAAAGCAGAAAGCTATGGCTTGAATCCAGCAAAATCGGGCTCCTAATCTTTGGCAAGAACAAAGTGACCTGAAAAATAGCCAAACCTCCACTGCACCTGCCCAGAAGTGAAGGTCAACCAGCAGACACCTGAGGGAGATATCAGCCTTCCTCCCAAGACCGCAAACCATGATCACCAGTGCAGCCCTGGTTTGTGCCTGAGATGTTTTGGTTTTCTGAAATTCCTTTCCCAGGGAATTTTCTGTAAACAAGAGACATGTTTTTGGAATGGTAAATTGTTTACATTCTTTCCCTAGGAGGGACTTCTTCTTGATGTCCCTCTGGTCTGACCAATGTGATTGAAGAGGTTTGTCACCAATCAAATTGGTCTGTGTAGAATAGTATAAAAAGGGAGACATATCCCAAGAATAAAGGAGTCATTTTCAGCCTTCTGGAGTCTTTGTGTCATTGTGGTGTACAACAGGGTCACACCAGGAGGTGTGACAGCTAATTAGAATACAAAGTGAGAGGAGGCAAGGAATGGGCAGGTGGGGAGGTGTGGGTTTGTGGGATCAATGTGTATTTAAACCTGAACCTTGTCTTGACCAGGTGGACATATTTGGTGGAAATATCCCCTATGCGTCCCAGCTGGAATAAAACATACCTGCTTTACAATTCTTAATTGTAAAGTCTTTATTCCACCACACAGATCTACGTGTATCTGCAGAGGAATGTGAAAGCAGTGATTATATCTCAGGGGTAGATATTTCTGTCAAGTAATTTCTATTTATTTCTGTAATCTCTGAAAAACATCCAACAGTTATCCAAAACAGCCCGTATTAGGAAAGATTTTTCAAAATTTTCATTTTGAAGATGAAAATCACCATAAAGGCTGCAGGAATTAGAACAGCACTCAGTGAGGAAGGGAAGACAGGAAATTCATGTCAGCTACAGTGAAATGCCATCCACCTTCTGTGTGGAAGCATGATCAAACAGAATTACAGGCTCAGATGACTTTGCCACTTTTCTCTCAACACTGAATGCCTTGGAAAATCCATCAGCATATGCCTTGAGAAATAATATGATGATGCTTACTACAAAGAGCTACTGAAATATACTAATTGTGAAGAAAACTTGGCTCCAGCACACAAGCTCATTTATCAAATGAGGCTTACACCTTCATTAGGATGACATCCATTTCAGGTGTCATGAGCACCTCAATATAATTGCCCCCAAATTTTGCCCCTGAGGTAGAGCAGACAAAAACCCAAGTGCACAATTGTGAGAATCAGATATGGTAACTTGGGGCAGCCTAAGCAGTGAAGGGAATGTGACACAGCAGATGAAGAATGTGCAGCAACTACACCAAACTAGTAAATTATTGTTCCAAGGGTCTGAGACAAGTGATGAGGGCTCTGTCCACACTCTGCAGTGCACCCACCCTGGCTGTGCTGTGCCATAACATGGTGCAGAACAGAACTCATTTTTTCCAGTACCTCATTCTGCTGATGAATGGGAATGGGAGCATTTTATGGTCTCCAGGAGGGTCCAGCTGCAAAGGAGTCTCTCTGAAACCAGAGGTACAAATAATTCTGGCACTCCAAGCTGGCCTGCTTATCAAGAATGTCTGCATCCCAGCAGGGTGGTATTTGTCTGCCAAAATACCCTTGTAATTCTCTGCTCAGTTACCCTCAATAATGGTCTATTGCCCTTCTTGGGTCACTCATTTTCCAGGTGTTTCTTCAGGAGTCCCAGGATTTGTGTCTGAAGCTGAGGGGATGATCACAGCAGTGTATTTTCCCTGAGGTGACATCTACCATTAAGTGATTCAGCTGTACCTGTCAGGTGGCTTGTTTACTCCTGTAACACTGGAACTGTTTGAGGACCATTTCCATATCCTCTGGATTTTCCTTTTGCAAAAGAGCCTGTGGGAGTTTGCTGTTATGGTGACTCTAAACACCTCTGAACACTTCTGTGCCTTGGGGCTGATGCAGTGTCACTGCTAAAGTAGCAGCTGCTTTTGGTAGGACAATTTTCTCATTATTCCTTTTCAACTGAATTTCTATCTATAAGCTCCAGTAAATGTAAGAGGTGTAATGAGGTGGATGCTTTACAAATGCAGTGAAAAGATAGTCTGTTGTTCAAAGAGCAAAATACCTAAATTAAACACATTAAACACATAAGCCATAGGGATCATAGAAATTCGTTTGGTTTTTGTTAGGTTTTTTTCAGAGTATTAAGTTAAACTTGCCATGAAGGACAATTTTCCTAAAAATCAAACCAGCTTGCTTCAATCCATTCTTCCTGTTGAGTCCCTGCAGAAATGGACCCAGAATACCACTCTGCTTTGTTGTTGCTAGAGAGCTAAAGAGCATGATTTACATTTCTAAATCTGCTAGGTAGGTGTGACAATGGTTTCCATCTAACTATAAAAAGAGGAAGATGGAGAAGGAGGAAAATGAGGATGCTGGGCTTGATTGCTCTTATTTTTTTTATACATAAGTAAATCCAGTAATCTTATCCATGACTTATGCTGCTGTAAGTAAAAGAATTCAGATTCTTCAGTCAACACATCTCTTCTTTTAGATCCAGGAAAATATAAAATTCAAAAGTCTGTTATAACACCAAGAATAAGCCACTCTCCACCTCTACAGTCTCCATTTTATTGCTGCTGGTTGTGAAGAATCACTGATCACAAGGATGTAGATGAGGAACAGGAATGGTTCTCAAATTCTGTTTTGGTTGACTAGATGATTTCAGGGTAAAAAGAACATTAAATATACTTACAATGTGCACAGCCAATGAACAGACAGATATAGCTTATATTCCTGAGTACAAATAATACCTACAAAATATACTAGGTATGCAACTGAGCCAATCATAGCTTGTGCTCTGTGTTACTTAATTGGTGGGAAAAAAAGAGAAGTTTTTGGAAGAGCTCTTTCACCACTGTCTTCTGCTTGATCGTATTTAATAGGCTTTTCCATGTGGTTTTCCAAATACTTCTCTGGAATAGCATGCTTCCTTGTGTTCTGCACATCACTTTCTGCTGTGCCTGTGAAGGGAGTCAGTCTGTCAGCCAGTTCACTTCTCACTTTGTCAGCTGCATTTTTCCAGAGATTCTCTGCAACAATAAATCATTAAAATGAGAGGGTTAAGACTGTAGACTCTTAACAGCAGGCAAAGCACAGGATTGACACAAATTCCCAGCAAATCAGGTGGAAGTTTTCTCCGGGATCTTACAACCCCCACTGCTACATTCTTTTGCTCTGAAAGTGACATGACTGTGGTGGGTGTCAGATACTGTTTTGCTCTCAGCAGGGAAAAGGGCTTTCCATGTGAATCTTCAGCACTTCCAGTCTTCTTGCAGGCAGCTGAACTAAAACATAAGGCATGCAGTTCTACACAAGTGAGGAATGGTGCCTTTACCCATCCCATTTCAGTGGCCATCCATTACCTCCACACTTTCACCTCCCCTTACTCCAGGCAGATGACACTAAACACTAAATCAAACACTGATATAAATGCACTTAGTTCTGAGGTAGAACATGCTTACGAATAGTCTCTCTCCTGTTTTCCAGTGCAGAGAATGAGCCATCACTCATCTTCCTTGGAGCCTGAATTTTCCGGAATATTTTTGGCTCCTGGATCCACGCGTGTTTCATTGCTTCATCGGGAGTCATGCGCAGGGAAGGCTCCCACCTTAAATCCATGGGAGACAAATCATTATTCAGCTACTGCTATCTGAAAATTAGTACGAGGCAAAAGATTTAGCCTTTTCTTTTGAAAGTCAGGTCACAAGGACTTTTTTTTGAAACAAAATAATTTTGTCTTTTTATCCCAAAACCATGGAAAAATCTTATGCGATCTTCTCCACCCTTCAAAACCTATTTACGTCAGTACTGTGCAGATCAAACCCTCTGCAGCATCAAACCATTTTTAATATGCAGTTCCTGGTTCTATTAGGGTAGGGATCCAAAATTCCTTGTTTAAGGCTTGGTTTTTTGCTCCACTGAAATTATTTCCTGAAAATTCTGATTCAACCAGCAAACCAAAATGGATCAATGATTCACACAGACTTGGCAAACACAGAACACTGAAAGCAACCTTCTTGTGAAACAGAGTGGGATGATTTTTTTCTTCCTTCCCCATGTAACCACAAGTTAGCAGTTTCTTTAGAATTTCTTTAGGAAAGTGCTACTGAACTGCTAGAAAGAAATTTGAAGTCACTGCTGAAGAAGACATAGTAAAGTGTCAATAATAATAGTTACGCAAATAATGCCATGTGGAAAACAAAACAAAACCCCAAAACACCCCACCAAAAAAAAAACCTCCAAACACATCAGATACAAAGATTTTAAAGGCACAAAAGAATGAAAGCAAAGTCAAAACTAGCTTGTTGCATACATTATTAACTCACATTAAGCATCCTTTCAAAAAGTCCAAGAAACCAGCGTCATGGGTGTTCAGCACTGTGCTTAGATCCTTGGAGTCTGGGCATCTCTTTTTCCCCTTGCTGTTAGTTACGGATTTAGGAAAACCTTTGGAATCTTAAAAAAAAAAAATCCTTAAAAATATTACATTTTAAACCTTCACTAAATACTTTAAAAGTTGCATAAACAGTATCCATGTCCATCCCACTAACTCCAGTTTTGCCCTGTTGGATTGATAATCTGCCAGAATTGAGGCAAGCAGGATTGATTACATCCTAGAGACCACATCCTACACTTCGTTGGTTTGTTTGCTTTAAGCAATTTCCAAACCCAAATTATACACAGAGAAATTGACAATGTAAATTAGTTCCCAGAGCCCACTGCATTCCTTTCAGCAATGGTATTTTTAAGAAGAAACTTCTCTATCACTTTGGCAATTAGAGGCCCATAAGACATGAAGAGCAGAGCTTCAGGTTCGTTTATGGGCCTCATTTATTCTTTTGCTTTTTTTCCATACCTCTTCCTGGAAGTATTTTTACCAGCTAGGAATTAGCTAAAGGTCTCTGTCCCTACTCTCTACCAGTGCTATTAATTAGTGATTAACTACCAGGGAGGGATCCAGAAGACATTACCAAAGAATGTTCTCCTTCTTGATGCAGCCTGGATAAAATCAGCTGGTGGAAGACCCAATACCTTCATAAAAAATGAATTCACAGAGTTACCTCTCATTTCATAAAGATACACAACAACCATCAGGTGAGATGTGGCATTTTGCCCTCCTTATGAAAAGAAGCTGAATGTTGCCATTTACTGTGAAATGTCTGCGAAGTATTTCCTCTCATTGTGGAGGGAATTAAGGGATTCCTTAGTGCTGCCTGTACATGTCTTTGTATCAAAAACAGCATGGCCAGCAGAACCAGGGCAGTGATTGTCCCTCTCTCCATGGCACTGGTGAGGTCACAGCTCAAATCCTGTGTCCAGTTCTGGGCCTGTCACTTCAGGAAGGACACTGAGGGGCTGGAGCATGTCCAGGGAAGGGGAGAGAGCTGGGCAAGGGGCTGGAGCACAAGTCTGATGAGGGGAAGCTGAGGGAGTTGGGGGGGACTCAGCCTGCAGGAAAAGAGGCTCAGGGGGGCCCTTCTGGCTCAAAGAGCCATTTGGCTGCATTAAACCTCCCTCTGAAAGGCCAGGCCATAGCCAATCATATTTCATTATTGCTTGAGGTTTCTCTTTGTTTCTGGTGGTGCAGTTTATCAAATGGGCATGCAAACCAATCCCAAAAGTTACCTCCATGATGCAGGCAAGTTGGTCACCTTCATTTTCCCCTGGGAAGAGCGGGTAGCCTGTGTAAAGCTCTGCTATGATACAGCCCAAGCTCCACATATCAACAGCCATAGCATAAGGATGACCAAGAATCACCTCAGGGGAGCGATAAAAGCGGCTCTGAACATAGGTGTACACTGGATCAAAAATTAGACAAGAAGCAAAATATCACAGTTGGGACTGAAATGTCAACTGCAGATTTCACAGAAAAGTGGCATATGTTCAGGAATCATAAATCTGTCTATCTGCAGATTGCTCATATAGGCTTTGGAAACATTTTTCTAATCCCATCCTAAAAGTAATGGGTGATACACTTTCCACTGTTCTATATAGAAATTGCTCTTCAACAAGTTTCATTGAAGGAAATTGTTCTACTAATGCTGTGATTCAGTTTATCCATGCTCATTTTCCTATTTGAAAGTGTTCCATTTGCATCAATCAACAGTTCCTAAATTAAAAGCACAGTTCCCGTTTCCCTCCCTGTGGTATTTATACAAAAAGTATCAATTATAATTTAACCATTTCACAGAGAAAGGCTCTCTGGACCTGACAAACTTCTTCATAAGTGAAATATTTGGATTATCCTCCTAAGTTTGTTCCAGCTAAACACTCCTGAAAGTGCAATTCTGATTTCAACAGGAGTAGAGGAGCTGATCAGGCTTGGGATAAAGAAAAAGAATAGTAATACCTTATTTGTCTCTACCAGTATATGTTCCACCACCAGTTGCTGAACAGTTCACCAGGTTCTAATTAGGGGCATAGGTCAATATATTAGCCCAATCCAAGAAATAGCTTTTCCACATTATTTCATATTAAGAAAGCTTATTAAGAAAATTACATCAACTTGACTTTTCTGCAAACCTCTTTGGTCTTCATAGCAGCTTGATCCAAAATCAATAACTTTGACTGAACCTTGGCCATTGTGGTATAATAGTATGTTCTCCTAAAAAGAAAAAAAAATCACAGGGAAAAGAGGGGTTTAGCACCATATTAAGTTAGCGAACACTTGGGAAAATCAGAATGCATATCACATTTACACTTCTCTGCATAATGAGAGCTTCAAAATTCAACCTCCTTTGGAATGCATTTGCTAACACGAGGAGGCAGCCAATAATGAGCAATTGTGCAAAGCAGAGGAGGGATTTGGAAATGTATCCAGGCTGCAGGTGAGCCACAAAGGACACCAGTGAGCTCCCCAAAACTCAGGGTTGCTTATCTAGTAAAAGCCAAACTGCACCTGGCTTTGTGCTGTGCTGAATTAACTAGAACCATCCTTTTGTAAGCACAGAAAGCCCTGGCCCATGAAGGAGCCACACTCCATAGTTCTTCCGTGCAGTGCTTGCTCCAGACTCAGCTCACCCCTCCCCACCTGTGTGATGCACAGGTCTCAAGGGAGGGATAAATGGACAAGGCAGGGTGCTATGGATCCTTAGCTGGGTGCAGGTGGGAACAGCACTGGATTCCTGCAATTCCAGCTGGAGAAGTGATCCTTAAACAGCCAGCTCAGAGATATGTGCACTGATGAGCAAACACAGCCTTCAGCTCTCTTTTGCAGAGCTGAATTTTATCCTCATTAAAAGTCTGTCTAAATCAAGGATTTCCTTCTCCACTCCTCAGCAGACAGATGGTTACCTCTATCAACCAGTTTTACAGTGATTATATCAGGGCTTTGAATGACTGAACACTTCCCAGGTGGATGCCAAATAATGATGAAGTGGTTTCTTGGGTAATTAGCTCATAAGGAAATGCTTCATGTGCCAGGAAGGAGAAGCTGCTACTGGTGAAAGTCAAGGCAAGGACTGACTTCCACAATCCAGGTGCTCTTGGTACTGGTGAGGGAGGCAGCATCTCCTCTCTGCAGCTCCATATCCCTTTGTGCTCATGGTAGGACTCTGTCTCTAATAGAGAATCCCTCACAATGCAACAGAGCTGATCAAAGCTGGAAAACCAGGATCGGCTGGAAAACCAGGCTTTGGAGGCAGTGATTACCTGGCATAAAGGCCAGAGAAACTCTATATTCTACCTTATGCTGAGAAATATCATAGAGGCAGATGGGATAACAGATGTGAGTTTCAGGCAACATAAATTCATTAAATTGTACAATTGTTGAATGAGAACAAAATTGTCTTTTAGTTAACTCACTACATTTTCACTAATTTGTTGCTCTATTTAAATACAGACTACACTAATTGGTGCTGCCAATGTCATTCCTTGTCAGTGGCTGCCTGGAAGTAGATTTCCCATTGGGCTAATTGTTTTTGATTCAGATATTTGGGTTACCTTGCAAGCCTTTCCTCTCACTACAAATCGGTCTGGCAAAGATATTGGCAAGACAACGGGTACAGACAGTATGTGACTTCTCAGAATAGTAAATCAAGACACATTCAGCAAAGTGAGAACAGAATTTTATCCTTAGCATTTTTACCTGAGAACTTTTCTATTTCTTTATTGGTTCATTTGCCCTTTTGAAAAGGAACTCAAGAGAAACTTTCACCTGAAGTGAAAATATAATTAAAATTCTTCAGAAATCTCAGAAAATTGCAAAAATTTAAATATGGGGCTTAAGGAGAATGAAAATGTTTCACCTAGCATGAATGCTTAGCAGATACAGTAGAGGGAATTGGATGACAGGTGTTCCTCCAGAAACAGGTGAACACCCTCAACACTATTCCACAGAACTCCTTTGCCATTTACTAGGCTATTTAATTTTTATAGTTATGACTAAGAAATTAAATAGACTTAATAGGATAACCTGAAACAGGCTGCCATGTGAATAGTCCTTGCATTACAATGTTCCTCATCTTGAAATACTTCATAATTTTACAAATACTTCTCTTTTTCTCTAAGCAAAAAATCATTACCTGAATTTATTCATATTTGCATACATTTTGGCAGCCAAATAATCTCATTTAATGCTTCAGTGAATGAACTGAATCAATGGTAATAATCAGCTGACTGTAGCATGAACATAATCTGAAATAAATTACATCATACTGGGTTTTAGGGTTTCTCCTGACAGATCCTCTCAATCAATAAATAATAGGATAAGCTCATTTATTCTGTACAGAACACCAGGTGATGAAATGATTTTACTTACAGGCTTCAGATCACAGTGAATGATTCTTTCCTGGTACAGCACTTGTAAACACCTCAGCACGCACCGAGTAAAGTGGCGAATCAAAGACAGACTGAAGCCTTGGAAATTGTTCTTTTTGATCAACTCATACAAATTTATTCTGTGGGGGAGGAAGAAGCAGCAGACAGAGAGCAGATAAGAGAATGAGGAATTTATTTTTAAAGGCATGATTAGTTTCCAGTGCATTAAGAGCTTGTCTTCCCACATGGAGGACTCATGCAGAGGAAAATGACAGCTATTTTCCTCCCTGAGAATGCTGCTCTGCATGTGATATTCACAAACACCTCCCAGATCTAAAGCAGATGTAAAATCAGTGAGCTTGCTTGCTAAACTGCTGTTAAGCAGCTGTGCTGATTTTCACCAAGAACAATAATCATTCAGGAACTGAAACAAATTTTTTTCTGTCTCATTTTGCTGTCATTTCTCTTTGCTTTGGCATCTTGAGTAAATAACTTCTGTCTAAAGGTTTTTAACCAGCAGTAAATATTTCTAGATAAACCCCCCATCAATTCAGGTCTCATTTGGTTTTTATATCCCTCCTGTGATCATAACATCTTAGCTCCTTCCAGTAGCCCTGCCCAGTAGCCTAGAGAAAAGGCAGCTCTGGAAGATCTCACTGCAGCTTTCCAGTGCCTTAAGGGGCCTACAAAAAGGAGGGAGAGAGATTTTTGATAGTGATAGGACAAGGGGCAATGATTTCAAACTGAAAAAGGAGTAGGTTTAGATTGGATATTAGGAATAAATTCTTCCCTGTGAGAGGTGTCCTCAGTACATGTCTGCAAGGACATGACCAGATGGAGCTTTCTGCCTTCCCCACTGGAGTGTCCACTGGTGGCAGGCACAGCCCATTCCTTTGGAATTAAAGTTGTGAAGACTTAATAGAAAAGATCACAAATCAAAAGCTTTTCACTGTATTTTAAAGGCAATGAAAATTTTACCAGAGAAACATTTTTCCATGACAACCAGTCTCCAACTCCTCTGTAAAGAGCTAAAGATAGTGGCTATCCCATTTCCCTGTGTGTTTCCATAGCAGCTTTCAGAAAAGACTGGTCTGTGTCTTCCCTGGAGAGGAGTCACCTCTTACCCTGTGTGCCTGGAAGTGACAGACTCACATGCAGCAACACAAGGGATTTAGGTTTCTTTGGGATCAAGCTGTGCATATGATGCTGAATCTTCAGCAGGGGCTGTAGCACATGCAGCAATGGGGGTTTTACTCTAAGGGCTGGGGAAGTGTGGGTAGCCTGAATAATTCCAGTTTAATTCCAGTTTGATTCCCTGATTACAAGAAGGCTGATACATAAAATGACCTGACTTCTTCAAGATTCCTCCAGAATTCCTCCTAAGATGCCCTGCAGCACAGATTCATAAAAAGGAATATGCAGTTTTATTTTTAAATTATTTGATATTATTCGTATTTATATACCCTGAAGTTTACCAGTCCTGAATTTACTCTTTTCCTCACAGGTCTTTCAGGGAAGAAGACTTCAATATTCAGCACAGAGAATAAGGGTTGGATCATGTCAGTGCCCATGTGAAGTCTGAACGTGGCCTTTTTCAGTTCACCTTGGGTGATCAAAGGCTCAGTTATGCAGTCTGTATTTAGACAGTGTTCCTTTCTAGCTGCCAATTCTTCTGAAGAAGACATAAAAATTAAATCTTGTGAGGCATAAGTTCTACAATTCTCCCCAAGGTGTGTGTAAAGGAAAATGTACTTTACCCCAGCAGTTCAAAGGAAATACAGAAGTGATTGCGAAAGTAGAAGTATTCCTTCATGTGGATGATATTGTGAGTATCATCTTTGTCTTTCTTCAGCAGAGCATCAAGGATCTTCACTTCTACCAAAGCCTGGCTGTGAAATCTGAAATACCACATGACACGGGGATGGTGATATCAGCTCAGGGTAGCATTTGTATTTCTGCTAATGCTACAAACACCACAAGCTTACTGTAAGCTCAGCAGGTGGGACAATTATTAAAATCTTTTATTCAACCCTGTTAACCACTGTAATTTCGTTTTCTGATGGTTGATTCCTAATCTAAATACACTGGCCTTACATAACACTTCAGGGTACCTAATTTGACTTGTCTGAAAAAACTTTTATATGAAAAGGTTTCCAGTGAGCACCCAGACTAAAATCCTGGCACTCTCAAGTCTATAGGAGAGCTTCACTTTCCTTGAACAAGGCCATGCTTCACACCTACCACAGTCAGACCGTGGGTTTTGAAAAGCATTTTACACTTAGTGTTCACTGAGGGGGAAAACGGAACAGCTGAACATCTGTTTCACTGCCTCTGCTTCAAACTCACAAATTTGTAACCAGCCACTTAACAGGAACAGGTTGCTTAGGACCACAGTGTAGAATTTTTCATGTTCAAGGAAGTGATGGGTGCTTTCCAGCATATTCCTGTGGTTTTGGAGCCTTGTGGGGATGCTCCCCGCTCTCAGTCCTGCACAGCTGGTCACCTGGGTTGTGTATTCACTGTGCAACAGATAGAGAGACCTCCTTGTGAGCCTGGAGAAACTGTGCTTGCTTTCCTAGGCTGTCTCTCCTCTGGATCCAGGCCAGTTCCTGACATCCTCTTTCCTCACTGTGCCTTCATTGTGTTTAATGAATGTACAGGAGGTTTGATTTTGATTTGTTCACATTGTCACAGTTTGCCTCCATATAACAGGGATGACTGTACTGGTTTAAAGTCAGCAGATCTGACTCACCTTTTCTTATTCCTTATTATTTTCAATGCCACTAACTCATTGGTTTTGTGATCCAGGCATTTGGCCACCTGCCCAAACGAGCCTTTCCCAATGACCTCCAAGACTTCGTAGCGGTAGGCAATGTGGTCATGCAAAACCTTCAAAAGAACACAAGGAGTTCAGATTCAAAGAGTACAACAAAAAGCAGGCTCCCAAGTAGCTCAGGGGTGTATATGCGAGTCTGCTGTCCATGACAGATGATGGGTTAGCTGCAGGTGAATTCTACATCAAATAAGGGTAACAAGGAAAATCCCAAGTGATGCTTCCATAGCCCACCTACCTTGCATCAACCCCGCATGACATGCAAAGTGAATTCTCCCCTGAGCTCTAAAAGGTATGTTTTCACTATGTGAATATTTATCTTCTAGAAACAACATTTATCTCACAGACAACACTTAGGGGTTGGCATAAAATCACTACAGACTTACTGAGCTCAAAATGAATACCATAATTTTTCCACTTACCTTTAAGTAGGAACCATGCTCATCATCATAACAATTATTATTCTGGGTTTCAGGCAAACCTTCAATCTTTTTAGCTTCCAGGCCAAGAAACCAGAGCTCTGTATAATTGAAAATTTCTTTTTGCTCATAGACTGTTAACTGGTTTCTAAAATTTTTCAAGGCTTCTAAATCAGAAAACAAGAACGTAAAACCAAAAATCAATAAAATGTCAGAAACCTGATGGCAAAGTGCTTTTACAATGGAACATTTCACAGTAGAGCACACCACTTTGAGCAAGTTGCTGAGAAAAGCTGCTAGAGTTCCCTTCCAACTAAGATTTCTCTGGTTCTACAGTTTGGTACAATTTTCTATTTTTTTTGTGCAGTATTAAGTTCAATAAAGCATTCATCATCTGTCAGCAAGACTTTTAAGAGAGCTTAGGTAAAAATTATTTAATTGTGAGTGAAATTATGTATATAGATGTTTTCGAAAATCCCATTTGTTGTCTATCTGCTCCCTCAAGCTCCATAACTTACATGAAAAGTTACATTTTTATTGGTTTGATTCCCATATTTATAAAATGTCAGTAATGTCTAGTTAACCAAAGCTTTCAAGTACTTGTTTTTCTGATAAAAATCATCAAGCTCAGATGCCTGAGGTTAGGAATTAAATGGAGCCCAAATCTGCTTTTCTCCTAGTTCTGAATCTTCCTGCATAGAATTTCAGCTGCCCTAACACCTCCACTCCCATCATTTAAATGTGGATATATATTCAGACAGGAGCATTATAAATCAATGTGTTGCATGCATGTGTGGGTGTTTTGTTAAACAGTGGCAGATCTTCATCCAGCAATGCAGGGATGCTAAATCATTTCAAAGCAAAAGGCCAGTACTTTTTTTTCCCTAGACTCCTTCTAGAAATAGATTAACTCTGTCAGAAACTTTCTAGATCTGAGAACTCCCAAAATGCAGTTTAGCCCACATCAGTAAAATGGGACACAGCCACAAGGAAGTGAGAAAGGGTTTTATCTCTGTAATGGAATATTGCTGTCACCTACCCTGCCTAAGTCTTAGACAAATTTACATTCTTTTTTATACTGCATGTTTCTCTTCTGTATTTGTTTGTCAAATCATTCTCCTATTAGGTACCTCCCCAAGCTGGATAATTAGAAATCATTGAGGCCCATCCATATTGCTGTGCTCTAAATTGTTAAATATTTCAGCAGCCATTTAGCATGGCACCTCTGGTCCCTGAGTGTCCTGACTGTACACACTCCTCATCTGTGCAGGCAGCCTGTCACTCCAATCCTTTCAGTTTATCCAGGGATATGCTACCTGAAGCTGTCATAGGCAGTTTGACCCCAATGCTGGTGCTCTCCAATTCAGATGGTTCTGTATGGACTCTGGTATCACTCTCAGGAAGACTGTCTGGAAGGTTAAACTGGGGAAAATTGCCTTGAGTTCCATTTTCCTGCCAAGCACAAAAAATTTTAAAAATTAAAAACTTCTATATTCACAGAGACAAAGCAACAATATATTTATTTTGGATTAGTTGGATTAGAGTTAATCTCTATGTCAATTTTGTGCTGAGACAGAACAAGCAAGCTTGGGCACTAGAACACCCTGCTTATTCAGACTGCAAATTCTGCCAAAAGCACTAAAGGCTGCTGGACCATGGAAAGATAAATCTCTATAAATGAGAGAAGGAAGTTTGTCTTCCAGATTCATTCAGTATAGGGACTCTCTAAAAATGCTATCTGTACCAATGCTGGTCAGCCTTGGAGGGCTGTGGAACAATTCCTCTTGGAAACCATGCCAAACCAAATGAAAGACAGGAAGTTGATTTGAAATAACCAGTATAGATATGCCAACAAATGGTGTCTGAAGGACTTTGTTGTCTTCTCTGATGAAGTGATTTGTTTGGCCAGTGGGAGAAAAGCAGTGAGCATTGTGGACTTTGCCTTGAGCAGGGCCTGTGACTCTGGAGCCCAGTGAGTGGGAGATGAACTGGATAAATGGATCATAATGTGAGCAGCCTGCTCCAAGTTTGCTCTGCTTATAGTGAGAGGTTAGGCCAGACATCCTTCAGAGGTCTCTTCCAACCTAAAAGATTCCTTAATTTATTTATTTCTCATCCTTTGAGAAACTCCTCATAGAAGTGAGGCTGGATGGAGACAAAAGCAGCTCAGTGTCTGTCAGTGTCAGAAGGGTACCAAAGCCATATTCAAAAACTAGCATATGGTTGCCAAAACAAGGAGAACCAGGTGATGGGATATGAACGAACAAGTGGCCAAGCTTGGTCCACCATGTCCTTGCAAGAAGTCCTGACTGGTACCACTTCAATACAAGCATTGGTGTTTGTGGGGTTTGAGTTAAGGATGTGTGCATGTAAAAATGCGTTCTTTTCAAAATGAAGCATCTTTCCATACTTGACTGTAATTCTGACACTTTTTCTCTCTTCCCCCACACTTACACATTTGTGATAATTTGCCACTGACACTCTCTCAGTGGTGCTTAGAGAGAGGCTGCTTCACCAGGCAAATGAGATGTCCAGGAGCTTTATAACTCACCTGAAAAGAGGGGATGACAGTCTGCAAGCTCTTATTTGCAATTTGAGACAGGCTGCTCTCAAAGGGGGGAGCGTTTGCAGTGTCTGCAGCCAGACCATGCTTCACTTGACTTTCCAGATGTGGGAGGGAAAGCACACCACGACTGACTCTCTAAATAGAAAGCACAAGGAAATGTCACATAATGACCTAGCAAGCAGTTCTGTGCCACACTTATGAACACCAGAGTGATTTAAATCCTTGGAAAATGTGTGTGGTTCACTTCTGACACCTAAAGGCAAAGGGGAAATGAGTGGATGCTAAGGCAGCTCCAGCTGTACAAATGGGCAGCACGAGGTTGTCCAGGCAATCCAGAACAATTTAGGGAAAAATATTCCTCACAAGAACACTTCCATCCAGCATCAGAGCAGCAACTGCTTCAGCTGCAAAGGATGGTTGGGTTTGAAAGCCCAGCAGCCATTCCAGGCAGGAAGACTCCTGCGAGTGGGGAAAATAAAGCCCACGCAGGGTAATAAGTAGGCATGAAGTGTCAATGGCAGAAAATATCATTAACTATTCCCAGTGGCAGAAGAGAAACTGGGACAGGACTGCTGCCAAACACCAGGGGTGGAAACAGTGGGAAGTCTTCCCTGCACTGGTTTATCCATATTTCCTTCCCCCTCATTTCCTATGGAGCTCAGTTTGACTGGGCCCCTTTTTTGCACTCCTTATTAGTGAGGAAAAGGCAAGCTCTCAGCAAACTTTGCTTTAAAATAAATGCTTATGCTAATTTAAATCATCCAGGATTACTAGTCCTTCCTGACTTCTCCCATTTATTATTTGCAAAACACTTCTATATAATTCAGTCAGTTAAGGGTGCAGTTTTATGAATGTCTTGTATGTCTTTTATCAATGTCTCAAATATGTCAAATCAGAGAAGTCACACTCTTAGCAGCAAAGAAAACTCTTCCAGGCAGACTATTTCTTTGGTTAAAAAAAAAAAAAAATTGAAATAGATCTGAAATAGATCAACTCTGCACTGTGAAATGCAGAATAAGGTCCAGAGAGTTAAAGCTACAACCCACATAAACCTGTGAAATTTTTCTCCTTGGGGAAGCATAGAAACATATTTGGCAAGCTTTTGACAACAAAGGTGAGGTTTGATATTTTCTGAAAAAGAAAAGAAGCAATGCTCTCAAGCCAATCAATTTCAGTGAGTAAGTTTTTTATTCCAATAATGTGGAATAGCCTTTAAAAGCTTAGAACTGGGATTCTAGTGGACTTTTCCTGAAAGCTTCAAGAAAAAAAGTTATCTGGCAGAAGAAATGCCTCAAATGATACTGAACACAGCAAAACCAAAATACTTGCAGGCATTTGGGACAGTCATGCAGCCACAGGGGAAATGGAAGAGGACAGGGAATAGAGAACTTGATTCTGCCCATATTCATTTACTATAAGACATCACTTAAAAAACAAGCATTGAGGTATTTTTGAAGTCAGCTGAAGAGTCACGTACCTGATGGAAGATTCTGTTAGAGCCCAGATGATCCCTCTCTTGAACAGTCAGCTGAGACTGAGAAAAAGCATCCACATGGGAAGACTGCAAACATGAAACAAGGCTTTAATAAAAATTATTCTGGAGGGGAAAAAAAAAATTGAATTCCTGCATGGTTTCTGTGTTTCCCTCCTTTGTGGCAATGTCTGTGTCAACACAAGGTGTGAGAGAGGGCCACAAAAGCTGCTGAAAACACGTTACACTGGGAATACATCTCTCAGCTGAGCAACTGTTTTGTGGGCTGGGGCAGAGATCGTTTATTTTGTAATTATGGTTCTCAGATGCTTGGTGTGCCCCTGTGCTCAGCCAGGGGGAAGGGGGCCCTCTGCCATCCCTAAATATGTACTTCAAAGTGGTAGTGAGTCTGCTTGGAAGGACAGCTTTACACTGCCTCACAAGGTAGATTGTGAGTCCATATATTACTAAAAGCAGCATTAAACTGATTCAGCTTGTGGTACAGATTTTATAAAACCAAAATCAGGGTTTAAGCTTACTGGAATATAGAAAAAACCCCACTGGCTTCAATGGGCAGATAGTATTAGCAATAAATAGAAAAAAAACCCTCATGGGGAAAGTGCTGAGCAGCTCACCATTTTAAAGAGTTTGCTGGTGCTTTCAGCAGTTTTCCAGTAAACATGCTAGGTAGCATTGCACATTTCTGCCCAATAACAAACTGCAATGAAATGAAGAAAACTTTCGGATAATTTAGACCACAAAAACTCTGTGGCTAAAGCAGATTGGAGTTCTGCTCCATAGGCTGGAGTGAACCCCACTGGGTTTGGTCAAAAGGGCTCCTGAAAGAGTCTGCCTGAGCCTGGAAGAAGCAGGGAGAACTCAGATTAGATGCTGCACCTGTGCCAATACACTGCAGATGTCCATATATAGACATGGATATAGACATAGAGAAATATAAATATAAATAAGCTGTAGTGGGTGAGGGATGCTTGCATGCAAACTGATCCACACATGCACTGTGACCTTGATAAAGGCAGGGCTCATTAGCATTGCTACAAACAGGGAGATCAAACTGAACATACCTCAACAATGACTCTGGCACATCCTGCCCTGAACAGAATCACAGACTGGTTTGGGTTGGAAGGGACCTTAAAAACCAAGCAGTTCCAACCCCTGCCATAGGCAGGGACACCTTCCTCCAGACCAGGTTGCTCAGAGCCCCAGGCTCCAGCCATCCACAGCCTCTCTCGGACAACCTGTGCCAGGGTCCCACCACCCTCACAGGGAACAATTTCTTCCTCATACCCAACCTAAACCTTCTCTCTGTCAGTGTGAAGCCATTCCCCCTTGTCCTGTCACTCCAGGCCCTTGTCCAGAGTCTCTCTCCATCTTTCCTGTGGGCACCCTTCAGGCACTGCAAGGCCACAGTGAGGTCACCCCAAAGCCTTCTCTTGTCCAAGCTGAGCAATCCCAATTCCCTCAGCCTTTTCTCACAGCAGAGCTGCTCCCTCTGATCATCTTGATGGCCTCCTCTCAACTGACTCCAGAGGCTGTGGCATATCCATCCTTGCATATGCACTTCTATTAGAGACTCTAAATGACTTTTCCAAACTAAATATGGATATAAAACTGTGTACAGATCTACCTGATCACATGGAGGAAATGCTGCCCCTTGACAGGTTCAGCTGTCTCACCATCAGCCAGGAAGACACCACTCAAACTGGGTAGACGAGGTGGAAACTGCCCTTGAGATAACCATGCTCTGTGTGTGCTCTTCCTGTTCACAAATTAATAAACAAACCCTCCTGCAAGGGCAAACTTCAGATTTAGAACAAACTGAGAACAACTCTGGCTTGAGATGCAGGGTCACAGGTGGCTGTGAAGCACAGGAGAATGGCAGGAAAGGGATAAGCATTAAAACCTGTCTTTGCTGGACACAGTAATTCCCATCTATGGAACTGGAGATCACCCAGCCAAGGATAAAGGATGATATGCTCTAAATCCAAAATATTCCCAGTGTCAACACAGAAAATGCCACAGGAGAGGGCCACTAGACTACTGCATCCTAAACAGGAGTGTCCTGGAGCACAACACAGGTTGCTCAGAGCACCAAATATCCTTGTATCAATCTCTTTAGATGATGATTCCATGGAAAACAGTGCCAGAGTATTTTTCCAGACAATCTTGTCATGCAATCTACAAAATCTTGCATTTCAAGAAACAATCACATTTGTTACGAAGGTGAGTCTGGGATACACATTCAAAACTCTACTGATTATATCAGCTCAGCTCTTAGTAAGACTATGAATTTTAGTGCATGTTATAATTTTTCCTCACACTTCATCCATACTTCATTTCCAGCAAGCTATAATTTGCAGTTTCTGGAGCTGATGAAAATATTACATTTCATTTAAAGGTAGTTTCTTAACTGCTTCATGCTTTTCTAGCTACAAGTCAATGCAAAGCCAGGATTTTTACAGAGAAAAAGCTATCACTGAAAACCAAAGAAACAATGACTTCACGTACCTGTGCAGACTGCAGAATCTTCACTCCAAAATGGTATTTTATTTCTTAGCAATACTTAAAAAAAGCTAAGCAGTTATGTCTATATTACTAATTTTTTTAAAAAGTAGATTTACCAACAGAGCATGAAAAATTCAAAATATTCGTCTTTAAAACTGAGCAAGAGCTATGGAAGAAGGTGAATGAGCTCCAAGATGTGCTGCCAGAATTTGGAAGTCACTTAATTTCCATTCAGTGGGGAAAGATTAACAAGATTTTGAGGTGGACGTTTCTCCTTTACAGTGCAAAAGCAACATTTTTTTAACCATGGAAATCTGTGATCCTCTTTGTCTCCCTTTCTCAAAACCTACTTACTAAAGATTTATTGCTCTTTAGGCTATTTATTCAATAAAATCAGTAAGTGACCAACCTTTATGAAATTCCCCCAAATGGGTAAATAACAAACTTTTATTTTTAGAAAAATTGGTCTGTGCCTATCCCAGTCCTGTTGGTGGCTGAATGGGGAGCAGGTGGATTTATTGGACAATCCACACAGTGGCTTTATTTGATGGTCTTGATCCAGGTGACCCAGCAGAGCTGTTCTAGCAAAGCCCTGGAGTTGCCCTACGGGCTCTGCAGCTGAGCTGTTGTAGCTGGGTTTGTTCTGGCAGATGCACTCCAAAGAAAAACTGCAGCAACTGTTACTATTCCACTCCATTTCATTCCTGGTTTCCCTGCTCCTGTGGCACTCAGCCTTATCCTATAGCTCCAATGCTGCAATCCCAGACTATTATCTCCTGCTATTCCAGCCCTTCAAATCTGGGATCACCTTGCTCATTCCTGTTACCACCAAAGAAACAGAACAAAGTCCTAATCCACCACCTAGCCCGCAGTCACAAAGGTTTAGTTTTACAGCATTCTGTAAAATCACACATCATCACACACTTCAAAATAGAGTCTTTTTTCAGTACCATGTTAACCATAGAAATCAGAAATGCATTAAAATTCTGGAAATTTTTAAATACACAACTACATAAAATAAAGACCCCCATTATCTCCTCATTCACATAGGCATTCTCTTCCCCCCGTTTTCAAAACTGAATGAAGCCTGTAGAATACATGGAGAGAATACAACACAGGTGCTAAATCATGCAACACATTAAAAAGCCATAGCAAATACACTCTCTCACTCGAAATACAGTAGGAACACAAACATTTTCCCCACCTTGTCAACTATTTCTGTCAGCATTACTGCAAGAGCTGTTAAGTGCAGGATAGGAGCTGTTTATTCCATTCAGCGAAGGCATTTCAGGAAGCCCACCTTCATCTAGTCAGAGCATAGCAGGAGCAGTTCCATGCACAGTGCCCTGAGCAGAAAAAAATGGATAATGCTTCTGCTTGGCTTCAGATTTAAATTTTTCTCCCGGAAATATGCCAGTGACTATTAGCTGCTCTAGTATTCTTTTGGTGGCCATCTGTTCCCTTTCTCAGCCTCCTTCTAGCCAAATATAATTTTCCATATTTATCATGGCAAGTCAGTAATAAGAAAGACAAATATAACAGGATTGGCTGTTCTCCTTGTCATCTCAGTCTGTTCTTTCTCACTGAGCTCATGTGCTTGCGAAACCAAAAAACACTTGAACTTGAATTTTGTCAAAATTTGTCACAGCGACCTTGCTATACAGTGAGCAAAATCTCTTCAACAAGACTGACAGACTGGAAAATGAAAATTAATTAATTCCTCGAGGGTTGGTTTCTCGTTGGGCATTGTATGTCACTTAATGAGGACCAAACTGTGGCACCTTAGTCTGTGGTTCTTGAGGGCACTGGTACAGATCTGCTTTGCCCTGTGGGATAATGAGTGTGTGGATTATTTTGGGGTGGATAATGAGACAGAGCTTAGCTGCCCTCCTGTCTTTCCTCTTCCTCCTTTGGATGCTGTGCATGTGTGATGGGGCACTGATGGAGGCGTCCCTACTCCCCAGCTGTCTTAGGGGAATATCTAAAGCAAAAAACCCGTGTGGTCTCCTCCTTCATACAGCCAAAGAATGGCATGTTCCCTGCTGGTCTGAAATCTGTCAACAACCCAGAATAGTTCTACTTTCACTCAGAAACCAGGGTTTTCAAGGAGGAAATACATGCTCACCCACTGAAGGCTGCTGCTTTTACAGATGCTGCTGGAATGATCAAAGGACAGTTATTCCTTTTGCACCCATGGTGGTCTCTGCAAAGCCTTTCCTGATGTAATTGCTGGGCTGCACCTTCCTAAAAGGCACATTGCTCCCACTTCCATCACTTCCACTTTTCCATTCATCCAAGCTTGGTAACCCTCTGAGCAACAAATCCTCCCCAGTATTATAAACCTCATGTGCAAGAGAAACTTCTCATTTTCTCACCAAATAATCACTCAGGCTGTCGTGCCAGCAGGGGAGGCATGCAGATCACAGAGTTCTAGGATGGACTGGGTTGGAAGGGACCTTAAAGCCAATCTTGTTCCAACCCCCTGCCATGGGCAAGGACATCTTCCACTATCCCAGGTTGTCTGCGCCTTGTCCAGCCTGGCCTTGGACACTTGCAGGGATGGGGCAGCTACAGCTTCTCTGGGCAACCTGTGCCAGGGCCTTCCCACCCTCACAGCAAAGAATTTCTTCTCAAAATCCCATCTAAACCCTCAGTGGGGATCCATTCCCCCTTGTCCTGTCACTCCAGGCCCTTGTCAATAGTCTCTCTCCATTAGCAGTCCCAGGACAGCCTCCATAAAAAAGAGTGAAATACAGATCTGCCCACGTTTGAGCCATCCCCCATTTAGAAGAACATCCTCTATTTTCTTTACTTCCTTCCTTTGCAATGTTTTCTCTCCTCCTCATTTTATTACATTCTTGTAAACATATTCAAATTTGCTGTGGTAAGTCACAGAGGAATAAAAACAACCTTCAGGATCATTCTTTTGTATTATCTCAAGAGGACCAACTAACTTTTGATGACATAACACCCTGAATAGAGTTTTCTCCTCCATTTCTCAACAATACACTCAAAGCAAGAGAAACTTGCCAGGATTCTTACTATGTTTCAGTCATGCTACATTGAAGTAAAAAGCAGTACATAAAATGTTTCAGCTATAAATTTCAAAACAGTTTTTTTAAGTTTGAAGGAAAGATTTATGATCTCAGTAACTAATTTTTTAAAATTACCCACTTCTGAAAGACATTTAATTAAAGGAGCTAAGTGCAATAGTACATAAACTCCTTATGGATGTGATCACTGCCTGTGATCATCACACAGACAACATCTTTAACAAATTTGTAAGTTTGGCAACATCTCTGTGAAGTAGACTAGTATTACTGGTAAAGGAAATTAAAGAGCTTTCCCTGCAAAGAAAACCCCCTGCATCATGGAGTGGGAAGAGGATTCATGCCATCTTAGCTAAATATTCGAGGTAAACGAATTTCTCTGTGGAAGCCCTCTGTCTTTTTATTGCCTTGTCCTGAGAAGGAGCCTGTTCCAATAATGTAGACTAGATATCCCAAACTTTTACATGCCTAGAATCAGATTCTACTCTTTATAGCATTTACTCTGCTACTCCTTCACTTGAGTCTTCCTGATCTGAGTGAGGTCAAAAAGCACAGAGGAACAATGAACTGAGCCTTGTCTCAATGCTGTGCTGTAGCATCCATCCAGGCTTGAGTAGTGCCACAGGGAACATCCAGTGCTGCCACTGCAGGCTGAACCAGGGAAGATAAATAGCAAATTCCCAATGTGAATGGTGTTGACAGAAAACTTCTTAAACCGCTCCTGCTCTATTTGCTCTAATAACACATAGGAACTATGATTTTTGCCTTTTGAAAAATCAGTGCAAGGGCAACGGGTGATTTAAGGTTTTGCATACATTTACTTGGCAAAGAGCTCACCAGATGAGCCAATCAGTCCAAGCCTGATAGAAATAGAAAAGCCAGTCATGGGTTCTGGCTCCTTTAGAATGCTTCTTCCACAGAAGAGTGCAAAAGCTTGGGATATTATAAACTCCAGATTGTAACATTTAAATAAGTTGCTAGTAAATTGGCTCTTTAAAGTTTATTAACAATTCCTATCACAGTTAAGATCTGCTCTTTCTCCTAGCAAACAAGAAAAAAAAATTACAATGCTGTTTGTTCTAAATGTGCTCAAAAGCTGGATAAGAATCATAAATGCAGTTTTACATAGGAGGGAATTAAGGCACTGTGTTGCTAAGGATGTAATTGCTAGAACCTTTTGAGAGAATTCCTAACATCTGAGTAAGTGTCCTTGACTGAATTCAAATAGAATTTGGGGACACGGGGATTTTCCAAACAGCTCTTTGACTGTATAAAGCCAAAAGGACCTCAGCGACATCATAATTTCCTAGAAAACAGACTGGGCAAAGAAATGACAGCCCAGAAATCAGGGCTCCAACTGATTCCTCTAATGCATCAATCTGTTCTCAGGACTATTCCAAGAACAGCAAATATGGTTGTTCCTGGACTCCCAAGCTGAAGAGAAATCACATGAGAAGCAGGAGTTGGACATGAACCAGATAAGCTGATATAAATCAAGTGGTGTGCACAGATGAAACGTACATCTAGATAAGTTGACAATTCATAGGCAAATAAAAAGCCCCCAAATTTAATAGGCAAATATATCATAGAATCATAGACTATCCTGAGTTGGAAGGGACCAACAAGGATCATCCAGCCCAACTCCTGGCCCAGCACAGACACCCAACAATCCCACCCTGTGCATCCCTGAGAGCACTGTCCAAACACTCCTGGAGCTCTGGCAGCCTTGGGGCTGTGACCATTCCCTGGGGAGCCTGTTCAGTGCCCCAGCACCCTCTGGGGGAAAACCTTTTCCTGATATTCACCTTAACCCACCCCTGACACAGCTCCAGCCGTTCCCTCAGGTCCTGTCCCTGGTCACACAGAGCAGAGCTCAGGACCTGCCCCTCCTCTTCCCCTCGTGAGGAAGCTGTAGAACTGCTGTGAGCTCTGACCTCAGTTTCCTCTTCTCCAGCTGAACAGACCAAGTGCCCTCAGCTGCCCCTTGTGTGGGTTCCCCTTCAGGCCCTTCAGCACCTCCATGTCCCTCCTTTGGACACACTCTAACAGCTTTAGGTCTTTCTTATATTGCAGCACCCAAAACCACACACAATATTCAAGGTGAGGCTACCCCAGCCCAGAGCAGAGTGGGACAATCACCTCACTTGGCCCCACTGGTGATGCTGGGCCTGGTAAGATCATTATAATGATGGAAAAAGATTTTTGGCTTGTTTGTCAAGCCCTGAAAGCTTTGCAAGAACTTCCCTTCAAGAAAGAGCTCCATCTGTTTCTACCCATTTGCAGGTGAAATGTGGGGAGTGCCTGTGTTATCCCTGTGCTGCCTGAAGCAGAAGCTGGAGGCTGATCCTGGAGAACCAAGGCCTCTCAGAGCTTGTGTAGTTCATAATTACAGTTATGAAATACCTCCCCAAATCCTACTGACATCACACATTCACCTGTGTATTCAGATATGCTTCCTAAATAATGCCCTCTGAGGAGGAAAACCAGGGAGATAATTTCCCAACCTCATCACTTCAGAGGGGTTACACTGTATGAAATCAGTACCTCAGCAACAAGTGGCCATTCACAGTGATTTTTCTCCAGAAAGTCACTTTAAAAAAAAAGCATCAAATGTCAGTTTTAAGCTTAGAAACACACTTTTTAAAAATAATGTAGGACATTTGATTTCAGAGTAATGCAACTCACTGTAAGTATTTCTATAAAGCATTTTTTTTCCTCTAAAATGAAAAATAGACCAGCTGTCTACAATATACATATATTTTTAATATACCACAAAGCCTTTCACTTAAACCTAAAGGTCAGTCTGAAATGTTTTGCAGACTCCTAGGTACTCTGAGATTCTATAAATTAATTATTTGCTCACTATTTATGCAGAATCCTCTAAGATACCCCTGTAATTTAAAAATGTTAATTTCTTACCTTTGGAGCAATAGTGATGATAATGCTTTCATTAAAAATTACCATCATAAAATCATAGATTCATAGAGCATCCTGAGCTGGAAGGGACCCACAAGGATCACTAAAGCTCTGCACAGGACAGTCTCAAGAACCACACATCTTAATTCTACTTCTCCAAAGAAATTTAAATAATGGTTAATGCAGTAAAAATATCATATGGAATTGATGGCAGATGATACAACAGACAAAATTATCTTTCTGTTTATTTTCAGTTCCTCACAACAGGTATGTCACAACCTAATACAAACATTTGTACATCAAACAATAAAAAAAAAGCCAACCGTTATTACCTTAGGCTGGACTCTTTTATTTCTTCCCACTTGTAAACAAGAGTTACTGAAGAAACTGAAATCACAGCAGCTCTCACTGCTTCTTTCTTGCTTTTCCCATAATGACAAAGCTCCATGCTTTAAATCTGTCTCCATTAAATTGTTCTCTTTGTGATTTAAACCTGACACTGCAGTTAATCTGATCCAACCTGTGGCCCTCTGTGAATAAAAGCCTGGGCTGATTGATGATTTTTAGGGTGAGCTGGCTGGAATCAAGTCCCAGGTTGTTTTATCATGTTCCCTAGCAATGACACAAAGCAAATTGAGCTGAACTGGGAAGCTGATGCTCTATGAAATCTTTGAGGACTTTACACCAGCACAACATGTTTGTCAATTAGGCTGAGCAGTACTGCAAACTCATCCCTTGGGGCGCCTCATCTGCTTTGCTTTCCTTCCTTCTGTTTCTTATTCTTTTTCAAAGACACAGCTGCAGCTTTATTTCACCTGCTCTGAACATGAACTGTCTAATGAGGGTGAATCCAAGGTAATTCCCAGTGTTACTGAGAATCCCAGCAGTGCCCCTGACCACCACACTCACAACTTCCTCTTAGCACTCAGAACTCTTGACAATGTTGAAATGAGCATTTCTAGGTAGTCCCATCTCTGTTTACACCCTAATCTTCTATAGACCCCTTAGATATTCCATCAGCAAAATGCCTGCAGCTGGAGCAGCCTCAGCTTGGAATATTAAAGGAACTGACCTCGGTTGTCTTTTATTCAAGTATTCCTGACAGACTCCATGGGGAAATATCTAATGCTTAGTCTCAATTCCTTATTCTCTTTACTTTTCTTATGAGAATGATAAAACAATTTATATTTTAAAAAGAATGCAGACAAATTTTACTAACGTGAAAGAATTTTTTTAAAAAAAACAGAGGAGCAATGACAGTCTTAAAACAATAAGGCCACAATGGGTGTGGAATAATAATAATTAAAAAAAAAAAAAACAAAAAACAAAACAAAACACCACAAAAAAAAAAAAAAACAACCATGAAAGAAATCTTTAAATCAGCTTTTCTTTTTTAATCATGGCATCATAGATTGGCCTGGGTTGGAAGGGACCTTAAAAGATCATCCAGTTCCAACCCCCTGCCATGGGCAGGGACAGCTTCCACCATCCCAGGTTGCTCAGAGCCCCATCCAGCCTGGCCTTGGGCACTGCCAGGGATGGAGCAGCCACAGCTTCTCTGGGCAACCTGTGCCAGGGCCTCACCACCCTCACAGGGAACAATTTCTTCCTCATATCCCATCTAACCCTGCACTTCTGTCAGTGTGAAGCCATTCCCCCTTGTCCTGTCACTCCAGGCCCTTGTCCAGAGTCTCTCTCCATCTTTCCTGTGGGCTCCCTTCAGGCACTGCAAGGCCACAGTGAGGTCACCTCAAAGCCTTCTCCTCTCCAGGCTGAACAATCCCAATTCCCTCAGCTTTTCCCCACAGTAGGAAAACCAGTTTGACATGAAAGTGCCAGTGAACCATTTCATAGGAAAGGCAAATGACAAATGTAATCAAGACAATTGCATAAATACAAGAATGAACTTCAGCTCTGTAAGTGAACTGTTACCAGAAAAAGAAAAAAAAATCAACCAAACAACACAAACAATAACAACAACTAAAAAATTAAGCAAGTCTGTGGGTTCCCAACATTTTGAATTAGGCTCATAAAAGAAATCACCTCTCTCTCTAAACCTCACTTCACTTATAACCTCAGTCATCACAACAACAATTACATGGCTCCTACTAAAAAATATAAATACAGAACTATCCACAGGTTTTCAAACAGAACTAAAACCAGACCTATTTTTTACATTGAAATATGCAAAGACAGGATGCAACTTCCAGGCCCATCCCTGTGCCTACATTTTCCTCTAGACCAGCTCTGAGTGTTTTGGATGGTTCTGCCCTCTTGCAAGGGCTGTATGTGAAGCCCAGGGATTTTGTTTAGGGAGGCTGGACAGCCTTCTGCTGGAATCCACTTTTAGCTCTTGCCAGATGTCTGCATTTAGCTGCACAGGCCAAAAGCCAGTTTTCAGGAATGCTGCAGGCATTTGGGCATTTCAGGAACACAGGTGCATGCCTGGTGCAGTGGTTCACTGCTGCCACTTCTTCCCATCCCCAGCCAGAGAAGAGCACTGGAAACCCTTGGGATTCAGGCTGCTGTCTGCATTTCACATGCTGTATACTCAAATAGGTCTTGAATAACATGCTTGGACTCCTTTTCTCCAGGCTAAACACCCCCAGCCACTCCTCACAGGACTCACTCTTTAGGTATCTATCTCAGTATCTGCATTCGCTGAATTTTAATACAGTATTCTCAATATATTGACAATAAATGGGCCAAAAATCCATGCCTGGCACATGAGCATTGCTGTCATTAATTAAATAGTAGATTTCAAGTATGTATTATGCATCATTTTCTCTTTGGGGAGGAGGAACTTGTCAGAAATCATCCCCCAATGATGTTTCAGGAAAATATATATATATTTATTAAAAGAGCTTTCCTTTTATTTGTAGAAAATATTTTAATGGTACTCTGCTAATGTGCATTATAAATTCTCAAAATATTAGGGAGACTTCAAAGGAGAACTGCTTCATACACATTATTGTCCAAGAATAATTAGAATTAAAGTAAAGGCTCTCAAGCAGTGGCTTCACATCTAAACAATTGTGTGACAGTGATATTGCAGTGTCACTCTCACCCCACCAGTCCTGTGTTTTCAGGTGTGTTACCACAGCCTTGTCTCACTCTTTCCACAACAACACTCACTTTACACCCTGTGTAAGACCTCCCTGCATGTTCAGCTACAGGGTGCAAACTAATGTCATCATCAGGACATTAATAAATCATACTACATGTTAAAAAACACAAAATTTGATCAAAAATAATTTTTTTCCTTTGCACAGAAGAAATGAAGAGTGTACAGAGGAGCTACTGCAGTATGTGCTGGGTAACATGTCTCTGGAATGATACGGATGAAAATTTGGGAGTTAGGCAGTGTTCCCACTTTAGGAACAGGCTGTGATGTGTGGAGGACAGAATGCTTCCCATCAACTTCAATAACACACTTCCCCACTCTTTTGGGAGCAGCTGGAAAAATCTGCCTCCAAATTTATTTGGCAAGAAAGATGAATCAAAGCAAATGAGGAAAGGGGAAGGAGGAGCAGATCTCAGACAAGCTCCAAAGGGAATGTGTTCTCCATTATCACTTATTATTGCAACCTCACTGGGGCTAATGAAAGTACAGGACACAAAGGTGATGGATGAGGAGAATCAGATTTTTTTCCATACACAACCCCCCACCCAAATCAGAGGTGGAAAACACATCTCCTACTGGCCAAGATTCTTCTTAAAATGATCACTTCCAAACTATTCAGTGCTACATATCTCTCTTGCTGGTTTGAATGTTCCCAGGATCTTTGGCAGCTCTCCACATTAGCAGTTCCTCTGCAGGTAGCCTAACTGCAGCCAACTCTGGGTAAATATATCTCATCTGCCTTTGATTTATGGGCCAGATTCAGCCTTCCTAGAACAGGTGTTGTGCAGGTGGAAGTGCAGGGGGAATGGGTGGGAGCACGTGGAAGCAGGAAAATGAACTGAAAAGGGTTTCACTTAATGATCTTTTTCTCAAGCAAAACAGCTGGCCTGCCTTCCCCAAACCTGACAGTAGCTTCATGGTGACATCTCCACAGCCATGTGAACACAGCCAAAGGGAACATTTTTTATAAGGGAATTGATTTCTACCTAAAATCACTACAGGACTTCTAGATGTGATCAAAGATTATTTACAAGGGCATGGAGTGACAGGACAAGTGGGAAAGGCTAAAATTGAAATAGAGTAGGTCTAGATTATATAATATGAAGGTATTCTTTCCTGTGAGGATGCTGATGTTTACTAAAATGCTGTATCCATGTGTGTGAAGACACAGCAGGTTCATCATAATACTCTAAAAATCATAAAATTATGGAATGGTTTGGGTTGGGAGGGTCCTTAAAGTCCATCCAGTGTTACTCCCCTTCCACTATCCCAGGCTGCTCAGAGCCCCATCCAGCCTGGCCTTGGACACTGCCAGGGACGGTGCAGCCACAGCTTCTCTGTCCCAGGGCTTCACCACCCTCATGGAGATGGTGACTCCACCACCTTCCTGTGCACCCCATTCCAAGGCCCAACCACCCTTTCTGTGAAAAAATTCTTCCTGAAAACTGGCCAATTGCTGCCTGTCTTCAACACAGGGAAGCACCATAGCATTCTAAGTTCCTGGTGAGTTCCATTTCTGCCTCCATCTTCGGGGGTCTATGCAGTTCTCCTAACTTTGGTGTCCTGAATTCATCCCTTTTCCTGACTTAGATATGCTGGGGAAATCACAGAAAAAAGGATAAGCCTGGAAGGAACCAGTGGGCCATCTTGTCCCACCTCCCTGTGCCAGCAGGGCCATCCCAGAGCACAGGATTGTGTCCAGATGACTCTGGAATATCTCCTGTGAGGAGACTCCACACCCTCTCTGGACAATCTGTTCAGGGCTCAGTCACTGCCCAGGACATAAGTTCTGCCTCATGTCAGTGGAACTTGCTGGGATCAGTCCCTGCCCGTTCCTCCGGTGCCATTGCTGGGCCCCCGGAGCAGAGCCTGGGCCCTGCTCGGAGCCCTCCCTGCACACAGGGACACCCAGGGCTGAGGGCCCCTCTCAGCTGGGGCTGCTCTCGAGGCTGGACAGCCCCAGCTCCCTCAGCCTTTCCCTGTCAGAGATGCTCCAGGCCCTAAATCATCTCTGCAGCCTCCACTGGCCCCGTTCCAGGAGCTCCCTGTCCCTGCTGTGCTGAGGAGCCCAGGACTGGACACAGCCCTCCAGATGTGCCTTGCAGGACTGTGTAAGATTTGCTCATTCCTACATTTTTTTGACTTACAGGCAACTCTGTTCCTATGAAATAGTGACAGAGACTCTGAAGCAGCTGAACCCCACTCACAATTTGAGTGAAAAAATGACCATGACTTTTTCCCAGGGAGGGGCTAACTTACGCTCAAGAAAAATTATAGCAAACATCTGATAAAGAGCTGTATGTTAAAGCTTATAACTGAATTAAATAATGCAAGAAATACCTACTAACATTAAAAGTCACTGATCTGTGAAAATGCATTAGAGTGAGGCCGTGTTGTTGATAATACTTGACAAAAGTTAAGATGGTTAAGGCTTATTAAATTCCTTTTTGTTTTTCTGTTCTTGATATTTTGCTCACACTCATCATCTGACCCTTTGATATGCAAACACTTTGCAAATACAAGTGATAGCCACATAGACCTACTGCACTGGAATGGAAACTCGATGTTGTTACGCCCCCTAATGTTGACTTCCTACATAGTTACATGTTGCAGCAGCTCTTTGTTAGAGGGTAGAAATGAGTCAAGACACAGACTTCTTGTTTATCACAGCATGAAAAGGGTCCTGGTTTATTCCTCTTTACAGCTCAGCCATCCTGACTCCAACTGTTCACTGACTGTGGCTGCAGCAAGCTCCTACTGTAGGTTTCCCTTGCAACCTCTGACTCCTGGTTATTTCCTGCTGAACTCTGACTGCAGAGATTAGTCTGCAGACTCTGACTGCAGGCTTTTACCCAGCTAGACTGTGACTGCAGGTTCCAACAACGGGCTCTAACTGCATACCCAGACTGACCCCACAGCAGTGATTCTCTCCCCTTAGAATTCTTTTCCATCCTCACATTCACAATCTCCCATGATGATTCTCCTCTCAGTAGCTAACCCACTCCCTTTTATCACACTTGTCTTTATTGCCTATAGGCTATTATTGGCAATTGTGACTCATCAGGGGTGAGGCTGTATTGGGTAATTAACACAACTGTTACTTATTGGGGACAAGGTCACCTGTACTCCCCTCTCCTAGAGCTACAGACTTTTAACATTATAAAAAATATGCACCTATCTACTAACCTTTATGCTGGGATAGGCTTCACAAGGTATTTCTGAAAGAACTGCCTGATTTTAACTCTTTAGAATCTTCACCTTAATGAATCCTGCAAAGATAATAAAATGAAAGCAAGATTTACACAGACTTACTGAAAGTAAAAAAAATTTGTAACACCCAAGTAAATCTCTCATCTGTTCAAGGAGGCAAACAGAAAGAGAATCTGTCATCTTTGGCTCTACAAGATGGTCTATCATCAAGCAGATAAATATCATCTGGGTTTCAATCAGTTCTCTTTCTCATGATTTCTTTGTACATTGGAGTATTTTAAGTGTCCCCAAGGGCTGTCAGTATGAAAAAGAATTTGGTGAAGGAATTGAGATGCCTGAGCATTAAACAGAGCTTTAATACACTAAGGACCATGAAGATTTTTTTACACTCAAGGCCAGTTAAGTCCTTCCATGCTCTTACTCAGTTGAGGCTAGAAAAAACTAACCTTTAACTTTTGAGTTGCATTCAAAAACTATTTTAAAAAACCCCAAACAATGGGGAAAAATACAAAATGCAAGAAAAAGAAATTTCAGGTTTTTAATATCCGAAATGTGCAGGAACAACTCATGCTCCAAGTCTTCATTTAAATGTACACAAGTGTTGTAAATACTGGGGGCATGAGGACAGATTCAGCAGAGCAGAAACAGCCTCGACCAAAAAAAGTTCTTTTATTTTCATCACAGCTTTTTGGCTTCCTCTCAAGAGAACAACGTCACACCTGAGTGGAGACAGACAAGAAATTCTTTGTAAGCAGCAGGACAAAGTGTATTAAATGCAAAGAGCAGGGGTTTGTAGAGAGGGTCACCAGAAGTGGTAACATCCTGTTTTCATCTTTGTGGTTTGCACTGATAAGCTTCGAGTCTGTTGGGTTAATGAAAGTTGGGACAACAAAAGTGATCTGCCAAGAAAGGCAGAATAAATTTATCTGCTTAGAGCAAATTACACTCAACCCCTCTGTAGGAAATTAAAGAGCAGTTTATGGAATTCCTGCTGCAGCTGACCTGAGAAAATGGCATTTGGGCATTTTTGTTTCTATTACAAAAATAATGGGAAAAGATCTGTTTCCCTTATTAAATCCCATGTCTCTGAATAAGCATTAGGGTACATCTTTATTATTTAGCCACTTTAAAGATACAGATTTTCATATTAACAGGATATCTGAGAATAACCAATATAGACCTGGGAAATGAAGGTTTTGAACTTATTGAATTACAGAAGGAAAAAATCACACCCTTAAGAGTTTCTGAATCAAAACTAAATTTTGTTTTCTTCAGAAATAATAAAAGCTGAAACAGTGATCTTTGCCTTACAATAACCTGATTGATAATGCATCAAGAGCAAACAGACAACCAATCTGCAAGGAATCAGTGAAAGCATTAACAGAAGGCTTTGCAAAGGTATAGATAACACCTGAAGGACAAGATGTCATCTAGAGGGACCTGGACAGGCTCCAGAAGTGGCCCAAGGGAATCTCATGGGGTTTAACAAGACCAGGCGCTGGTGCTGCACCTGGGTCAGGACAACCCCTGGGATCAATCCAGGTGGGGATGAGCAGAGGGAGCAGCCCTGGCAGAGGGACTTGGGAGTGCTGTGGGTGAGAGTTGGTCCTGCCCAGCCGTGTGTGCTGGGACCCAGAGCCCCCCTGTGCTGGGCTGCACCCAGAGCCCCAGGGCAGCAGGGGAGGGGGGATTCTGCCCCTCTGCCCCCTCTGCTGAGACCCCCCTGCAGGGAGTTCTGCATCCAGCCCTGGGCCCAGCACAGGAAGGACAGGGAGCTGCTGGAGCCAGGCCAGAGCAAGGACATCAGGGGGATCAGAGGGATGGAGCAGCTCTGCTGGGAGGAAAGGCTGAGGGAATTGGGATTGCTCAGCCTGGACAAGAGAAGGCTTTGGGGTGACCTCACTGTGGCCTTGCAGTGCCTGAAGGGAGCACACAGGAAAGATGGAGAGAGACTCTGGACAAGGGCCTGGGGTGACAGGACAAGGGGCAATGGTGTCACACTGACAGAGAGCAGGTTTAGATGGGATAGGACGAAGAAATTGTTCCCCATGAGGGTGGTGAGGCCCTGGCACACATTGCCCAGAGAAGCTGTGGCTGCCCCATCCCTGGCAGTGTCCAAGGCCAGGCTGGATGGGGCTCTGAGCAACCTGGGATAATGGAAGGTGTCCCTCCCATGGTGGGGGGTTGGAACTGGATGATCTTTACGACCCCTTCCAACCCCAGCCATTCCATGATTCTATGATACTCCTTTGTTAATGCAATTCCCTGAGTTCCCTGATTCCAGTCAGGGAGAAATGGATCTGCTGCCATCCTCTGTAAGCAATAGGCTTAGATAGGAAATTACTGACACTGTGGATTAGTAAAAGCTCAGTTTCACTAATCAGTAACAATCATTTCACTGCTTTATGAAACTCCCTACCTTAGCATGGTATCATCATCCTCAATGAAGCCTCAGGAGCTCCAAGGAAATTCCTCATTGTCTGAGCCTGACTAATGCTGCTGACTTCCAGTAAGAGCATACACAGGCAAAAATATCTGCCAGACTGCAACCAACAATTAAAGTGACCTTCAAAATTATTAAATTCAAGGAATACAATTAGGTATTATAAAGTGTTTTATTTTAGTTTTTTTTTTAAAATACAACATTATAAAAAACATTTCCCTGTTATCCATACTGCCATAGTGCTGCATAGACTACATTAATGCCAGGAGTTTAGGTATTAAAGAATTAAAATTATCACAAACCAACACCTCTAAATATAATACATCAAAAAGCTGGTGACCCAGATGTCACTTTGGTTAAATAACATTATTATTTAGTAGCACTTAAAGATGCCTAGCAATTAGCAGAATAAAAACTCATCCTAACATCAGACACATCCGTAACAAGAGTCCTCCAAAATGGATGATTCCAGGATGCTGCCCACCCTCTGTTTATCAGGAAAACCCTTTCCACAGTCTTTTCCTCTGTGTGGCACTTTGTCACTGACCATTTAACTGCTGGTAGCACTGGGATGGAGAGGTTTGACTCTTGCCAGCCTGGAGAGGCCAAGTCTAAGGCAGTGAGTAGGTGACTTAACAGGAACACATTTCACAGAGGCATTACTGCTTCCTGATGGAGCTGGAGACGATTTTAAAACAAAAAAAAAGGCATTAGAAGTTTAAAGGGGAAAAAATATTGTATCACTGTTGTCTTCCAGTAATTTTCCTAGCAGGACAAAAGAAGCATTCTGAAGAGAGTGCAAAAAGGTCTGAACCACAGAGGCACGTGGAAATCACTCCCCAGGGATTCCTCCCTCTGGGAGCCAGTGCAGCAGGAATGGTGCACAGGTTAATTACCCAGTCACACGCTGCAGCTACTCTGGGCAACTGCTCCCAGTGTCCTGAGCATTTTCAGGCACTCCACAGAGAAACACTGAACACAATTCCAATGGGGAAACAAGGACTTGAGGGAAAGGAGCCAAACAGAAAGAAACATGTACAGAGAACAGGAGTAAATATGAAGAAAAATCAAAGAATCAGGATTCAGCAGCAGCATGCTCAAATACCTTGAGAAAATAAAGCTTTTAAGCATTTGCTTTATAAGGCCAGCTAAAATACTCTAGCATTTTTAAAGTATTATTTGTTTAGAATAGAGAATAATTTAGCACATACCAGAGATAAAGAAAGCTCTAAATAAGAGAGAAATGGACATGAAAGGATCTTTTGATTAAGGTCTGATGCACAGTTTGGAAAACATTTTATAAGCCCCATGCAGATAAAAGAATTAAGGATAATGCTATAAAAGAAGCATAGATATAGCTTTTCTTCCTTTCTCTCTTTTTTGTTTTAAAACTGTCCAAAGAAAATCTTCATAAAATGTATATAAAGGGCAGGCATTTTCCCAGAATAGTTTATTTTTTGTTTGCTTTCAGGAGAGATTGCTAAAAGCTTAAGTCACCTCATGTCTGTGTCTATAGCTGCAGCCTCAGCCATACCTGGTGGTGTCCATTTAGGCTTTCTGTCTGTGACAGGACTTGATGCATGCAGAGGCCTCCCAGCTGCTTCTGAGGGACTGGACATCACCTTCTGCCTCGGCTCAGAGTTGTGTTCTGTTGTCCAGGAAGGAGAAACTATAGGTGATGCTGAAATGGGAAAAAAACATTATTTTAGAAAGATGCTCTTTGGCATAGAAATCATCACTTAAGATGACAGACCACTGCACAGCAGAAATAATGAGGATGGTACTAGACTGTCCCATCTTGAAGCAGTAAATACTTACCCAGACACCTTGCCTGTTAGGGAATAACAGACATGGATGCAGCCTGCTCTTCCAAAAGATGACAGTCACAGGAAGCAAAGAAGAGAGACTACTTGCTTTTTAAAATAAGCTTAAACAAAGCCAACGGCAAAAGCTCCAACACCTGATACTACTCCAGAGTCACTGTTTTGACACAAACCCCAGAAAACAACTGGGAAAATGAACAGAGGATCTTTAAAGAGATGAAACTTTCCTGGACAACAGGGGCAGAAGGAATTTCTCCTGACATACAAATGCAGAGAAGCAGTGACATTTTGCTGGTTTGGGAAAGAATAAGCTCCAGTGTGAAAATTTAGTGTGAAAGTGCAAATGAGATGTCACCAGTATGAGGGGATAATGCTTCAGTAAGGGGGGAGTAAGGAAAAATGCAGTAAAAGCACCACAAATTTCACTAAAACTCCAAACTAAATGTAAGGCATCACATCCAAACCACACCTAAGGAGAGAGTTTTAGTAGAGAACTTACTGGGTACAGACTCTGGCTCAGAATCAAGATCATGGGCTCTGTCATCACTGTCAACCACCAATGACTTGTGATGTGCTGGAACTTTGGCTGCTGCTGTTCTTTGCTTCCCATCACCCTCAGGTACATCATCATCCATAACCTGATTGAGACCTACAAAACAGAAAGTGGTTCAATCAGCTCAAATTCACAGTAAATCTATTCTCTTCCTCTAAAATAATTTGGTATTTTGAGTCCCCAGAGTTCATTTTGGTGAGATGAAGTTATCTTATTCAGAGACATACCACTGACACTTGTTTTCATGGGCTTCTCATTGTATTTTCTCATTGTCAAATTTATCAACATTTATCTGTAATCAGCCTTACAGAAAGAAGACCAAAAATTCACCAATCCACAGGTTTGCTCATTTTAAGACTGGGACCAAATTTTTAATGAATGAATTGACATATCCTTCAGCCTTTATTTAAGATAAAGACTCTTTTTTCCACATCAACAAAAAAAACCAACCAACCAACCAACCAAACAAACAAAAACAAACCAATGGAAACAAAGAAGATATAAGCTACTTAAATGCTTTTTGTGAAAAGACTGTGAGAACAACTTACCTAGAAGTTCACTGTCTACACTGCAGTTGGAAAAAGGGGGTCTCCTCTGTGTATTTTCTGATTCAATATTCTTACCTGTTTTAAGATCCAGGAAAAAAATGGAATATTACTATACAAAAACACCTTATAAAAAGTAAAAATATTAAGAAATTAAAATAGCTGAAGTTTTTATCTGTCCCTAATCTAAGTATAAATTTGGAAGATCTTACAGAATAGTTACTTCTCTCACAGAAAAATACCCCAAGAACATAAGAAAACAGGCAATACCTAGAAACTCTCTCTTGTCATGACATCTTGAAATAAAATATGATTTTCAAACTATTTCAGTGTACAATAAATTGCCATGTTCAAATTCACTGCATATAAATAAAGTGTTGCATGGAACTGTAAAGTAACCTTGTTCTTCTGAATTTTGCACTTCTTGGGGATTTGTAGATTTTTCTTTGACAGATAAGGCTAAGGCAACTTCCAAATCTCTTTTATAAAGTTTGTCATCCAAAGATAACCTGGGGAAAAAAATGCCAACATGTTAAACAATAAAACAATTACATGAGCATTATAGAACTATTTCTGGCTTAGTGAACTCTTTAAAATTCAGATACTTGTGAAGAGATTAATATTTCAATACATATTTATAGCATATTGTGTAACAGATATTACATTTTGAAATTATTTAGACAAAACACACACTCATTTTTAAAGCACTCTGTACTTTAAAGCATTATGATTGCAAAAAGTGTATATGTTCATATATATATGAACTATTAACTGGCATTACTACAGGAAAAAAACAGCGATTGCCTTTGCTTGAAATGCCACACCAAAATGTAATATTGAGACACAACTCTATTAATAAAAATTAGATTTCTCTTTTTCATTGACATTGACTTCGTATCTTCCTTTAAATATGTTCTTTTGGAAGGAATCAAATTTGTCTTTATTTTTCTTTGGTTTAGGAGTCCCTAAGAAACTCAGAATTTTTAGTTATTTGAAGGTGCATCAATAAGGCTCAAAATCTTTATTACAGTCATGTATTAGCTGTTTGTTTCTCAGCTGCTTAAAATTCTAGGGGAAAAGAAACCAAACCCAAACATTCTTACTGAAACCCAGTTTTACACAGAGTTGACCACAACATTTCCTACCTCTTATTAAGTGTCTGTGTCTGTGATGGAGCCACTTCTTTGGGTTTCTTTGACTTCTCTTTTTTCTCCTTCTTCGATTCCTTGACCTGTGTTCTGGATTTTTTGCTTGAAGGTGCAAAGTCTTCATCTGTTGGAAAACAGCAACAAGCTCTCATGAGTTTACCCATATTCTTAAATTTCATATTTTTCATTGCATACTGAAAATATATCAACATAACCTTTCCTGGAAATTAATCCTATTTTAAAAGAACACAACAACTGTAACAGAAATATCTTTAAATGTATTTAAAAGGAAAATTCAACAGACCCTCTTTTACATATGCTTTTATGTAAGAGGCAATGATTTCAAGTTCTTGATGTACAAGAACATCCCACTTACCATCATCTTCCAAATCCCCAAACTGAGAATAATCAACAACTTTCTTGTTCCTATGGCAAAAAAATATAAAATAGACACTATTAATCCTTCCTGACTGAGCATCTTGATTTGGTAACACTTTTGGGTAAATAATCTTTTACAAGGAAAATAACCAATATGTGTTCAGGTGGACAGAATCATGGAATCATGGGTAATACATGAGTTGGAAGGAACCCATAAGGATCATCCAGTCCAGCTCCTGGCCCTGCTCAAGACACCCCAACAATCCCACCCTGTGCATCCCTGTGAATGCTGTCCTACTGCTCTTGGAGCCCTGGCAGCCTTGGGGCCATACCCATTCCCTGTTCCAGTGCTCCACCACACTCTGGGGGAAGAACCTTTTCCTGATATCCAATTTAACCCTCCCATGGCAAAGCTCCAGCCGTTCCCTGAGTCCTGTCCCTGGATACAGAGAGCAGAGATAAACCTATAACCAGTGCAATTGTACACACTGGCTTATTAGAAATAGGTTGTAGATTTTTTTTAAAAGACTCCACACCCTCTCTGGACAATCTGTTCACTCCTCAGTCACTGCCCAGGACAGAAGTTCTGCCTCATGTCAGTGGAACTTGCTGGGATCAGTCCCTGCCCGTTCCTCCGGTGCCATTGCTGGGCCCCCCGGAGCAGAGCCTGGGCCCTGCTCGGAGCCCTCCCTGCACACAGGGACACCCAGGGCTGAGGGCCCCTCTCAGCTGGGGCTGCTCTCGAGGCTGGACAGGCCCAGCTCCCTCAGCCTTTCCCTGTCAGAGATGCTCCAGGCCCTAAATCATCTCTGCAGCCTCCACTGGCCCCGTTCCAGGAGCTCCCTGTCCCTGCTGTGCTGAGGAGCCCAGGACTGGACACAGCCCTCCAGATGTGCCTCCCAGGGCTGGGCAGAGGGGCAGGATCACTCCCTGACCTGCTGGCACTGCTCTTCCCAATGCACCCCAGGATTCCACTGGCCTTCTTGTTCTCCAGGGCACTGCTGGCTCATGGAGAGCCTGTTGTCCACCGGGACCCCCAGGTTCTTCTCAGCAGAGCTGCTGGCCAGCAGGTCACCCCCAGTCTGTGCTGGTGCACAGGGCTATTCCTTCCCATGTGCAGAATCCTGCATTTGCACTTGTTGAATTTTAGACACTTCTTCTCTGCCCATTTCTGCAACCTGACCAGGTTTCTCTGAAGGGCCGCACAGTAGTCCAGGGTATCACCCACTCCTCCCAGCTTTGTGTCATCTGTGAACTGCTGATAAGACACCGACCCCTTCATCCACGTCATGGATGTGCAATTTAAATAACACTGGGCCCGGTGTTACCCTCAACTGCAGGGCTGCCTCCAGCCCTGGGCCCAGCACAGGAAGGACAGGGAGCTGCTGGAGCCAGGCCAGAGCAGGGACACAAAGATCATCACAGGGATGGAGCAGCTCTGCTGGGAGGAAAGGCTGAGGGAACTGTGATTGTTCAGCCTGGAGAGGAGGCTTTGGGGTGACCTCACTGTGGCTTTGCAATGACTGAAGGGAGCTCACAGGAAAGATGGAGAGAGACTCTGGACAAGGGCCTGGAGTGACAGGACGAGGGGGAATGGCTTCACACTGACAGAGAGGAGGTTTAGATTGGATTAGGAAACAGGAAAAAATTGTTCCCTGTAGTGTGGAGAAGCCCTGGGCACAGGTTTTCCAGAGAAGCTGTGGCATCCCTGGCAGTGTCCAAGGCCAGGCTGGCTGGGCTCTTAACATCCTGGAAGGTGTCTCTGCCCATAGCAGGGGGTTGGAACTGGATGGTTTTTAAGGTCCCTTCCAACCCAAACCATTCTACGACAGAGCCCCGGGGGACACCACTAACGCCAGGCCTCCAACACGGCCCTGTGCCACTGATCACGACCGCTCCGCTGGAAGGGAAAAGGGCCCACCCTGGAATCCCCCAGAGGCCCCGACGGGATCGGGGGAGCCCCTCGCCCCTCAGCCCCAGCACACGCACCTCCTGGCCGGCCGCGCCATCACCGCCGCCGCCGGCGCCACTGGGCACGACGGCCACAGAGCAGCGCCGAAAGTGCGGCTGCGGACGCGCAGCTGCGATGACGGGACGGGGTAGGCGGAACATCCCGGCTCCCCCTTCCCCGCGGCCCGGTTAACCCGCGGCTGCCCGCCCGGAGCCAGGTGAGTCGGGACGGGACGAGCCGGCTCCCGGTGCCCGCGGGCGCTGCCGCTTCCAGCGGAGGGAATGCGGACACCGGGAGCTCCCCGCGGCGGGGAGGGGGCGGATGGGGTCCCGCAGGCCGTGTGCTGCCGGCTTTGAGCCTGCGATTTCAGGAGCAGGAGGTCCTCTTTGGAACAGGGGGTATGTCCCCCGCTCCTTCTCCATCAGCGTCCTCCCCACCTCCTCGCTGCATCGGGGAGCAGCAGCAAGAGCGTGGTCGGGTTTGTGTGTTTCCCAGGATTTCCCTTTGAATCCCACTACCAGAGAGGCCGGGACACCGCCTCGCATCAGTATTGGTTGTGCTGAGATGTTTGTTTTCAAACTGACTTGTTTCATCTGTCTAACACGTATGTTTGTTCACAGAAACGCCCCCCCCCCCCAACACCCTAAACCCGTGAATTCTGCTGTATATTTAAGTTGGTTGGTTGGTTTTGGTTTTTTGTTGTTGTTGTTTTCTTCTCCTCGGGGTGTGGTTTTTAGCACTGGAGAGGGTTCGGCTGAAGCAATGTGTTCAGCTTTGCTGGTGATGTTCAAAGCAGAGGGATGTGAATGAGCAGAGGAGCCCTGTGGAGGGTAGAAATACCAGCAGTTATCCCAGCCTGTATTTTCACTCTGTACATAGCCCCCTTGCATCTCTTTTGGCTTATTTTTAATGCAGATTACAGAAAGACAAAATCAGCTCTTTCTAAAAATCATTGCAAACATCTGCTCCCCACTGCCCAGGCCTTGCACCTGCAGAAAGGAGGAAATAAAATCTCTATGCACTCTGCAGGATTTCAGCTTTTGAGGCACCCGTGACAGAAGTCAGGGTGTTTCAGTTAACTTTCTCTTTCTCAGGATTCCCCTCTCCCCTGGTTCTGCTTTTAAGTCAGGAGATTTATGCTGTAATTTTTAAAAGCAATTACCCAAATTTATATATTGACACACTCAAATGCATTTTAGAAGCACTTGATATTTTGGAAACTGGTGTTTATGCTTCAGTTGCAGATGCATGTAGTTGGAAGTCAAAACTGAGTATCTTTAAAAATTTGGGGGGTTAAGTATTTTTGGCTGTTAATTATTAGAAAAGCCATGGCTTTTCATTACCCTTTTTTACTTCCGAGTTTACAAAAATAATTCTTTTTACTTTCTTGTTACTTTCATTTCTGTTGCAGGAAACAAACTCAAGAGGATGAAGCCTAATAAAGGAAAAACTTTAACTAGAGAGAGAGACTATGTGTACAAATTCAGTGATGGAAATGAACATTTGGTGCTTACTGTGCCTCTCAAATTCCCTGTGCAGGAGAATATCAGTCATTTGCATGGACGTCTGATGGTTCTGCACAACCTGCCATGTTTTATAGAAAATGGTATGAATTGATTTCTTAAATTAATTTCATGTATCCTTGTCTTACAGATGGCTCTAGGAAACCAATCTAAGGTTGTTTTACTAGAACAGTGTTTACAAAATTGGTTTTTAAACAGCAAAGCGTCAAAGAAGATTAATGTCAGTGCTAGCAAGGAAAAGGTTTTCAGGTGAAAAACTTTACTTACAGGTTTCCTTAGTGATTACTGATATGTTCTGTTGATGGACCATTTTTTTCTTCTTGTAACAGACCTGAAGCAATCTCTTAGTAAATTTGTAGAAGAGGAAACTATAAAAGATTATGACAGAGAAGCTGAAGTGGCTCTGGAAGCAGTGAAATCGGGAAAAGTAGACATCAACCAGCTGGCAGATACTTGGGCTAAAGCTTATAAAGAGGTGAGATTAAGGCTGGAAAGTTAATGTTCAAGGCTTGCTTTGTGCAAGTGTGTGTGTGTGTGCAATCACAGTTGTGAGGATGAAATAGTACACTAAAATTCACTGCAATTCTGCATTTTTTTCTTTTTATTTGAAAGTCTTCTTTATATATCAAGTCTTCATCCTAAAAGTTCTTACTCAGATTTTTCTTGAATTTAATGGAGTATAAAGATAGAAAATGGAGAGGCAAACTGTTTGTTCATTTAACAGTTGGTACTCAAACGAAATAGGCATAAGGCTTTTAGTGGCCTAGAATTAAAGCAAGAAGTGACACTCCTATCCCAAATCTCAGTAACAGCAATTAAGGCTAGAAGGAGAAAGTGTACAGTTGAGAGAGACTTTTCAGTTCATTTTTTGAGTTCATATGACTATTTCACGTTATTTAGGAACGATGAGGCTTTAGTTGGAATAATGTCTCCAGTTTCACATGGGATCTTAAAAATAGTGGCATGGAAAAGAACTGGAGAAGTCCTAGTGAAGAGGAAAAAAGAATGAAAAACCTGCAGTCTTTGAGGAAAAGTTTATAGGAATTGAATTTGCTTCTCATGAAATATAGAAAAATGTGAAAAATTCCATAAAAAGCTTGCAAAACTGGCATTCTTGGGCCATTCTTTGTTTGATAAAAATAGCTTTTCTTAAATCAGTGTTGTTGATCAAATTCTTAGTGACATCAGAAGTTAGTCATCCTTACTACCAAAGCATTTTTGTTTGCACAGCTTGTGTTTTGGGCCTTATCTAAAATTCATCAGGTGCAAATATTATTATGGATATTGCTATTCTTTCCAAGCTGGTATTGTGTGAAAATTGGTAATTCCTCACTGTAGTCCAGACCTTAATGATTCTGATTTTAGTTGCTTTGAAAGAGAAAAAATGAGAGAGGAGAAAATTGAGAGCTAAAGTAGACTGCAGAAAGGTTAAATTAGGGAAGATAATTTATGTATGGTAAGGGTGGGCCCCCATGTTTTTACCCCACCATTGTAAGGGATCTTTATATGTCCTAAGAGGTATCTTATCCTTTAAAATCTATTACATTTTCTTTAGACAACATTAGAACATGCCAAACCTGAAGAAACCAGCTGGGATGAAGATTTTGCAGATGTTTATCATGATCTGATCCATTCTCCAGCTTCTGAAATGCTGTTAAACCTGGAACACAATTATTTTGTTAGCATCTCAGAATTAATAAGTGAAAGGGACGTGGAACTGAAAAAACTACGTGAAAGGTATTGCATTTTTATTATTTAGGTTTTTCTCTCTCTTACTAAGTAGGAGTGCCTGCCACTGGGTGCTTAAACTCACAGGACGTGTGTAGCTTGAATTTGTCCATGTAAACCCAAAGTCATACAACACTTGGCTTGCACAAGAGTATGTAGAGATTGGGCAAGGGGGAATGCTTCAAACTGAAAGAGTGGAAATGTAGATTGAATATTAAGAAAAAATTCTTTACTTCAGGGTGCGGTGAGGCCCTGGCACAGGTTGCCCAGAGAAACTGTGGCTGCCTCATCCTAGAAGTGTCCAAGGCCAGGTTGGATGGGGCTCTGAGCAGCCTGGTCTGGTGCAAAATGTCCCTGCCCATGGCAGGAGTTGGAATGAAATGAATATTCATGTCCTTTCCAGCCCAAACCATTCCACAATTCTATGGTGCCATTAGGATCAGCTACCTTATATTGATGGCCTTCTGTTATTTTCAGTGACTGAGGAGAATATGAGTCTTGATTTCCAGAAAGTGTTGAGTTTGTGTCCCAAGTTTTGGAATAAGCTTGTATAGCTGCAGGTGACTCCTTTACCCACAAGAGGGAACACGTTGAATGTAGATTTTTCTTTTTGTGCCAGAGTAGTTTCAGTAGGTCTGGTTTAGCATTCAGTGGCAATATTCCTCTTGAGCTGTGTATGTTTAAGCTCACATTAGACAGTGCATAATCACTTCATACTGTGGTTTCTTCTGGACTGAACTGTACATATTTCTAGTTTGGGGGGGTCAATGTTGCCAGTAAGGTGTTAGCAAATCTTTTTTCTGCTCATTGCCTCTTCTCAAGTGTGCATACAGAGGAAAGAGCAGTATTGTTGTAGAACTCAGGTATGATGTTCTTGATGCAGTGTATTGACTCTGCTGGTGTTGTATCTCTGTTGGAATTTATCACATCCCTGTGTTGGTGGCAGCTGAGGCTGTCCCAAATGAAGGTAAGTTGTGTTCTGTTTACACAGGAGCTGACTTGAGTCCCTGACCCTTAACTCTTAACCACTTATTTTGTGGATTTTCATTGCTAAATCAGTGACTGTTCATTTTGTCAGTAACAAACAACCAAGTTTGTTGGTGTATCATGGCAAAGAGTGTTCTGCTGGCCAGTCTTCTGAAATCTGTGTTTGCTTCTCTTTCAGGCAAGGAGCTGAAATGGATAAGGTGATGCAGGAGCTTGGGAAGTCGCTGACTGACCAGGATGTGAATTCCTTAGCAGCTCAGCATTTTGAGTCTCAACAGGTAACTAGGATATGTCATGCACATAATCACCTTAAAAAGAACACCCACACCACTCAAATTATCACTGCTCTCCTCTCAGGATTTGGAGAACAAATGGACCAATGAATTAAAACAAACTACTGCTATCCAGAAGCAGGAATATCAGGAGTGGGTGATAAAGCTTCATCAGGACCTAAAGAATCCCAACAACAGCTCAATCAGGTATTTAATTCTTCTGTGATGCTTAATTCCAGCTGAAATAGTTCAAAGGATTTGCATTTCCATAATCTTTAAGATATTATAGTCCTATTTATTATGATCATATCTATAAATAATTTACATCGGATAATCAAAGCATATCAAAGACAAATAGACCATCATAAATAAATAGGTGTAATTTTAGGAGTTTCTTCATTGTGTGATGTTACAACCTCTCTGTACCAGAAAGTGTTGTAATGCACTAAAGTATAGCTTGACATGAGTGGAATTTCCTCCTGTTTTGCCTTTCTTTCCTATGTCTGTCTTTAACACTGTTTCACAAGGCTTTCTGTTACCACCTAAGCATGTTCTGGAAAATAATGGTACTTTAAAAAAATGGTAAGAATGGTTTGAATTAACAAACCTCTTTTCTTTTCCTATGTGTATGTCACTTTCCCTATGTGTATGACTGCCGAAAAATGGAATTTTTTAGTGTGAATGCTTGTGGAGAGAGTTGAATGAGAGGCTTTCCTATGTTTGAGGAAATGGCAGGGAAATTAGAATTTGTAAATTGGGTGGGATCCTTATTCTTTATCACTAATACATTGCTGCTTGGCAGTTGAAGTCAGTAGAACTGATTGCAAGTTTATAAAAGATTTTTGGAGATGAGGCACTTTGGAAACAGAGAAGCTTCTCACTAATGCAGAAACAAATTGGAGAGATGCTGATGTATTAGGAACAGTATTTGTTGTAGCACTACTAGACAGTTGAATTTAGGGAGAAAAATAAAACTGCTATCTGAAATGTTTCCTGGTAGTTTGAACACTGTGGAACATTTGATAAGGTGGTTTTTAATCTCCCATTTTGTGTGGGAAGGAGAAAAGAAACACTTTATCTAATAACTTGATAAATAGGGTTTTGTTGTAAATAGGCTGAGGAGAATTCTTTTTGTTTTCCTTTTATTCCTACATTCTTACTATGTTACAGCTAGGTATTGTGACTTATTTTTATTTCTCAGTCTTGGAATGCTTTTAAAATGTGCCAAGTAATGTAAATCTAACAGTGGAGTCTCCTCTTCCTGCTGCCAGGAAGATAAAGGTGAAACCTCACATGTGGAGCTCATGCTCATAGGTTTGGTCTCTTGGTTTCCACAGACCAGCTGAGAAAACTTGTGATAACTGTCCCAAAGTTGTTGGTCTTGAATAAAAATTAGGATTAACTTTTTGATACTTTTCTCATTATTTTAGTGATGAAATTAAAGTTCAGCCCAGCCAGCTGAGGGAATCTGTGGAAGGAAATGGGAGAATCTATGAAGAACAAAGGCTGTTAGAAGAAAGCTTTACTATTCACTTAGGTAAGCGGAGTAAAGCAAATAACAGCTGGTAATAAATAATGTATCCAGGGCGTGTATTATTTACAGTATTTAACTCTCAATGTGTATAATCCATAGTTTGGAATTGTTTTGTGTTTGTTCTTTACATGTGAAAGAGAACAGCATAAATTGTATCAAGCAATGTCTGAAATAGATGGAAATCTTAATGGAAAACATTCTAAAAGCAAATTTTTATCCATTTTGGTTGGGTGACTCATGTAACAGAGCACAGCAACAGCAAAACACATTGCCTAAAAATGATGCTTTGACTTTTCTTACATTTGGTAGAAAAATGTGTTTACGAAATTCACTTCCCACGATCAGTTGACAGCAGAATAGATACTTGCAATTTGTATTTTTGTTTGTGCAGTGGAATCTTCTTGTGCTGTTTTGACCATGTTATGTTGTGCAGGAGTGGTTTAGGTCGCTTAAAAAATCACCAGCAAAAACATCAGCCAAAGCAGGTTTGATAAAAATTTGCAAAAGAGCCAAAAAGTTCAAAGGCAAGGTTCACTCTATCACTGTATAGATAAAACACAGAGAGGAAAATTGGATTATAACCAAATCTAAAATGATTTAGGCAGAGATGGGCAGCAACAATCCTCCCTGTATCACAAACTTGGGAGTGTGCAGGCTCTGAGAGACATCTCTGTCAGAGGGAGATGCTGGTGCAGCCTGCTGTGGTGCAGGAAAGCTCCAAGGATGTCCCTGAGGACCACTGTCCATAGGGTCATAAGATGATTGCCTTGAGTCATTTGGAAAATGTTCATCCTCAGGCTGAATTTCTGGAGTTTCCAAAACTCCAGCAGCAATGGTGCTGTTCCCCTCAGGCCATGGGTCAGGTAGGGGATGTTTCCAGAGGCTGACTGATGATTCCTTCCCCTTCATGCAGCTTCCACTTCAGCCATGCAGCAGTTCCTGGGATGGCCAAGGGATGTCTTAGCTCCCAGCTCATTGCACAAATGCTAAGGCCTAGCAGGAGTTCCTGGGCTTCTGGAGTGGTTCTGGGGCGGGTGGGGAAGGATACACCACCACACATCAATATTTCATCTCTAGCCCTGCAGTATTCCTCAGGAAGAATTTCTTCACATAAAGGTTTGGAAGGGGCTGCCCAGGAAGGTTTGGAGTCCCCATCCTACTGAGTCCCTGGACATGGCACTCAGTGCTTTGGATTGGTTACAGGGTGGGGATTGGGCACAGGTTGGACTTGATTTTGGAAGTCTTTTCCAACCTTAATAATTCTGTGATTCTGCAGTGAGAACAAGGCCCATTTCAAGCATGGACAAGCCTCACTTTGTGAAAACACTGCATTTTTATTGCTACTTTGCAAATTGCTGATGTGTCTGTAAAACTGAATGTGTGGCTAAGAACCTTCTCTGGGTGTTACTGGTTACAGCTCCCGTACAGATCTTTAGGGAAGCATTTTGTGCCCTGGCATTTCAGTCTCAGTCCTGAGTTTATTCTTCCACTGGGATTAAGCCACGTGTGCTCTGTGCAGGAGCTCAGCTGAAGACCATGCACAACCTGAGGCTGCTGAGGGCTGACATGCTGGATTTCTGCAAACACAAACGCAATCACCGCAGTGGGGTGAAGCTGCACAGGCTTCAGACTGCAATGTCCCTCTACTCAACTTCCCTCTGTGGCCTGGTGTTACTGGTGGATAACAGGATCAGCTCCTACAGCGGCATCAAAAGAGGTGAGCCTTCTAATGGGAGCTGTCATGTCAGGGAAAATGAATAAAATAATAAATTAGAATAAAATCTTGCTGTCTTCTCTCACAGAAGAATACTCGTTGTAAAATTAAAATTCAGTGGAGGCACTCGTGTTTTGGATATGGTATTTGCAAAAGGGTAACGTGCAAAAAGAGATATAGATGAGGATGGGGGATAGTGTTGTGCTGTTTTCTCTCATCCCTTCCCTACATTTTGTGTCTGAGTAACAAACTACATTGAAGAGGACCCTTCACTATTGATTTAAACAAATTTATTATAGGAGTTTCTAACTCTTTAATACCAGATTATCACACTGAACCTCTCTGCAAAAATGAAAAAGAGTTATGCCCAGATTTAAAAGCGATAGGAAAATATATAAAAACACCATATGCTTTTGATACTGTGAATTGCATTAAAAATGAACAATAGGAATATGACTTCCCTGCTCCTGGAAAGTTTAATTAATAGCCATTATATGTGCATATCTTTTGAATGAGAGGATACTATGATGGTGTTTTCTATCAAGGTTAACCAATGAACCTTCTGTTAATTCCTGTCTGACTTTCCCATCTCCATCTTGAAGTTTAATACCAAAATATTCACACTTGGAATGTCTTTTTTTGACTATTACTTGTCATTATTCTTGCATGCCATTAAAAAATGTACTATGGTGGTTGATATTTCCTGGAAACAGTTGGAATCAGGCTTGTAGCAAGAAGGAGAGGGAAGTGTACCAGGGAAAATTGCAGTTGCATTTGTGGTGTTGACGGTTTCCAAGTTGTTTAATTGTAACAGGATTATTTTTACTTGTATTTATTTTGCTGGTACTTTTTAAGCTGTTTAAATATTTAGATGAATAACAAAAGGAGAAGAACTGGTTTTATGCTAAATTTAAAGTAATGAGAGAAGGCAGACATTTAAATAATGCCATGAAACACAAAATTGCATCTTCTAGCCACCAACTAGATCTGCAGCCACAGTAGAGGGGAAAGTGGGACCATGTCACAATTTGTCAAATATAATCCTCAATAAATTTTGGAAGAGGCGTCCAATAGAGCTTTATCTGCTTTTGGAGAGTTTGCCTTTATAGCTGGATTTACTTGATCAGTAGAGTAGAATTACATAATGTTACTGAGCACAACCTCAGGATGTGCATTTCAATCTTATTTTTTTCCTAGATTTCGCAACTGTTTGCCAAGAATGCACGGATTTCCATTTTCCTGGAATCCAAGAACAACTTGAAATTGTCCAGAAGGTTGTACTTAAGGCCAGAGCACAGCGTAGCAGCAAGACAAAAAGACACCAGGGTCAGTGACAACCAAAATTACCCTCCTTGAAATAGAACAGTGGTCAGCTGGATGTTTGTGGGCAGGGCAGAGTTGATGCCACTCTTCTGCAGTTATTCCATCTGTAAAATGGAATGTTTGGGTTCATCAAGAAACTCTGCATGAAATTCACAGAGAGAATGTGATGTTTGGGTGATGTCTTTGCTGCTCCATTAAAATGAATCAACATATAAAAGTCACATTTTAACAGTATGGGAAGTACATCAGGCCATTCTGCTTTCCTAAACTGCCTGTAGCAGCAAAAACTTTATCTGTCATTACCTTTTTATTGCCATGTACACTTAAATCTTTAAAAGCTGCAGAAAAGGAGTTTACAACTTTTCCCCCTTCCTTTAAAGTGAGTCCTGAAAACCAAATAACAAATTGCCTAAATGTGTATTTGGCTTTTTAGTGCTGATCAAAGCTTTGGAGTTGTAATTGTGTTTGCAAATGGCTGGGAAATACTCTGTCCACATGGTGTTTAGGTAGTGCAGTTGTACATCATGAAACTTTGTTTTCCCTGCAGAGAGCTACTTATGTGATTTAAATGCATCAGGAACATGCACAAATGCGACCACACAGAAAAACAAGTTCCCTTGAGAACTTGCATATTGCTGCATCTCAAGGGAAATGGTGAAAGCTGGTTTTATGCTGCTGATTTATGTAAATCTCTTAGGAACAAATTTGTTTTAATTTATTACATTATTGAAAGAGTAATAGCAAGATACTATGTTGTTGTGGGGGCAATTTCCAAAGTTTCATTTTTTTCATTTTTTGTTTGAGAATATCATGTTTGCTTTTGTCCAAATGAAGAAATATCCTAGGATGGTAAGTAAGAAGGACAGTGATGTGAGGTAAGGTTCAGTTTGGGGTGTGTTGAAGAGAGCAAAACACTTTTACTCATCCCCCTTGTATTTTGGGGACTTGATGATAACTTCATGGTCAAAATTCAGTACATGAACCTTTTTTCTGCCCAAGTGTAATTAATAGAGGATATGGTCAATATTTGTTCCCTGTGTTTGTACACAGAAAACAAAATCAGTGGGAATGAAGATAAATTGAAGAATATTGAACGAAACCAGTCAAACATTTTGCCGGGTGAGTTGTGTGGCATTGACCCCTCGTCCTGAAGCAAGTTGTGTTTCATACATCCACATTTTTAGCTCTAAAGTCAGAACATAAATTATAAACTGAACCCAAGCTGACCTCAATCAGAGGAGAAGGATGTTCCTGTGGCTGAGGCAGAGAACTGGGTGTCAGGACATCTGGTTTCTATTCCCAGCTTCGCCACTGCATCACATGCTGTGGGGCAAATCACTTCTCTTTGCCTAAAATTTCCTTTTGGAATTTGAGGGTGAAAGAAAAAAGATCTCTGAGCATCTTGGGGAAAAGGTGAAACTTCAATACTAGCAGCTAATTTTATTTTTGAAAATGGCTATATTTATATCACTGTAGTGGTACAGAAAAGCATTTTTGAGTGGATTTTTTAACTTTGAGAAATCCCTCTCTCAGGGAAAGTATCTTCTGTGTATATTGTGATGTTTAGTAAGGAAAGCTGCTGTGGAATTTGAAGATGAATATGCAGTTGGAGGGGGGAGGGATTAAGTCCATATAACCCGTGGTTGAGTGAGGGCTCATTGAAATCGATTTCATGACTGCCTTAAATATTGTTAGTGGGAATGGATTGTAAATCAACTTGGACCAGATAAATCCAGGTGTGGCTTGCAGCAGTGGCCTGTCTGTTACTGCTCATAGATGGTCACTGCTGGGGATTCCTGCCTCCTTAGCAATCGTGCAGAAGGAGTACAGACCCATTCTGCAGCTGTTCCAGTTCAGAGAAAGGATCTTAACTTCAGGGGTCAGTGGGAACAGGCTTGAAAGAAGATGTTTATTTGTTGACTGAAACAGTGGGGGCATTGCACACCTGCTTTTCCCTTGACTGTACTGTAGACTTTAGATCTCCAGTGCAAAGGAGTGATGGAGAGACCTGGATTTCACTGCCTCTCACCTTTGATGAATTAATACCAAGTCTGAAAATACCCCCTACAAGATGTCTTGGTTACTTTTTTCAAACAACTCTGTAACTCACCTTCCCACTACTCTGAATTATTTTAAATTCTAATAGTCACTGATCCCTTTGTGTTCCAGTTGCATATCTCAGTTGTTACATAACCCACTATCTTTTTCCACAGCCTCTGTGCATCCTTTATTTGAACCCATCCTTTTTTGGCCTTTCCGCCTCCCACATCTGTCTGCAATTCCATGCTTGCATTGTGTATTTTGAGTATTGCACCTCCTCTGGGTTTGTTTTTCTGTTTTGTGCTATATAGAGATCACATCCTGTACTGGCCCTGTTATGGTTTATTACACCATATGGCCATGATGCCAGTGGAACCCATCAAAGCATTGGAGAGAGTGTGGGATGGATGTACAACAGTGACAGTCCAAGAGATTTTACATCTCCTGTGTATGTCCTCATCTCTGCTGTACATTTGTAGTTACCTCTTACCTTCCTTACATTGCCAAACAACTGGATTCCAGTACAGATCACTACCATGATTTCTTGCCTTCCTGGTTTGCCTTATTGTGCAGGAGAGTTCTACATCACACGGCACTCCAACCTGTCAGAAATCCACGTTGCCTTCCACCTGTGCGTGGATGACAACATCAGGTCTGTGAATGTCACCGCCCGCGACCCGGCCATCATGGGGCTCAGGAACATCCTCAAGGTCTGCTGCACACACGACATCACCACCATCAGCATTCCCCTCCTGCTGGTGCATGAAATGTCAGAAGTGAGTGAATGGGAACATTTGGGCTGGTTTTATATCCTTGGATTTTTGCAAAGGATGTGTTTCATGCTGATTTAGGCCCAGTGGGATGGTTTTTCTCACTCACAGGCTTCTGCTGCGGCACATGGCACTTGTATTTACATGGTGACCCAAATTAAGGAGCTGGACCAATTGAACACATCTCAGACAGCTGAATCACTCAAAGTTTTTATTCCCACCCCTCCTTTTGGACAATTCACTTCCTGGATCCAGCTCACTGCAGTTGTGCAAGTATTAATAAAATATAGCACTACACAACTGGAAGCTCTTGCTTAGAAACTCTACCTTCAGAGTTGCTGATGCAGTAGTGATACCAGATCCCCACTTTTAATTATCGTTAGCTGTAAAACATTAAAACTAAGTTTTGGGAGCAGCAGAACTGGCAGAGCTTGACTTAGAGTTCTGTAAATCTGAACACCACCTTTACCTTCTGTAAATGTTCTACTACCTCAGCCCTACACAGGAACAACCAAATTTCACCTTCACTTTGAACTGTCTCCACCTTCAGTGCCTGATTGCTGTCCCTGTTTCCTCTCTAAGTCCCCTCAAATATTGGCTGGGCAAGAGGCAGCATATTGCTGATGCTCTTTGTGTCCTTACTTACTGTGCTGAGTTTTGTATTTTCTTCTGTAGTGGGACTCTGATGTAGGCCGTGTCTCTCAATCACTTCTAACATTTCTCAGTGCACAGCAATTTCAAACTATTAGCAGCCTCTTTTCTCTGTCACAGCTGGTTCACAGAGAAGAAAAGGGGTGGGAAGGCGGGGAAAGAAGAGATGGGCAGGGAGTACAGCCATATGCCTCATATCCTGAAGAGCTGGAAAGTCTGTAAACCTAAAGAAATGAGAAAAAGAAGATAATTCTGTCATCCATGCAAGGATGTCAGTAACAATTAGTCTATTGGAGGTTTGGTTTTTTTTAAATAACCCTTTGATTTTTCACTTGTAAATTCAATGTTGCCTTTCCTCTGTGGAAAGTGGCTGACTCACAGCAAGATAAGTGCTCACCAGTGGATTACCTTTAACAGTGACTGGTTTTATAACAGAATTTGACTGGAACACAGAGTAGAAGTGACCTTTTCTTGCAGGTCTGTTATCTTGAAAAGCAAGCAATGAAAAAGGTAAAAAACCCAATAATGAAGCTTCTAAAGGATGTATTTCCATACATAAAAGTAGACTTTTAGGAACAGATGAGATTATTTCTGAAATTTTTCATCTCTTGTACTGGCACCTCTTTTTTGGGCACAAATGCAAGTAATCAACATGCAGGACAGCAGCCTGCGTCACTCATGGGACCCAGCTGCTGTGTTTCAGAAATTTATTAAATATATTGACCTTTTTCTTAATCAGGGTGCCACCTGATTATATTCTTCTTCTGTTTTTTGTTTCCTTCAAACATGGTTAGTTTTAGCTTCTGTCTGCATATCTGTATTTTAAACTACAAGTGAAGCATATAACCAAGCATTCAACATGCCCTTGAGATGTGTGAAACTGAAGAATTATCTTCTTGTCTAGTGCTGGATTCTTAAAAGGTCCTGGTAAAACAATTTACCTTTTGTATTAAGCTGTAAGTCTTTGCAGAAGGTGAGCTGGATGGTAAGTGTGTTTAGGCACAACTGCTTTGTATGACATACATTAGCAGCTTGCTTATTGCAGTGCTTGGCAGCTGGCTGACCTGGTTTGAAACACACAAATCTGTAGCTCCTTGTTGAGGGAAAAGTGAGTAATGACAGATTTCTGAAAGTTACCCTGAACTCAGTGCCTTTGGCAGCCACAGTTCTGACTCTGCATTTACCACCTACAGAAGAGCATTTTTGTGAGGTGGTTAACCAGGAGCCCAGCTGCAGAGATGTTTCCATGCTTCCCTGGGACAGGCATTCATTAGCAGTGTTCTTTCTCTGTGCTTTTCCCAAAGGTTTTCTCCTAACGCAGCTGGAAGAGTGGTGTTTATAACCTCACAAAAGTAATCTCAGTATCACAAACTGCTTTGGGTTGGAAGGGACCTCATCCTGTCCTCATCACCTGTCATGGGCAGGGACACCTGCCACTATCCCAGGTTGCTCCATGCCCCATCCAAACTTTCCTGGAATATTTCCAAGGATGGAGCAGCCGCAGCTTCTCTGGGCAACCTGTGCCAGGGCCTCACCACCCTCACAGGGAACAATTTCTTCCTCATATCCCATCTAAACCTGCTCTCTGTCAGTTTGACTGTATTGATCTCAAGGAAGCCATTATATTTCATCATTATTTCTATGAAAAAAAATCAAGATTTCTCTTTTTCTTTGTTTTTCTTCTGGCAAGAACAACCAAAAGAGATCTCTCTGGTCTGATCATTAAGTTAAATGAAGGAAAGAAACTAGATTTGATACCTGAGAAAGGCAAAAGCAGGCAAGTTTGATTTCTGGACAAGTGAGGGGTTACTGTCTGATTACTGGAATCTGCTATAAACTGGGGAATGAAATGGCTCTAACAGCAAGGCATTGCTAAAAATGGCAGAGCTGGTACCCTCCCTTGGTAGTTTCAACATTGCTGTTGTCCACGCAGCAACAGTGACAAAAATGTGACTCTTCAGTCATCTCAGTCCAATTGTCTCTATTACCATAATTTAAGAAAAAAACACTTTTTAAAAAAGTAGAAATGAAAGGAGTGTAAGCAGTGTAACAAATATTTATGAACACAGTTTATGTCCATAGAGAGGTTACTGATGGGTGTATTGACCTCAAATGTTTCTCATCTGAGTTTCCTGCCTTTAAATTTATATCTGCTCATCCAATGTTTAGGATTTGCACAGATCCACTGTGATTTAAACACCTTTCTAATTCTTACTGAAATTACCCATTGAAATTTGGTTTGAAATATTTTTCCCACATGATGTATGTGGACTTTACTGTTTTAATTACCTGATTATGACACGGTTCTGTAAAGGCCCAAGCCCTAAGCAGTCCCGTGTAGTGAGCCTGTCACAAATTAAATGAAAATAAAATCAAAACGGTTGCAGGATATCTTTCTAATCAGTGAAACTGGTCTCCCCACCCCCCTTTTTTTCCTAAATGAGTAGAAGAAATCTTAATTTGATAAAATGATTGCATCCTAAAAAGTGTTGAAGTGTCTCTGCTAGTGAAAAACACCCAAAGTTCCAGGTAGATTTTTTTTTTAAACTTTCTTGAATGCTATTATCCAAAATTCCCTCTAGGAAGTTGGCTATTTGCTTTTTTGCTTTCTTATGTCCTCCTCTGTATTTTGAATTGGTGCTCAGTTGATCCTCCATCATGTCCACCAGAGAAAACTCCTGGTAACATGGTGAATTCATGAGTTTGTGAAGATGGGATTAGAATTGAATCACCATACGTCATTTTCAGTTCTTGTGGCTTGCATGGAGCAACATTCTATTATTTCCCTGCGTGCCCACAAAATTTAACCTCTCTGTTCCTCTAAAATAGTCCAAGGAATGGTGTCATATCCTGCTGTGTTGATCAGTCCTGGTTAGGCTCAGTTCCCATCACTGATTGCTCAAGGTGCTCCTGAGAGAGAACTTTTCTTCTTAGTCACTTGCTTTTTACTAAGCCAAAGCAGTGATCAAAACCAACAGTAAACCTTATTTGTGACAGAAAGCACACATGGGCAGATGAGTTATAATAAATGCCAAGTGTTTCTTCCAGAAGGCTTAAAAATTAAAAAAGTCAAAAAACAGCCACAACAACAACAAAAAAAAAAGTACAAACCCAAGCTTGTCCAGCACTGTTCTGTCTGATTAATGTGGTGTATACCCTAAAAGCAGCATGTAGGGTTGCGGAGATTTACATAATGAAAGCTTTATGAAAAGATATTTCAAACTTACCCTGGTTTTAACATACACTGTATTTTGGGGGATGGCAGGAGATCCTCCCACCTAAGGAAAAACTTTGGCTTTCAGTAGTTGTTTAATGAAGCCACACATTCAGTTTATCAGTTGTGTTATCACTGGGCATTCTTAGATCACCTTGCCTGTCAAATAACTTTCTTTAATCCTAAAATTAGACTTCCTGATAAGAACAGATTGCACTGTGTGTTTGACATTGCAAAATAGAGACTGGCTTTAGTGAATAGAAAACTATGTAAAGCTTAAGTTTTAAAAGGTACTTAGAATGATAAATTGGTTTCCACGTCTATATTCCTGTATTCAGAGTAGAGAGTGCTCATCTGCATGTTGAAGTGTACAGCAGAAAGAAACAAGATACTGTTTTCTTCTTTCTGAGAAGTGTTTGCAGTGAGTCATTCTGTCTTTGATAGAATTACATCATCACAGTGTAATTGGCTTTGTAACATACAGCCAAAAAACATTTCATGAACTTTAAACTTAAATTATTTAGCCCAGTGCTTGTAGCCATATCTTAAACCACTGTGGTTTTCATGTCATGTTTTGCTATTTAACTTCAGGTAAGGATTTGCTGTTGAAATCTGAAACTCCTTCATCAGATGAAGATGAATTTTGTTTGTTCTTACTCTTACCATAAATGCATCTTAAGGAAGAAAGGCTTCTTCCAGTTCCAGTATTAGAGAAAAGGTTTTACTGAAGGTTGTGGCTATGCCAAGAAACCTTAAACAAAATCAAGAACAGATAGGAGCCATCATTGTGTTATTAAGATGTGGTCAGGAGCCTGCCTTTGATTTGCTGAAGCATGAACCTGACAATTATCAGTTAATAGTAGACTTTTTCTGGAGCTCCACAGGGGAATTGAACAGCCCAGTTTCCAGTGGGTTCAGCAGCATTTTTATTCAACATCTCAGCTTAAAAATGTATACTATTGTTCTAACATTGGCTCTCCTAGCAAGCAATGAAAAGTCGTGGTGCTTTTATGGTCACCTGTAAGGTGTGTATGGCTGCCTAGAATGTTCCGAAAACTAGGTCCCGAGTGCTGCTTGAAAATTATGTTCCGGGGCAAAAAAAATATTGCTTTTAATAATTTCACTGCTATTCTTGCTGGTTAGATCTCTGGGGCATTGAGGCTTTTTGTTTCTTCATTTTAGGAGATGACCATTCCATGGTGCCTGAAGAGGGCAGAGCTCGTGTTCAAGTGTGTCAAAGGTACGGGAGTGGAGCTCCCATGGAATCTGGCAAGCCAGGCCAGAGCAGGGACATGAACTCATTAAAGGGCTAGAGCAGCTCTGCTGGGAGGAAAGGCTGAGGGAATTGGGATTGTTCAGCCTGGAGAGGAGAAGGCTTTGGGGTGACCTCACTGTGGCCTTGCAGTGCCTGAAGGGAGCCCACAGCAAAGATGGAGAGAGAGTCTGGACAAGGGCCTGGAGTGACAGGACAAGGGGGAATGCTTTCCACTGACAGCAGGTTTAGGTTGGGTATTAGGAAAAACAGTCCTCGTGACTCAGCGTGGTTTTCTGTTGTTCTAAGTGCTGTTTTTTACTTTCTGCATTTTTGTGTGCTGCACTTAAATAGTTGAACCAGTCACTTTCTTTCAACCACCTGCTTGAGGAACGTCTTCTTAGAGTTATTGACCTTTAGTAGTTCACAATGGATATGTCATCTATATCATCCACTTCTATTAAACAAGTATTTTTCTGAGTGTCCTTATTTGCCACAAGAGGATTCCTGTGGCCTTTGGTAGTCCATCACTTGAGCAATAAATGAGTGCTGAGCTTTTTTCCTATAGAATCATCACAGAATCATAGAATGGTTTGAGTTGGAAGGCGCCTTGAAGATTCCAACCCCCATGCCACAGGCAGGGGCACCTTCCACTACCCCAGGTTGCTCAGAGCCCCATCCAGCCTGGCTTTGGACACTGCCAGGGATGGGGCAGCTGCAGTTTCTCTGGAAAACCTGTGCCAGGGCCTCACCACCCTCCCAGGGAACAATTTCTTCCTGGTATCCAATTTAAACCTCCTCTCTGTCAGTGTGAAGCCATTCCCCCTTGTCCTGTCACTCCAGGCCCTTGTCCAGAGTCTCTCTCCATCTTTCCTGTGGGCTCCCTTCAGGCACTGGGAGGCCACAGTGAGGTCACCCCTATTTCTCAGTGAAAGGAAGCCATGGAAGGAACTCACTGTTTGGAGAAACCCTCACTTCTGCTGTGTATCACTGTGCTGCACAGTAGGACTGATTATTCTGTCCTCAGTGTAGGTATTCTGCAGAGCTCCTCATTAGATTTTTCTACATTTCATTCACATTGCCCAAGTCTGATTTAAGGGCAGTTGACAACATCCCTAATTAAGGCAGTTCAAACTCTGCTTGTATGTGAGAACTCCCTCACTGCCTGCTCATGCTGTAACTGCTGGGGTGTATTGCACAGGTAATCCAGACAGTGTCAATGCTGACTTTTTAGGTTTCATGATGGAAATGGCCTCATGGGATGGAGGAATTTCCCGGACTGTACAATTCCTGGTACCACAGGTAGGTGAAACCAAAATCATATCCAGCCTAGGAGACTGCTGGTAAAAAGTCACATCTCAGCAGATCTAGCTGTGATTTTTTTGCTATTGCCTGCCCCTTTTGAGTGAGTTTAAATTAATCAGTCTGGTTTTGTTTCCTTGCCTATAAAAGAGGAGTAAGGGTGGGTTTATATTTTTGAATACCCAGTAGTAGTTCCTGAGAGGATGCTAAAATTTCAAACTGGGAAGTTCAGCTTTACAAATCACCTTTGAAAAAGAGATTTTTTTACTGTTAATTACTCTGATGGACTAACCTTCCGTTACATAACTTGAGTTGTTTATTAGTCATATTGTCTGACAGCATGGAAAGCTGCAGTGCAGAAAGCTCATCATGCTTACACAAAAACATAAATTACTCCAGGTATTTGAAGTTAGTTCTATTTTAGATTCTGAAATTATTTAATTTGGAGTTCTAGCTGATCTTCAGAAACAGGAAGATATCCAAAGATGGCCAGCACTAGGCTTGTTCTAAAAAGCAGTAAAAGTAGAGTTATGTTAGGAAAGGAGTAACATGTATATCTTGCCAAAGTAGAAAGCTGGTGAGCAAGGAGGAAGCCACAAATAAATTCCAAAGTTGAACCTAGTCCTGAAATGCAGGAAGCAGAGTCCTGTAGTTAACAAGCAGCACTGTCCTGCTTATGTTTGGCAGAAATAATCAATCCCTGGAACAAGAAATCTACTGGAAATGGATATGTGGATATGTCAGATAAATACACAGCCAGTGTTTTTAGGTCAGTCTTTTTACTGGATTCAGTAGAATTATAAGACAGTTTGAAAATGATTTTAGTTGTCTGAACAGCAAAAATTCTCTTAAATACCAAGAAACAAAGTTGAGAGAGACTTAATTCTTCCAAACTACAAAAAGCCAAAACTTACCTGTGTATTTTTTTTTCCCCAGACAATTTCTGAGGAAATGTTCTACCAGCTGAGTAACATGCTGCCACAGATCTTCAGAGTATCCTCCACACTGACTCTCACCTCCAAGCACTGACTTCTGTGGAGCACTAACCTGTATCCTGTTGGCAGAGGATGAGATTAAGGAGATTCTGCAATAGGATGTCTCTTTCCTGTGGACTGATGACCCCAAAGTGGCATTTGTTGCAATTCCAAGAATCATGTTGTAATAAAAGATAAATGTTGTCTGTACTTGGCTGGTAGCAGCTGATTTTTGCCTCTTGCTTTGTTTCAGCACAGGATTGATGATAAATTCCTCACCATCTGAAAGACATTCAATATAACTTGTATGAGATATGCAGAAATATATAGGTAATTCTCATACATAGGTGGTAGTAGTAATAAGAGCTTATGCTAGGAATGGGGTCTTCTGGCTTCTACAAACATTTTCTGAATTTTCTCAGTGACTTTTAAAATAATATGGAGCACATCAGGTGTTTCCTTAGAATAACCAATGGAATTTGTCATAGTGACCATGGTGATTTCACTGCTACAAAGTGAAAGACTTGAATCAAACATTTACCCTGTTACATTTTGTAGATTGTGGAAGTGTTAAAAAAAATCTAAGTAATATACACTTGTGACAATAATTAGAAATTTTAAAGTATTATTTCTTCCTTTTTTTTTCCCCACTGTCTTTGCTTTTTGCTTTATTTCCAAACTTCACATTGTCAAGTTTATCATATGAACAGCTTCATAGGAGCACTAAAGTGTTCTGGACCCTGTTATACAGACAAAATTTGCTGCTTATTAATTTTTAACATTTTATGACTAATCAGAAATGCCAGGGAGACAGCTCAAGATGTAGCTATGAAATTTCTTGGGACAAACTTGAATCCAGTCAAAAAAACCCCAACCAAACCACCCCTGCATCCCAGTGATGGGAAATAAGGGGAGCACTGGGAACTGCTTTTCCCCCATCATGGACAATCTTGAAACTCAGCTGTGGACCCAGGAGCTGGAAGCAGCCCTTCCATGGCCATAGGGAAAGTCCTGTCTGGACTGGGATTCTTGGGGTTGCCAAACCACAGAGGTCACAGCAAAGCAGCTGTGGGGGTGAGGGTTCCAGGTGGTGGGATTTCCAAATCCACAGTTCTGCTGTGTGGGAATCATGGGGATCCTGGCAGACCTGGCTTTGAATCAGAAACCTCTTCCTATGTACTGCTGAAATTCTGCACTGGAAACTGGAGAACTTGGATGCCAATTAAAACCCAATTTATTCTCTGTCTTCATAGGGATTTTTTAAAAATGTGATTTAGCTTAATAAATGCAAAGATTGGAAAGTTCTGTTTTGGGGAAGCTGCATAATTTAAAATTCTCACGGAGAACCAAAGGAATATTCACCACTTCATGATGATTATAAAGTCACTGTGTAATTAACAGACAGCTCAGTATTTTTATCAAGTCTTGCATGCTGCAGGAAGCCATGTAAGTGACCCAGCAAACATCTCTTGCTGAACTGTCAAATACTTTCTTTTCCTCTGCCAGCAGCTTCTAAAGAAGAATCATGCAAGTAATGTGACCTAATTTGGTGTTATAGAAAAGAAGGATGTAAATTCCTCTAGAAGGAACTGGATTAATCCTGTTACAGCTCATTTTACATTGCTGGCCTTAAACTGAAATCAAACTCTGGTCCCAGAAAAGCAAGAGCTCTAACACTATTCTGTCTGGGAAAGGTGTGGCAGCAGAACTGTTCCTTTTTAGAAGTCGTAAGGTTTATCTGTGTGTGAAAAAGATCTTTGTTACCTGCTTATATTAGTTTATATTTTCCTTCAGTCACTAAATCTACCAACAAGGAACACCAACAATTCTTGGGCAAATATCTTGCTTATACTTCTATACTCTCAGGTAATAAAAATTACGTCTGGTATTTTTGCCAAAGCATGAAGACTCCATTTAATTTAGAAGCACTTGGGTGAAACTGCCACTAATTTCTAGGAAAATAACTCAGCTTTTTGCCTTTTATTTTTGAAATGTTTGTTCTCAGTCCTCAGCAGATTGCATCTAAACTTGTCATTAGATGAACCAGTTGGTCTTTGATATTGAAATGGACAAACAAGCTCTAGTGATGAGGTGTTGGAAAGTCGAAGTGGAAGGAATGTTATGGGAAAACCATAAATTCTGCTTGCTGAAGTGTTACCCTTGTAAATGCTGAATAAGCTTGCCAAAGGGAATCTTTGTCTGGAGGAGCCATGACAGAGCATTTAATATTCCCATTTTTCATACCCGTTCTCAAGGAAGTGGTGCTAACAGCAGATTTTTAGCTGTCTTTGGAGAAAAGCAGCATATAGAGATGGGCTGACCTAAACTGTACTTTCTGTTTGGTCTGTGTCTGACAGCTGTAGAATACAGGCTGCAGTTTATGGCTGCAAAGCCACCATAGAAATTCTGTTTCAGTCATGAAAAGCTATTCAAGATTAAGAGGAAAATGACCTAATAGCCATGAGGTTTTCTATTTGTATATGCAGTGTAGATTCCTTGACAGTATTTAATGCCTTGAAAATGTCGTGTAAAATTATACCCATGGCTTAAATCACATAAAAAATTCTTGCCACTGGGAGAGGTGAGGATCAAATGCCATTGTTTAGCTTTTTAAACTTGCTTGTAGTGATTACTGTAAACTGCAGGTGCCCTTTACAGAGTCTGAACTGAGGTTATTGCAAGGAAAGAAAAAAAGAAGGCCAAGAGTCTGAATTTGTCATGGATACAACTTAGTGCTCTTCACCTCTTGTTACCAGCTCTGCAACCTGTGTCTATTTGCTTCTGTGGGAGCTGGTGACAAACAGGAAGAGAATGCAGGCAGTTAAACACATGCACAGACCTTGTCCTGGCCAGGTGCCTCTTCCCTGCTGCAATGCCAGAAATGTCACTGTTAGAAGGTGGCACTGCCCAGACAAGTGGGAGTTGTACACAACGTCCTTCCTTCTGCAGTAGTTTAATCTGGACAGCAAAATCTTAATGATGAAAGAGTTATTTTATAACTTTTCCTGTTGTATGAGAGGTGAATGAAGGCACAAAAAGGTAATTATGGAGAGGGGATATAATGTAAGGGAGGAAATTATCATGGAATGGTTTTGGTTGGAAGGAGGCTTTAAAGAACATCCAGTTCCATCTGAGAGGATTGAGATTGCACATTCTAACCCATTTCTGGTATTTCTGTGAGTTTAAAAGTTGATCAGTTTATTGCATCTCTACCTCATTTTCCCCTCATTAGCAGAAAGTTTAATTTATGCTTGTGTAGTATTTTGAGCATTAGTCTTTCATGCCTCATTTACTGTTATTTTTTGCCAGTGCTACACCCAAAAATACAGAGCTATTCCCTGGTATTCACACCAGGTCAGCTGTGTAAAGAGATGCCTGTCCTCTTCTTGTATCTTGGCCTCATGGAGCTCTCAGGACTGACCATGAGTGCTGCATAAAAATAAATGTATTACTTCATACTATATACTGGATGGATAGAAGTCAGTAGCAATCACAGGACTGTTGTCCTATGGGACCACAGAATTAAAATAATATGTTGTTATTATTATGTATAATGACAAACAGTTTTATTTCTGATTGCATAAGCTGAAGGGCTTGATTTTATGATATAATAGCATTTAAACACTAAGGTGTAATCTTACCCAACATTTAGAAGCAAGTTCTTTTGAAGATTATTCCTTCAAGGTTAGGCCAGATTCTGGTTAAATTATGGTGATCTGTAGTTCTTTATTTCCTTTCCCACTTCTGTCAGAATGACCTGCAAAGAGAATAAAACAATGTTCACCCTTTATAATAAAGGCTCCAAAAGAGAAAAGCCATGGAATGAATCAACTTAGGATGTGAAGTCAGTGTTGCAAGCTCTGCCAAGTGCAGCTTGGAGAAGATGAGACAGCTTGAGCAAGCAAAACTTCCTCTGGGCACGCACTTTCCACATGACATATGTTTTTAATTTGTGGACTTCAGTTTGTGATGCTCAGTTCTGATCTCATTGGTGAGTTTCTCTGCTTTCAGAACAGACACAGAGCAGTATTTTCAACCAGCCCTGTGAAGGGCTGAGAAAAGGTGGAAAAATGTTCTCTGCTGGAATAATTACCAATATCCATAGGAGAAAGAAGTCACTGAACTAAACAAGGTTATTGTGTCATGTTTGTAACACACACAGAAATATGAAGTATCTAGTATCAAATATTCTAGATAACATAGAAAAACCTGAAGATCAGTGTTAAATCATGCAAGCACTCTGCATGGACTAGCACACAATGATGTGCTATATCTCACTTCTCAGAGGAGCCATGGTTGGGACTGGCATCTTCCTGATGACTGTTGCAGTTCATGATTTCTTCTAAATCTTCACTCCAGTCACTGAGAATGCAGCAAAAAATACCATGATAGAAAAGGTACCAACCTTGTGCAGTCTGTGGCCCGCAGGATGTGATGTTAGTTTTGACTGTCATCTTGTTTTTATTTTGGCATTCACCTTCTGCTCTGTGTGTTGTTTGTGTCAATTCTATGTCTCGTGTCAAAATCAAGTTTACTGAGTTGCTCCAAAATTACAGAGATGTAACTGAGAGCAGAATTTGGCCTTGTGTGCTCTTCCAAGGGTGCTAAGTTTGAAGAGATACACACAGAGCAACACTGGCTAAACGGCAACTGAAGGGGAATATGAAAACCATCTGTAAATATTTAAAGGATGCAAAGACTAAAGAGGAGGCGGGTTTGGACTGCATGTTCCAGTAAGAGTTTCAACTTAACTAACAGGGATAAAACTAACAATGGGAAATAGGGAAGATTTAGAGAAGCAGTATTTCTGAAAACTTAGAAATCAGTCTCGGTGTACAAATATTTCTCTGAGAATGAAGTGATAGCCACTGTGTCATTTCCAAGATAACAGGAGGACACAGCTATACCTTTGTGGTATAAAGTACTCTTAAGCTGCCTGAGAGATGCAAGACAGGGCTTTATGTCTGCCTTTCTGTTTGGTCAGCAGAAATGGGTTGATTTCTCCCTCCCTCTGTTCCATCTTTGGGAAGCACATGGATGACCATCTGGGTCCAGACAGGTGTGCTTCATCTCCAGTTGGCTTAATAAATTGATTGATTTTATATATGCAGAAAGGAGGATCCCATGGAGAAAAACTCTACATTCCTTCAAGAGGTTCCTACCTTCCCTGAAAGACAAAGCCTTGGGGGAAGAAATCCTTAAGTTAAATTAATTCAGGTTGAGATGAAGGGGAAAGAGAATCATATGCTCCAAGGCACTATCAGTTCTTTCCTAATGGGCATTTCTAATGGCTCACTCTTAACAGTGCCAAATATCATCAGAGCATCTTTGAGATCCAGTGGTTTCAACAGGAGTTCAAGGCCCTTGGTTCCAGGCAGGAACAGACCCCGTACATATCAATTTAGGAGTATCTTGAACTGGGGAGTTACCAGAGTTGAAGCTGGTTTGGTTGTCTCCCAAAAGTCTTATTTTAAGCTCCTTAAACTGAACCATAACAGCTCCTGCCTGGCATAAATTATAATCCTCCAAAATGCTCTGTACTCTCTCATGCTAGTCATTTATAGTGACTGTTTCAACTCTGTTCCAAAGAGCAGTTTTAAATCCCAGCAGAAATAGCCTGACCCCACAAACAGGGGCTGCTTCCTTCCGCCACTCCTCATGTGTGCAGCACCCAAGTTATCAGAGTGCTCCCTGCCTATTCCCACAGCGGAAATCCCACCAGCACAGGCCAGCCAAGCCTCCCTTTTTGAGAAATGAATCTCTCTCCCTGCTCACCAATCAAAGATGGAAATTGCAGCAGGTCATTGGCAGGAGCTTGGCCCCAAGCTTGACCAGCTACACAAGAGGATGTGAGTGCTTCTGTTGAGTAGTTGTTTGGAAACCGCTGCCTGACCACCAGTTGTTATCTTGGATGTGTTTTTAGCCATTTTGGGCACTTCTCCCTGCCCATTGGAAGTGGTTCTTTCTTTCAAGCAGTCCATAAATTACGAGCAAGTCACACAAACTGGTGTTGCTACAGGCAAAATGGCACACACCACATTTATATCTTGCTTTTGCTTACAGTGGGAAATCTTTTGCTGCAAGAGGACAACATTTTCTAGTTTTCCTTCTCCCCATGATTACTTTACAGCAGGTAGATATTTATGGATGAGGACAATCAGCCCCTTTGCCTGGCTGTGAGACCCAGCAGGTGAGTCAGCACCTCCTGATGGCAGAGAAGTGGTGTCACCCAGGGGTCTGTAATGGGACCAAGTCATTTCTGATGTCTCCATCAATGACATGGACAGTGGGAACCATTGCACACTCAGCAAGTTTGCAGATGACACCAAGCTGAGAATGCAGTGACACACCTGAAGGACAGGATGCCATCCAGAGGGACCTGGACAAGCTCAAGAAATGGCCCAGCTCTGGGGGCCCCAGCACAGGAAGAACATGGAGCTGTGGGAGCCAGTGCAGAGGAGGGACCGAGGTGGTAAGAGGTTGCCCAGAGAGGCACAGGTTACCCAGAGAGGTGGATGATGCCCCATCTCTGGAAACATTCAATGTCAGGCTGGGCAGGGCTCTGAGCAACCTGATCTGTTGAAGTTCTCCCTGCTCATTGCAGGGGGGGTTGGGCTACGTGGCCTTTAAAGGTCACTTCCAGCCCAAATGATTTTATGATTCCATGAAAAAGGCATCAAGAATTTGGAAGGGCAGGCTCTGTACAATACATGGTGGAGCCATGTCTTTTTTGTATTTTCTTCTATTTACTCGTGATGCTGTCACAAGTAGCTCTTTAGAGAAGCATTGTGCCCATTAATAACTGCCCTGCTGGGTCACCTACTTCTGCCTAATCCATCTTAATTTTTATAGCGGAGTCATACACAGTCAGACCTGACAGACACACAAACAAAGGGTGGAAAACATAAAGCAGTCAAAGAGAGGTAAAGATGGGCCAAGCTGGAGTGGTGTAAGACCCTTTAACTTCCTGTTTGTGTCAGGAAGACTTTAATATAAAGTACAGCAACCTGGGACCTATTAACATGCACTCCTGCAGCCAGTCCTTAAACTGGCTCCTCGAGGTGGAGATTATTGTGTCATGAGCACCATTAATTTTCACAACATTATTTCCATGAGAGGTTATTACACATTAAATTACAACATTCCCATGCATCCAGGCTTCTTGTAACAGTAGGAGAAATGGTGGGCTGGAGAAGACAGCTGGGTTTGCACGTGGTCTATGTCAGTTTACTTAAGCAGACTGCTTAATTTTACTGCTGCTGGGGGAATGCAGCAAAAGGTCAGTGCTGAAACTCCACTAAAGTAAGCTGAGCACACATTCCATCTGCCAACATATGCTCACTCCTTGCTTGATCAAAAAGGAAATTTCAGAGCTCTGCTGCATGCTTTCCTTGACCCTGCTCCACACCGCCTGTCCAGTGGGCATCAGACAAACCATTCTCTAATCCTGCGTGGAATACGCATTCTGCTGGAAGGATGCTTGGAATAGCTGCAGAGCAGCAGCAGCAGCAGCATAATCCTAAACTGGGCCCATGCACAGGGAGAAGTGCAGGACAGCATGGAGAGGGATTTCAGGAGAAGTGTTACATGAATGCATTAAAGGTATGGGTTTATTTCCCAGTCCTGTGCACCCATCACAACCTGACCCTGTCCAAATGAGACTCATCTTAGCAGGGGAAAAATAAACTCAACACTGTCATTCGGTTCTTGCATTTTCTTTGCCTGTCTTCTTCAAATGTTTCATCTTCTGGAGTCTGCCTGATCTGGTCAGTGTCAGAGGAGGAAATCTGTACTAACAACATGCACAAGGAGCTGCACCAACTTAACTGGGCTGTTAAAAATTGCAGAAGTGAAGCTCTTGTAGCTGCAAGAGCTTTTGGGTGATTTAGAACATGCCCTCATAGCATCACTTGATAAAAATAAGACTTGGGCTTTTTAATAGAACAAATTACTTAGGCTTTATATTTAACCACGGTCACTGTTAAAGCTATAACTGGTTTTCAGAATATTTTAGGAATCTGATCTTGATCTTCCATATGTTAAAAACCATCACAACAAATACCTTACACTGCGGTTCCTGACAAAGAAATAACAAGGTGGCTGCAGCCTTAAAAAGTGTGCTTTGGACTCAGATTTGCTACTGTTCAGAGTGACTGCTGGAAATTATCATTTCAAGGCAAAGAAGGAGACAGTCTTGAACCATAGAAACTCACAATGCATGATTTTTAGAAATCTGCATGATTTCTAAATCTGCATAGAAACCTGCATGATTTTTGTAGAGGGGGTACTGATGTTCTAGTTACTCACAGCCAGCTCTCCAACAGATCCCAGACTCCCGTGGGAAAAATGGCACCAATATTGAGGTGTCCTCGATGCATTGAAAGAAGAGGATATTTTGATGCAGAAAGATGGGCTCCATTCTGAAAACAGGACTTGCAGTCTTTAAAAATAATATGGAATGACCATTGTAATCAACCAGATTAAAACTGCATTTACTCATCTCACATTGTCTTTGGGCTGTGCCTTGGGGGAAAGATTCAAGTCTATTTAAGTGTATTGTATAGTCATGTATTATGAGGAAAACATCTAAAATCACACACAGAAAAACATGAGTGTAAAAAAATGAGGCTAAAGAAAGAGGTCTTTGCTGGCAGAAAACAAATCCATTTTTTTTAATATTGTATTTTACTATTGTATTTTACCATATATGATGACCACATAGACCCAAATCACAATGAACAATAATTTGGAGAGTGGAAACAACATCCTGCATGAATCTGGCAAGCATTTGAGGAAGAATCCATCACTACTTCCATATTAGTTTACTTTTCCTAACCTGCAAGTCTGCAGTTGACAACAATAAATTGCAGGAAAAGTTGATACAATGAGGGTAGGGCTGGCATCCAGCTGGCCCCTGAGAAGCTGAGAAGGAATAATGTATTGACAGGATTCTTGTGCAGCCTGGCATTGAGAAATGCAGAGCCTTGACCCTGGGAATACATTATTCCTGGCAATAGTCCAAGCTGGGCATTGATTGATTGGGGAGCAGCTTTGCTTTGAGAAGAGGCTGGGGATCATGGTGCAGAGAGCTGAACCCAAATGCGTAGTTGTAGTAAGGCAGGAGTGCCACAGACTGGGCTGAATTAGCCCAAAGGTGGCCAGGAGGTCAAGGGGTGAGGGAAGGGATTATTTCCCATCACTGGCACATCTGGTGTGCTATGGTCAGTTCAGGGCATCCTAGCACAGGACACAAGTCAACAGATTGGAGGAAGTCCAGTAGAGAGCCCCAAGGATGCACAGGGAGCATGTTGAAGGTGTTCAAGGAGAGGCTGAAGGTGTTCTCAGCAGCTTCTGAAGGATCAAGAAACTGCTAAGCTGTTTGGAGCATTTTTGACTGAAGGGAAAAAAAGCTTCTGTTTGCCTTGTAAAGATGCCTTATTGAATAAGGTCCTGCCTATCATCAGGGAAGTAATTCTGTCATCCCTCCGTGGAGAATTCAGAACATTGTGTCATAAATTCATCCCTTCTTCAAGCACAGATGATGCCAAGAGGGTGCAACCCTAACAGCTCTGTGCAGGAAGAATGCAGGTCCTGTAGAATGAACAGAGTGCAGTGGGAATGGGAAGAGGGTGGCAGAAGAGGAAAGGAGGAGATGTCAAAAACACAATCCTTTCCATGGAAATTAAACTACAAATCTCAACTGCTTGAATGATGAATTACAAGCTTTAGGCCTTCAAGTATTGCCTGCCACGGAGGGAAAAAAAAACAAACCAAAACAAAAACACTTGAAAAACCCAGGAAAAAGTTCAGATGACTGCACAAAAGGCTTCAGAATTCTCCTTTGAAATATGAGAGAGGATCCTGACCAATGGATGAAGAACCGACATGCAAGAGAAAGTCCTCAACTGAGCTAATGATGCACAACACAAGGAAGACACAATTACCTGGCAAATGACAGAAATTGCCTTTACCCTTTTATGGTCATTACATCATTTAATCTGAATAGTTTTATGGTCAGGAATCACACAGAGGTCAGCTGGGCCACTGGACATAATCTCATCACCAACAACAGTAAAAGCACGGAGTTTTTTTGCTTTCCTGCTCAAAATATTACTTAAATGTGGCATTTAGCATCAGTAATGAGAAAACTGTGCACGAAACAAACAAACCAAATTAAACATGTCCCTTGTCATTCATCTCTTCTAATAAATAACACCAGGCAGATCACTGTGTGGGTGGTGGCTGTCACTTCTGTTTTCTTCAGCTCAGCCTTTTACCCTTGGGCTGCCCGCCCTTTTGGAGTGGGAACAGCTGAGGAGGTGATGAGAGAAGCAGTGTGGGCCGGTGGGCACATTACCAGGTGGGAAGTCACAGTTTCGCCGTGGAGTCACCACTCTGTTTTCTGACAGTCATTCCCATTTCTGTGGGACATGGAGAGGGAGACCTGGCCAGCTCAGGAGACAAAGATGGGCATATTTGACTGTCTCTGTACTTGACATACTCTCTCCAGAGAATGAGCTCAGCATGAATAACCAGTAAACCAAGACCTTTTTCCAAGCAAACTAGGATCCACCTAGTCCTAAATCTTCTAGAATTTTCTGTGGGAGTAGATCCTTTTTCCCACTTCCCTCCAAAAAGAAAATTGCAGGAAGCTGTTCTGTGATTTTGCTTGCCTGTAAGAAATTGGCCTGTGAAATGTCAGTGAGAGATTCCCCTGTAGAGAAATGGGAAGATAATTATTTGAGATGACTGCAAGTTGTTAAATTTACACACTCCTCCTGCCCAGGTGTGTCTGAGTAGCCTAACCAGGACCTCTGTGTGTGTGACAAAATGGAGGTTCCCTGTTAATATTTTGGTTTCCTCATACTGGTGATCACAAACCATATTTAAGCTGGTCTTGTACAACCTTTAGGAGTGAGCAGCAGCAATGAGGGGATAGTTTTGGGTCAGAAGTTTGCTTGCTTCAGCCTCCAAGAGCTCATCAGCTGCCAAGGCTCTTAGCCAAGATTGCTGTATGTTGTCCTGTTTACTCATTTTGGGGATGTGTGACAACACATCTGCCTCTCAGTGTGACAACATATCTGCCTCTCTGTTGGGTAATGGGAAGAGAAATAACAAATAGAGTGTGCTATAACTCTTTTTGTCATCCTCCTGCTACCAGAGCTCAGGTTTTCTGCTGATTAATCATCTGTTCTGTGGTCCTATCCAAATCAGCCTTGATGCCAACAACACCCTCTTCAGTGTTGCCAGTTCTACAGTTTGGTGGAGTCCTTGGGTGTCAATACAGCTCTGCAACCCTTGCCCTGTTATTTTTTTCTGATGCTTTCAGGTTGTGATTTCATAAAAGTCCTGGTATCTGTGTTACAAATTTCTCCATGCTGGCCAGCAGACCCCATTAACCTAAAGATGATAAGATGGGGCTCCATGGTCATACTTGGGTTTACAGATTTTTATGCAACTTGTCCAGAGTCTGCAACACCTGCCCTGCCATAACAGGCAGATTTATCACCTGGAAATCTCCCTTCTTCACTGTCTACCACCACCTGGGATCTTTGCAGGCAAAGTCCATCCTTCTGTGTTTGAATGAAGGATTGCGCTTTCCAGGCATTAAAACAGGGAGGGACTTCTAACAGATTTGAAAATGGAACTTAGGGCCCTAAGTCATCACACATTTTTTGAAAGATGTGCTCTGCATCCATATCATGTTAGTGCTCAGCTGCAGGACTTTTCTTAGACTATCTGAAAGTGGATATGAACTGCTGTGCTCCAAAGAGGGGTTATTTTAATATTGTGCTGAAATACTGACAATGAAAATTTGTTGCTTTAGTTAGGCAGTGAGCACTGTCACCCCGGGTCTTAAGAGTTCAAGTAAGCAGAGTTTGATTGCTGAAGTAAATTTTTACCATTTTGGAGTTCACAGGGTTTATTTTACTGCAGATGCTGTTGGTGTCTCCCTTCCAAATTTCACTGGGCACATGAAGCCAGGACAACATACTACCTGCAAATCAGAAGGTTACAGTGTGTTTTCTGGAAACAGACACTTCATGGGCCAAGAGGACGAGTTTAAGCAGAACGAGACACTTTTTAGAGCAAACAAGACTTACCTAATTGAATCAGAAGCTCAAGAATTTACGTGGCAGTTCAGATCCTAATACACACAAACTCAGCAACCTGCTGGCCACGGGTCCACCTGGAGAATGGTTCAAGACTCATTACAACTCTGATGCAGGATTGCTGAGCAGTACAAGACTGCAGAATGCATTCATCTCCCAGCTGCACAAACTTGGTCTGGGGCCAGACGCCAGGACTTCTGGTCTTAAGAGGACCAGGTGTCCCAGTGAAATCACAAATTTTTGCTATTTGGTTTGGTTTACAGATCAGGCAAGAAAAGTCCTGAATTTTTGCAAGCAAGTAATCTGTGTACCCTTTCCGTACAGAATGCTCTCAGATGGACTTGCTCAGCAGGAAACTGCTGGAGCAAACCTGTCCCCTGGGTCACCACAGCCCTCAGCAGTCACTTTCCAGCTGGACTGACTAAGCAACAAAGCAATGCACCCCATAGACTTGTCAGAAATTATCTTTTTTTGTTTTCTTGTTTTGTGTTTGACCATTTAGTTTTACTTCCAGGATCAAGGGTACTGGGATGAGACATGGTACATCCCACAAAGTGTTTCTTTAATGTGTGCCATCAGGACACCTTGTGAGGAATCTGCAGTGGCAGACATGCTAGCAAAAGTTAGAGGAGCTCATTTAGCCCATGGTTTGTCTTTGCTCTGAGAAATCTGATCAATGAGACACAAAGATGCAAAGGTGATTAAAGCTGAGGATGGAAATCCAGCTTTGCACCCATTACACTGGAAAAGTTCTCTAGGGGGAAAAATAAACAGGAAAGAAAATATTACAATGCATGTTTTTACAGACAGCGATGGCTCTGAGATCAGGCAGTGTTGCCAGGAGTCACATGCATTGGGACTGGGCAGGTTTCAGACTGCAGCATAAGGAAAACTGGGAGATCAGTGCTCCATGCTTGGGACCCTGGCCTTTGCTTCCCAGTGATGCTGGCCTCTCATGAAGACTGCAGCTATGATAAGAGAGTGTAAAATACTACTATTATTCCTTCCTAAAAATTAAATATGTGCTTTGCATAGATGAAAAATCATCAGATAAAGTAGAAAGCAGGAGAGAAAAGGATCTGAGGATGTTCTTTGTCAGCAAAAGTTATCCTTCCTTTGGCCACCACTCCAAGCCTCCCGGAGTTCAGGGAGTGTTTGGACAGGGCTCCAAGGCACAGGGTGGGATTGTTGGGGTGTCCTGTGCAGAGACAGGTGTTGGACTTACATGATCCTAGTGGGTCCATTCTAGCTCAGGTTATTCTGTAATTCTGTGATTCTGTGATAGTCAAAGTTCAGCTTCAGCAAAGGCACAGAGACCTTGAAATGTCACCTGGCACAAGCCAGGGCCTAGCCCTGTGGTTCCCAATTATTTTATAGCTGAGCCTGTCTCCTGAGAGCAATCAATATTCAGATCCACCACTGACTCTGACTGTTCACCTGCCTCAGGGCTGCCAGGGACTCTCCTTCACCTCATGGGGCTTGTGCTGGGGAGTCTGCAGTGTCCCAGCCCTCACATTTATTACACCTCTGCTAATGTGAAATTCTGTCACACTGGGTGTGCTCAGTTTAATTATGCGTCCAGGTACTCTCCTCATTAGCAGGCTTCTCAAATGATACAGAAGATTCAAGGCCTATGCTATGAGAAGCTGACAGACATACTGACAAAAGTATTTGTATAAATCTCTGCCGTTTTCCTCTGACTTATGTCTGGATAAGTTCTGTGCAACTGAGATAAAAGTCTAAGCTGTCCAACTCCAAAGGAGCTGAAAGAGCATTAGTGGAAAATGAGGGGAAACAATTAAGACAGTCTGAGCACATGGAAGGGGAGGCAAATTAAAATGGTCATAAATTATAAAAGTAGTGAGTATTTGGGCTTGAGGAAAAGAGACAGTGCAACACTAGGAAGCTGTGGCCATCTCACTATTAACACATCAACCAAGTCCTTGTCTTGCTCCTACAAAAACAATTGCCCCCTGTAGGAGGCACACACCCTCCCCAGGTAAATGTGATCGTTTGGAAGTCACCTCAGTGACAAACAGGAAGGCCTAATGTTCCCAGCTACGTGTCACTGCAAGATCAATGCTCCAGCCTGTGTGCCCTGCTCAGCAGAACTCCCACTGGGATAAAACCAGGGTCTTTTGTCCCTGCAGCATGGCTTACCTCTCCTTCAGCCAGCCAGGGCCACTCCCTGCAGAGGTACAGACAGAGGTTAGCACGTGGGTTGCTCAGTAAGAGGTGCCTTGGCTTTGCAGGGTGTGCACAAAAAGAGCTGAGGCCATCTCAAGCTGATTGTCTCCGAGTATTGCGGTGCCACCAAGGAAGTGGCTGCAAACCTCTCATTGCTCACTGATGAGCTCCAGAACTGTTTTTACACCTTCTTCTCTAAATAAGGAAGCTGCCTGTGAGGCCTCTGACTCGCTGACCAATTTGATTCCTTTGCTTCCCGCAGCCAATGAAATCCCACTCCTGCCTCCAGTCTTGGGTGACAGCACTCCAAGCCCAGCAGGCAGGGAGGATGGCAGGTTTGTGTTACAGCCCTGGCAGCCTCACCTTGGGCAGGCTGTTGATGTCAGAGTGATGATGTGGGCAGGGACAGCCCCTGCACTATAAAGATGGCTCAATCAAATATAACGGAGGCTGCCCAGCGGGAAGCAGGATCTACAAACCATGGTCCCCACCAGTTGGAGTCCTGCTGGCCTGTCTCTGCTCCCAACCCAACTGCTATCGGGCTTTAGTTTCAGGTCAGCAAGCTCTATTTGCTTTCCAAAAATAAGCCTCTGCCACCATGCTGAAGGGAGAAAAACAAGAAGGGCGGTATTTTTAGGGCCATTAATTCTGACCACGTGCCCAGGAGGTGAACCGGATGGCCACGGCACAAAGACTTCTCATCACTATGTCCTGCGACGCCAGCGCTCACCGGACGTTGCCTGCGCTCCTTCTCCTGGGTTTGCTGGCCGGGATTGCTGCCACGCACCCAGCTGTAAGCAGAACTAATGGCACATTGCTGGAGAGAGGATGGCAATCTCTGCTGTCCAGGTCCATGGCTGGGATGTCAGGGGAGAAGGCAGATGTGAACTGGGAGAGTGACTATTTGCTAGGAATCAAGAGGCAGCGGAGGCTTTACTGCAACGTGGGCATCGGGTTTCACCTTCAAATCCTCCCAGACGGAAGGATAAGCGGAGTTCACAATGAGAACCAATACAGTGAGTTGCATCCAGAAATGAAATAGAATAGATGTCACTTAATTGCTGTGAACTCTAGTCATTACCCTTCACAGAGTGCAAATCTTATGAATTGATATTATTAATCTGTGCTGCATCTGTTGCCTTTTAAAAGTCTCTGGGATCAATAAACATGAGAACCCTTCAGGCTGAAACGTGGCACAAAATGCTTAGAAAATTTTAGATAGAATTTATCTTCACTTGCTTTGCTGCACAGATGAGGAAAGACAAACCAGGTCAAAAAATTACTCTCTGCTGCATTTTCTTGCTCTCACCTTCTCATTTGCCTTTTGAATCTGGGAGGTTTTTGCTGAGTCCAAAGGGCCAAAGCATGATTCTTGAATCCCAGCTGACCAATATTTTTGGGACACTCAGTGTGTCCCATGGAAGGGGTTTGCTGGTCCTGGTTTGCTCATGCTTGTGCATGCTGTTCTGTTACTCTAAGAATTAAGGAAAGCATTAGTCATGTGGATTTGAATTTCCTGTAGAGGGCAGTTGCTAAAATCTTTTGCAGCAGATGTCATGAGGGACTTCAAAGTGCAAGCCACACTTCTTTAAGGCTCAGTAAAAAACCTTTTGTAAGTATAGTGTATTACATTAAAATAATTTTATTACTGAAAAGGTCCAGAGTTTGACAGATCAAAAGAGTTTGATAGAACAAAAGGCTAATACAGAATGTGATTACAATTCTAAAATAATTATTTGCAAATCCTGTGACATGTAGGAAAACCCAAGATCTTCTCTGTGTATATTTATTTTGCTGCATTAGAGATATAATATTATAAATATTATAAAATATTATAAAATATATTAGAGATATAATTCTCATAAAGAATATATGACAAGTTTGTTAGGGTTTTTAAAAAAAGATATCTGAATTGCCTTCCATTAGCTCTAGATTCTGTGATAACACTCCTATTAAACTTCATGTTTTTCAGGTCTCTTTGAAATATCCACTGTAGAAAGAGGTGTTGTAAGTCTGCTTGGTGTGAAAAGTACTCTCTTCATTGCAATGAACAGCAAGGGCAGGTTGTATGGGACTGTAAGTACAAGTGCAAGTAGTTTTTCAATTTAAACAAAAAAGGTTTTGAAGTGGTTTGTTTTGCTTTAGCGTTTTGCTGTGTTTGTTTGGGTTTAGTTTGTTTTGGTTTTGTTTGTTTCAGTCTTTTCCTTATGGAAATCTCTTATTACAAGCAGAGAAAATAGCCCTGGTGTTACAGGGAGCCTGCCCAGCCTGCTGTCATCAGTGCTATTTAATGCAATGAGCAGAGTGGCTGTTTCAGGGCTGGGATTTTAAAGCTTTCCTGTAAGACTGTACAGGGGACACCTTAGGAAAATGAACATATTCTGCAAGTAGTACAGATTAATTAGATGGCTTCTTCTAAGGTCACAGGGCTGCAAACACACTGTAACAAAGCTCAGCCCAGTTGATTCCATCCTGCATTGCACTGTGTGTAGGAGAGGCACAATTATAGCTATTTCCAACAGCTACCCTTAGTAAAATAATGACCACATGCTCCTTCCTACCAAAAACAACCACAGTATCAAGAATAAATAGGAAGTCTACCCTACAAGGTCAACATGTGTGGCTGGGGTTATTTTAATGATCAATTTTGTGGGACCAGTTGCAAAGGGTGAGAAAATAATAATAACTATTAACAATGGTATGCAAATCATACTGAAACACCATCATCCTCATCTAGATAATTTGTTATCTAAATGTAGTTGAACCTCTGAGATGTGAGCAACACATCTCCAGTCTCAACATGGAGCAGAAAAAGTGCTTGTTAGGAGGTGCATTTGAAAGAGGCTGGCTCTGGGCAATAGGCAAAATCAGCTCATCTCAAAGTAATGAATGACACTGGTTGGATCAATCTCTTCTGCCAAGGAACAAGAGAGTCCTTTCCTCTGGAACAACTGTAATTTCAACAAAGCATTGCAGTTGTTTAAAAGAATGCCAAATGTTGGGACTGTGGCCATTACTAACCTGATTGATTCCTTCTCACACTCATGACAGTAGGACACTTTAAGGTCCCACTTCAGGAATATTCTTTCAATCACAAGTGATCATAAGCACCCAAAAAGTGCCAGAAGTCCAACTGCTTTACTTAGCCGAGTCTTCCTAAGGAAGTGCAAGGTCTGGCTTCAGAAATCCCTTTGATTTTTTTCCCCACTTTCAATACAGTTTTGTTTCTCTTCAAAGACACTTTCAAAAGCTGTAAGAGATGAGCATTTTCCCTTGCACAGCACAATGCCTTAAGTTAAACTTTTACAGGCTTTGAGTGGTGTTATCACACAGATGCCCAAATAGAACTGCAATGGTGGCATCTTATATGCCAGACATTTGAAGTCAAGAATTATTCTGCTTTCTCTTTTAATTTCCTCTGCATTTGTTTCCTGCTTGTCCTTGCACGTCCTCTCCCAAATAATTCCCTCTCCTTGGATTTTTATGTTTTGACATGGGGAAAAATAAAACTATTTTCCCAGCTTAGAACCGGCTGCATAGTTAAATATTACTAATGGTTTAAGAAAGAAAAGATTTATTGCCAACCAAATCTCTTATTCAAGCAAGCAGTTGTCCCTGGACACTGCTGTTTGGAAAAGCTCTGAAGATTTTGACAGGCAGCTTATCACTTTTTTTATAAATGACAGAACTGGAAGAGGGGAGGTCTTAAATAAAACTGTTGTTTGGGCGGGAGGGTGAGATGCTGACAGACATCATTACTTGCAAATAAAATGAAGAAATCCATGATTTATAATGAATTAACTTGATCTGCCACAGGAAATACACAGTCCATTATCTGGACAGGTGGCATCTGAGTTCATCTGACACCAAATTAGCACCGAGGAGGGAGATTTATTGTTGGCCGCAGTGGCTGCGGCACCACCTGTCGCACACTGCAACCAGCCCTGGTGTAAAAACACGAGGAAGAAAAATGACCTGGGTCTCGGTGGAATATTGATTGTACCTGATTCGTATTCCCACCCCCTCCCCTTGCTCTTCCTTAGGCTGTTTTCCAAGATGAGTGCAAATTCAAGGAAACCTTGCTGCCCAATAACTACAATGCGTATGAATCCAGCATTCACCGTGGTGCTTACATAGCGCTGAGCAAACACGGCCGGGTGAAGAGAGGCAACAAGGTTTCTCCTGCCATGACAGTGACCCACTTCTTACCAAGAATATGAGCACCAGCAAAACAGAAGATTAAATCCCAGGACAAACTGTTTCATTTTGCACATGGGGAATAACCTCCCAGGTAAAGTATTTATACTGGTCATTGAAAAAACAAAAAGAAATCTCTATATGTATGTGTATATTTGGATAAAAATATTTGTACTAGATTCATCACATAGCATATGTAATACAATGTTGCTGCTCTTCTACTCGGTACAAATTTTACATGGCTTTGTGCCTCTTTTGGTGCTGTACAGAGAAAAATGCAAGCTGGAGTGCAAAGGAAGTTTTTGGAAGACGTGGAATGGCTGTGGGCAACCATCTAATCAATCATAGGTGATTTACTAAATATTATTTACCTCAGATAATAACCTCTTGTAGTGCGCTGTTTACATATCATGGGCCAAATCACCCAATGATTTTGCTTCACCAGAGCTTCAGGCAGTTCACTCCATCTGAGTATCTGCCTGCACCCCCTCTACGGACTGTGTCCTGTCCTGTAAAGTCCTCACCCTGTTTTGATCATTAAGGTGCCAATTCCACTACTGTTTCTTACATAAGCAAACTGCCTGTTCCCAGAGCCCCCCTGTCTCTGAGGGGACTGTCCAGGGTCTCTTCACGTGGACTGGCTGACAAAATGAAGACCTACAATCAATTTCCCGTTGGAAGGGCCACAGGATAAATCACAGATGGGTCCCAAATGCAAAACTGATTTGGAGCTGAGGATTTTGAATGGCATTTTGTGAGCTTAGTTTAGACTTACCTCCAATATAGATGTGTACATCTTTAATATTAATATTTGTGTATATATAGACATGGGATGAGTGAGTGTGCATCTATGTAATTACATACTTTTAATGAATCAATCATCCCAGTCTCCTGATGCCCAGGTGTCTTTATATAAAAGAAAAGAAATATTTAAAGACACTCTATTTCATTTAGCCTGAATGTTGTTAATCTCTAAGAACTAGAATTGGTCTGTGGGGTGCATTTTATAAAATATAAGAAATTCATGGAAGCTTCCAGCAAAGGGTTATTTTAGAAAACTGTTTAATTTTCACTGTCTTAAGTATATCTCTATCATACCTCCCCGAGGTGTGAAGGACAGAGAATGAAGGAGGCTACACAAGCATACCTTCCCATGTTGGGAGAGAGGAATTCGTGCCATAATTCCAATTTCTGTCACTTGCAAAGCATCAGTTTCAAAGACAACACAGCAAGCTGTATGAAACACTCTTCAAAGCTCTCCTAGAAGCTGTACAAATGGCACATAACCTTGCCTTGCTATTTTGACAACCCTTTTCGAGATCACCAATGAAGCTGCATTCTCTGTGCCTTTGAAAGAGTATTTTAAGAGGCCCTAAGTCAATAGTCACTATAAATGTCAGTTACCAGAAGCCTTGGGATTCCTGCATTGGTGGCGTGCTCCTAAATTTGAAACTAGATTCAATGCAATGTCAGAGCATGAGCATTTTCAGCATAGATGGACCATGCTGCTGCAGAAGTGAATATCTGAGTGCAAGATTATCTCCCACGTCCAGCCAAAATGGGGCTATGTCCAGCCTTGACATGCCATTCTATTTGCAGGGGCTGTCTATTCGTGATGAATTTGAGCCTTCTGACATGCATGAGACACACTGTCAGGGCCAGATCCTCAGCTGGAGTAAATCAGCCCAGGAAAACTATCAGTTTATAGCTGCAGGATTTGGCCCAAACAACATACCCACAAGGATGTACCCACCATTCCTGAGAAGCTGTCAAGGGAATTTTGTGAACAAGATACAGTTTTCCAGCATCTCTAGTGTGACTTATACTTGAATTTATCTAGTTCAAATGTAAGTGGTGATCACAGTGTAAATGAAGATCAAAAAAGAGTGGAGTGCTGCTCACAGTACAGGAATAGGATGCTTTGGAAGGAAAGGAGTTGAAATGAATTGCTCTTCATTTTCTGGTCTTGCAGTATTTCAGAGAGAAGCCAAGATGACAAATTTTTTCACCCACAATGTGTGCAGCAGTTTGCTTTGGAAAAAATGCACATTTGAAATGAAAAATCAGGATGTTTTCAGTGGGGAAAGAGTGGATGAAAGAAAAGTTTGGAGGGTATCAGGCAGTACACTGACCTAGAATCCCTAGAGGTACAGAGAGTTGTGCTGAAATACATTAGCTGGCAACCTGTATCCTGGTGTTATATTCCTAATTGTCTTTGAAATGAAGTTTGAAGGAGTATGGAAGGGTCCAGGGATGTAGAAGGAAACAGAGTTCAAATGCTGGCACACAAGTTTGTTTCTGATCACAGCTTAATTCAGCATCCTTATGACAGGATAAAGTCTGTTCGCTCTTAAACCAGGGCAGCCTAGAGAAAGTGATTGTTGCCAGGAGTGGTAAGCATTGGGAGAGCTGGCACAGAAGGTGGGAATCAGACTCACTGGCTCCATTTTGCACACACTGGTCAAGCAAGGACAACCTGTAGACCAGGTCACAAGAAGTCATGACAAGAGGAAATGGCCTCAAGCTGTGTCAGGGGAGGTTCAGGTTGGGCATCAGGAAGAATTTCTTCACTGAAGGGGTGGTCAGGCACTGGAACAGGCTGCCCAGAGAGGTGGTGGACTCACCATCTCTGGAAGTGCTCAGGAAATTACTGGCTCTGCTCTGGTTGACAAGGTGGGGATTTGTCAAAGGTTGGACTTGATGATCTTGGAGATGTTTTCCAACCTCAGTCGTTCTGTGATTCTATAAATCTGTTTAGTCACAGCCTGCTAGGCTGAGACTGTTCTTATGAACTGCAGACCCTTTTGGATGCAGTTTTGGTGGGCATTTGGAAAGCCCCATCAGTCACTCTGCTGAGTTAATTTTTACATCACTGCTTTATTCCTCATTACACCTCAATGCCAGCTGAAATCACCGCTGAAATCAAAGAAGGGTATGTGACTACATAAAAAAAAGCTCATGAAACTAAAGGGATTTCCCAAATCAGGGCCAAATTAGGAACTTCAAAACATATCTTGTCTCAAATGTGCGTTAACAGGGGTTATGTCATGGGCTATGAGCTTTGAAAGCATGGCTGTGAATGCTCCACAGCAATCCACATTTTGCACATGGGATTTTCCTGTGGAGTTGATGCCTATTTTTACAGTTTCTCCTTCCTCAGGCAAACCCCATAACATTCTAAGACTTAATCCACCCCTGTTAGAAAGCAGATTTGGCTGCAACTGAATTATGTTCTTAAATAAATGTATTTTTCCCAGGCATGCAGACACAGATACACAACAGTGGAAAAGCAGAGTAATATTTGTATACCTCACTAACTATTTCAATTCCAAGATTTTATTTTGCACAGTAAAATGGTGCCAAAGTTCTCAGAATACTTTTTTTTCTCTAAAATATACCTCATGTTCTGACTCGATATGGACTCACAATTGAGTCTGTAAATTTGCAAGAAACACAAAACTGTCCAATCAATTGTTTGTGAAATTGCTTCTATTTTTATATGTATGTGCTGCGCACAATAGTTTAATGTATTCATAAAATAAAATTTTATACATTTCTGGTAGTGTTTTGACTCTAAATCCCTCTTAACATTTGTTTTTTTCCTTGATTCAGAAACGCTGTATTAACTCCTCCTCCAAACCTAGTTTTCATTCGCCTCTAGAACCAGAGTATGTATTGGTACACTTGAAATTTTGTAGACTTTAGTGTAATTCAGATTTCTTGCCTGGGAAGTGTCCAGGTGTCCTGGGAGGCATGGGCACTTCCCATGCTCCCTTCCCACTCTGTGCTCTCAGCTTGGGGGATGAAAAATCTCCCAAAAATTTGGGGGACAAGAGATGCTGAATAAGCCTCATGCCTCTATGAAGAATAGGAAACATTTTGCTGAGTTTACCTCATTTTCTGCTTCCTCGCAGGTAATTTGAAAGTTAATAATGTCTCTGTTTCTATGGAGATATTTAGATGGGAAAGGACTGTTGGAGGTCTTGAATTCAACCTCTTAGATGAGTGCAGGACAACTTCAAAGCTAGGGGAAGATGTATCAGGAAGAATTCCATCTACTCATCTCCTGCAACAGCCCCTGCAACAGCTTCATGATTCATTAAGCTCTGGTTGAAACTCTGGATAGCTACTCAGGGGATCGAGGGATCAAACCCACACAGATGTCTCAAGAGGGTCACCAGAGTGGCCCATGCTTTGCTGAAAGAGTCTAAGAGTCTATCTTCTATAGAGTCTTGACACAAGATACATTAGTCCTGTGCATTGACAGAACGCATCCCTCCTGCTGGAGATAACTCTTACCAACACAAATGGCAGCAGAAATCATCTGAAGAATTCAGTACCATGAAGGGAAACGGAAAAAAAAATGAAAACAGAAAGCTTTCTGATAGCTCACCTGTACAGGATAAGCTCAGGTGCAGGTACACAAAGCTCAGTGGGAGACACAGGTCCATGAACTGCATAGCTTCAGTGCAGCACAAGACCACATTCAGAGCAAGGGGCAGCACCAGTGACAGTGCTGGGACCCAGAACCCCCCCGTGTGCTGGGCTGAGCCCCCAGAGTGGGCAGCAGGAGAGGGGGGATTCTGCCCCTCTGCCCCGCTCTGCTGAGACCCCCCTGCAGGGAGCTCTGCAACCAGCCCTGGGCCCAGCACAGGAAGGACAGGGAGCTGCTGGAGCCAGGACAGAGCAGGGACACCAGGGGGATCAGAGGGATGGAGCAGCTCTGCTGGGAGGAAAGGCTGAGGGAATTGGGATTGTTCAGCCTGGACAAGAGAAGGCTTTGGGGTGACCTCACTGTGGCCTTGCAGTGCCTGAAGGGAACCCAGAGGAAAGATGGAGAGAGACTCTGGACAAGGGCCTGGAGTGACAGGACGAGGGGGAATGGCTTCACACTGACAGAGAGGAGGGCCAGATTGGATATGAGGAAGAAATTGTGAGGGAGTGAGTGTTGTAAGGTCCTGGCACAGGTTTTCCAGAGAAGCTGTGGCTGCCCCATCCCTGGCAGTGTCCAAGGCCAGGCTGGATGAGGCTCTGAACAACCTGGGGTAAGTATTTGCCATCTAATTAAATATATGCTTATAAAAGGAAATAAACAGCCCCACATCTCTTTTGCATTGTTTTTTTTTTGCGTTTTGTTTGTTTGTTTTACTTTTGGCATTTGCTGAAGCCACCCTGCTCTGCATCAATTTAAGCAACGGAGGAGACAGTTAGGTCCCAGGTTTTTAACTACAGGTGACTTTATTCCTTAAAAAAAAATGGCCTAACTGCAAACTCTTGTGCTCCATGTTGGAATCACAACAACTTGCAGAAGCCAAGAGGACATTTGATTCCCTTGTCAGAACCCAAGATTAAAGGAGGAAGTAAGAATCTCTTCCAGCTGCTGGATGGCCAAGGAGACTCAGGCTAAGATAACTCTTAAAACTGGGAATCTCTAGGTTTAATATATGCAATGCAAACTGGAATTGCAGTGAACTGCAGTGAGCAATGCTGGCTAAGGAAATAGCTGTCATTGGAGAAAAAAATTATAAAAACAAACAACCAAGTATGCAGCCACAAGCAGAGATTTCTTTTTTCTCTGCAGCCAAGCTCTGCATCCAGCTCAGTCCAAAAGCATGTTTGTTTTGGAAGCCATAGGCTGCTGAAAAGTGTTTGGCCAGAATCCAAGGTGCCAATAAGTCCAGATGAGCTGAACAAGCTGTGTCCTTGGATCATGAGATTTGAACATATTATTCAATCCTGGATCTCATGAGCACATATAATTCTTGGTTATGTTTTGTCACAGGGTGTGGACCAAAATGCCTTGATTAGGACTAATTTTTTCCTCCCTCACAAGTAACTGTTTACAACTCACAATTTTATTGTATGCTTTCATGAACCATAGCTGACAGCTCTGGAATAGCTTCTCCAAGGACAATGAGACTACACCAAATTACGTCAAACAAGAAATCATTAGGGATGATAATCTAAAACAACACAGTTTATAATTATATTTGTTTCATGGGACTCTGGAGAAGGATTTCCTTTCATTTTTTGTGGTTTTTTTCAATGAGAAATGATCCATCCTGACTCATTCCAGGTGGCTGGAGCCTCACTTTTTTCCTGGAGTTACTTTGCCTATGACCCGAGCCCAGGACTCACTGGTCCAACACAAGTCTTCCAGCTTATTGAAGAGTCAAAAACTCAAAATTATGCAAAAACCCAAAGAAGGGAATTAATGCTAATAAGCATAGGTGTCACTCAGTGAGATCAGGAGTGCTTTAACTACCTCAGTTATCCAGTGAGGGACAAGCCAGGGTCAAAACACAGGTGGAATGGCTTCAAAGTCACAGAGAGTAGGTTTAGATTGGATATTAGGAAGAAATTGTTCCCTCTGAGGGTGGGGAGGCCCTGGCACAGGTTGCCCAGAGAAGCTGTAGCTGCCCCAACCCTGGTAGTGTCCAAGGCCAGGCTGGATGGGGCTCTGAGCAACCTGGGCAAGTGGCAGGTGTCCCTGCCCATGGCAGTGGGGTTGGAATGAGATGGGCTGTGAGGTCCCTTCCAACCCAAACCACTCTATGATGACAATGATTTTGTAAAGGCAATGACTACAGAAATAGAAGCTGTGGGAAAGTGGATATGTATGGGGTATGTCTGGGTGTCACTTTCTGTAAATCTTGAGCAAATCTGCAGATGTGTTTGCAGATTTTAAAGAGAAACTTGCAGATTTCAAAATAAAAAAGCTAATCTCTGATGGTATTTTTTTCCTACACCCCTATAACAATCAACATGCAGGTCCACAGGCCACCTGGGTGACTGGAATTTCTTGTGTATGACATTTCTTATGTATGTTTGCATTCTGCACAACCTCAGTTCATGCTGAGATGGACATCAGCTGGTCATGAAGGTGGTACCTTGAATTAATTTCCATTCTTCCACCAGAAGTGGAGACTGCGGGAGGAATCAACCATGGAGCAAAGGGTCAAGAAGTGACACCAGTGTCAGAGAGACATAGCCATGTTGAGGGTAGGCAGATGGGCTAACCAGCCTCTGGCATGTAAGAAAGTTCATTGGGCATAATGGAAAGGATAATAAAGAAGATTAAAAAAAAAAGAAAAAAAGTTGTATTTCTAAATTTTGAAAAAATTGTCAGCAAAGAAATCTTTGCTTTTGGAGAACTGAGCAGTTTGATGAGAGTCCAGAACTTCAATAAAGATAAGAAGAACAGCCTGATTGACTTATTTGAAAGAGGATGCATTTCCCAACCAGCCCTGGCATGGCACCAGTTTGTGACAGCTGTGAAAATGGCCAAAGATCATTAGGGCCCAGGTGCAGGATCGGTGTCCCAGCAGCTGATGAACCTTTGCACAATGTGACTCTCAAGTTCCTCCTCGCCAGCAACGTGGCAGGCTGAGAAAGCAACATGAAGAACTATTGTGTCTACACTGAAAAAAAAATGTAGCACATCTACCTGAAAAGTCATTTTGTGAAGGAAAACCTGAATCAGGGACAGAGTTCAAGACATATTTTTGGCAGATTTCTGATCAGTCTCATAAATCCTCCTCAATGTGCTCCCTGTCACAGAAATACCTCAGAAAACAACCCAGCTTCTGAGCAAAGATGAGCTAACAGAGTTTAGCTGAAAAAATGAAGCCACTGTTACTTGTCTTGCCCTGCTCCTTACAAACTTTGATCTCCATGTTTCTTTAAAGGACACCAGAATCATAGACTGGTCTTGCAGTGGCTTAGGGAATCTTTCTTTTTTCCTTGCATTAGAAACAGAGTACAAGGACAACGTTCAATCATGACTTTCTTCACTAATTATTTAGGCTTTTGTGTTAAAAAAAATACTCTTGAAACTTATGGAGGGCAAAGATTTCTCCAATGAAGTTTTAGTTTCAAAGACGTCCCACAAAAAAATAAGTCTCAGAGCTAAAGATCAACACCTGCAATTGCACTGATGCAGCTTGAACCATATCAGTCACATGCTCTATTATTCCTGTCCCACAGTATAAGTGCCCTTGGCTGCTGCTGCTGATGATGTCTGCATATTTCGTCTTCTTGTTTCACTACATCCCCCTCTCCTTCATTTTCCATTCCTAATTTCTTTAACCTAAGCCTTTTTTATCTCATCTTCAAGGAGACAGATCTGAGTGAAACATGTGAAACCAAGAGACTGGAGTGAGTTTAAAATTAGGTTACAACCAAGTTTATTATTGATCCTTGTCTTCTGCCTAACAAGCGGGAAAAATCCCATTTAGTTTATTGGAAACTGTCCATGAATGTAGTGGCAAATCCTAGAAATAGTTAGATCAGAAGGGCTTCCTGGATGTTTCTAGTCCAAGCTGAGATAACAATGTTGGGAAATAGGAAACTACATAAACCAAAGAGTTTTCCCAAAATAAAACCATCAGCCTGCTTTTAGGCACCTTACAGTGTATTACAATAGGAGATACATGACTAAAGTGACTTTCTTGTTGAGGCTGTGTATCTGTGTCCCCAGGATTCCTTAGCACCTGGAAGCAAGCATACCAAGAGAAAGAAGACACTTTCTCAGACAAGGCACACTGCCTGGGCAGGCAGGTCAGCAGGACTGGGTGTGCACAGGGCAGATTTCAGAATCCAGACAAACTTCGGGCATTCCAAGCCTCAACACCAAACCAGAACATTTTATTTCCAGACCTGAGGGAAGCCTATAGGAAAGATGGAGAGAGACTCTGGACAAGGGCCTGGAGTGACAGGACAGTGGCTTCACACTGACAGAAGTGCAGGGTTAGATAGGATACTAGGAAGAAATTGTGAGGGAATGAGGGTAGTAAGGTCCCGACACAGGTTTTCCAGAGAAGCTGTGGCTGCCCCATCCCTGGCAGTGTCCAAGGCCAGGCTGGATGGGCTCTGAGCAACCTGGGATAGTGGGAGGTGTCCCTGCCCATGGCAGTGGGGTTGGAATGAAATTATCTTTAAGATCCCTTCCAATCAGGCCACTCTGTGATTCTATGATTTTTTTTGAAATGGAGGGCATCAGCAGCTCTCACCAGAAATTGCACCCATCCTGTGTCCCACAATACCTAAGAAAACTCAGACCCCCTTAAAATGACAGAAACACTCTCTGTTCAGAAAACAAAACCTTTTAGGGACTGGTTCTGCTTTGCCTGGGAGCTGTGCCAAGGATTTCAGCTGGAGGAGGAATGAGGCCCTTCATTTCAGTTCATTAGAGCAGGCACACTGCACAAACTGCTGGTACATGCTGCGGTCCCGAAGCCAGTGGGCTGTGCTTACCTCATCTTTTTCACGTAGGTGAGCTGAGCCAGGATGTTTTCTTTAGTGGTGGGCAGTGTGACAAGAATGGGGCCTCCAAATAAGGTCACTCAGGATGTGTTTAACAACACCGGGTGAAGTCTGTGGCAAAGGCATCTGCACACACACACACACACACACACAGAGCATCCACGGTACATTCCCTGGGCTCAGTGCGTCACTATTCCTAGAATAACTGCTGGAGAGGCACTCCACCCTTGTGCTTCCAATGCTGGGGGTGTGATCATCCCAGAGCCACTTGCAACAGTGATTTTAAGGAAGGGGAGGCAGAGGGACAGGCCCTTGATTTCCATGACCTCTTCTGAAGAGATGCAGTGCAAAGGAAATTATTAAGAGCAGAGGTGGTTTTGAATCTGTCAACCCAAACTCCCATGTGAGCTGAGCAGCAGAGAGCAAGAGGCTTCCTGAGGCCAGCACTCAGATGACAGGCACCCAGATGGCACAGAATGCTGCAAAAGGGCAAGCCACCCACCTGTTTACATATAAGTCAATATGTTTTATTAGGCAAGAGTGCTACAGGTGCTCCTACGTGATGAAAGGAACTCCAGCACTGTGAGGGGACGTGTGGTTTTGCTCGTAGGAGAATCCTGGAAAGCAAATCCATTAGACCAAGTAGAAAACTTTTTTATTTTTTTTTTAACCTGCAGATTTCTGATGGTCCACAAAGCCCTTCCAAAAGATAACTGCAAGTCACTTGTAGTAACTTTAGTCTGTTGTAAAAAAAAGCTTGCCTTTGCCTTGTGAGTCCTCTCCAGAACTGAGGAGATAAGCAGTAAAAGAAAGCAGCACAAGGGATGACATTTAGCTGCTGAGGGTTTTACAGAGTTTTTGGATTGCAAAATGACCTAAAGCTAAAACTCAAAGCAGTCAAAATGGGGGAAAATCAGATCTCAATCTGCTCCTGTGACCATCAGTTCCTTCTATGTACATTTCTGCAGTTAAATGATGATACCAGGGAGGCCTGAGTGTCATCTGTGTTCCAGCTGAGGTACCTGGCCCAGGTGAGTGCCCAGAATACCTGGCTAAAGCTGAACTGAGCTGCCTCTGGAACAAGGAGCAGGAGGCGGCAGGAGCAGACCTAGGACAAAGGCATGGCAGGGAGGGAGGGGAGTGAGACTCACTAAGGGCTGGAGATCAATCACAGAATCACAGAATGATTTGGGTTGAAAGGGACCACAAAAATCATCTTGTTTCAACCCCCTGCCATGGGCAGGGACACTTTCCCCCTAGACCAGGTTGCTCAATGATTATCTTGAATAAATTTCATCATGAAAGCTGGGGTCTCTCTTATCCATCTTTTCCTTTCATCTTTTGCTCTGGAGTGAGGATTTCCTCACTTTACCTTGGTTCCTGACATTCACAATAGGTGGTAGCTCCTCCAGACTGTCTCCCAGCTCTCTTTCCAGGATATGTCTAAGGAGTGCCCTGCACCACTGTGGCACCTGACACTGCCTGTGTAGCAGCCCTGCAGTGGGAAGTGGAAAATGTGGCAATGCAAAATGGTTGTGATCTTTCAATTCAGTCCCATTTTTCCCTTTTATTTCTCTCTATAACAAGCAATTTCTGTAAAATTATCAGCAATTTCTTAGCTGAGAACTGAGAACAACCATCTCAATTCATCAAACACCACAGAGCAATATAGAAACCTGAAAAATCAATACCAACTCCTGTGGTAAAAGTTGCAGAAATATTATTATTACTGATGCATAACATGCAAGACAAGAAAGGTTGTCATTATTTCTATTATAACAGACTTGGCTGAAGGAGTAAAGCAACTTTCAAACACCTGGCTACCTCATCAACAGCTGAATGGGTAGAGGATAACTGAAATACCCACAGAAGGAATAAATGGATCAGCCCAAAATAAAAAAGACATGGACTGTAAAAAAAAACCAAAACCCCACAACAAACCACATTTATAGGTTTATAGCAAAAAAGTCTATGAAAAAGCAGAATTTGTATTATCATTCTCACAAGCAGGGGCTTAATAAATTCACTTTAGCCCAGCAGATTAAACAGAACTCAGTAAAGTCGGTAGTTTTCCTGACGCTGTGGGAAACTTTAGAAAATGCCAAGCAATTTAAGCTTGTAAAAAGTAATCTTTGCTTGTCTGACTATTATAAAAAGAGAAACAGATGCTCACAACTGCCATGTGCTTAAATGAGGTTGAATAAATTTTTAAAACATCTGAAAATGTTTTCTGTGCCAACAAGACACTGGAGAAAGATCAGATCAGTGCATGCTGGCAAGCACAGCAAAATGTCATGGTGAATATGAAACATCAAACAAGAAAAACTACAGTCACAAAAGAATGACAGAATATTCCAAGAGGGTACAGTGTCACTGTGAGACACTTCTGCAACTGAAGTATCAATATCCACATTTCCATAGGAGTCTAATCAAGGGGGCAAAGAAAAAAAAACAGAACAACCAACTAACAAACCCAAACATTTGTTCTAATACCAGAATGAAAAATACAGGTGGATAATTTCAACAGTAAATAGAGGTATTTCTTAAAAAAAAAAAAAGAAAAAAGAAAAAAGAAAAATTAACTCTGCTTTCCTTCTAAGCTACATTTTAATTTAAAGCATTTCAGATGTTATAACCAGTAAAACATCTGAGACCTGAATTGTCTTTCAGTGCAGCTAGCTTTGTCAGCCTGATCAGTTTAAGATCTGACCCTTATACACTTTGGCTAAAAAGTGCTGTCATTTACACAGGTGAATATACTCTGACGCAAGTCTCTGCATTTACACAGGTGTGGCAGAAGAATTTGGCAGGATTTTACTAATTTTAAACAATAAAAAACCCAAAATCAGATCCATTTTTGCAGTAGGTTCCAGTTGTATCAATCCAATAATGTTATCAATCCATTATTTGGTGATGATACAGCTCCACAGCTTGTTAATGAAACTAAGAATTATTTATGCTGTGTCCAGCTAGAGACTGAAACTGAACCTAACACTGCTACAGTTAAAATCCTCAGGTTTCATTAAAGAAACACTCATTTATTGTTTGGTACTTTTATCAAGTTTATATTAAATTTTGAAAGAAACCTTACCACAGTCTAGTTTTGGAACCTGTCACTCCTATCACTAATTCACCCATATACAGTGTCCCATTAGTACAGCATTTTCATGTAATAAATGGAACCATCTATTTTTAAAAATCAGAAAATTTGTTTGTAAAGACCTACAACATTGGCAGGACACCTGAGAAGCAGGTCTTATATCCTGGAACATTTTTTACAAACTGCCAGCCAAATATGCAATGCAGGAGCAAATGTCCAGCATTTAAGTGTTTTACACATTATTTTCAGCTGGTTTTGGCCAACTTTAGATTATTTATGTGACTCAGAAGGAAACAGGAGAAATAAAAGAGACAGTTTATTTGAAGTAGGCTCTGCTCATATGAAATTCCCTTCACTTAAATGGAGTGACACAAATATCAGCCCATCAGGCTTGTTGTAGAACTTAGACCATAGTAAAGGGGGAATCAGGCTCAGAACAACTTAATATTAACTTTTGGTATATTTGCAACAAAATTTTAGCTGTATTTGATGTTTCCCGTAAATCAAAATGCAGCTTGGAAACGGTGAGGGAAGGTGGGAGTCTGAATAAACACATCTGGCAAAAAAGAAAGATAATTCAGGTCCAAAGGGTCATTCCCTTCAGTTCAAGTGCAGTGGATTGCCCTTCCTGGATCCAACAGTAGGGGCGTGGGAAGCTTTCAGATGTCACAGGGTTGTAGATAACATTTGAACATATGATTAGCTTTCGTGAGCTGTCTTTAGAAACCTTACATTTTTCCCCCACACACCTTAGCCAGAGATCCTTCCCTTGAGGTTTCAGGACACTTAAAATGTTGCTTTGCCAAAAATCAAGGATGTGGAGAAGGTTTTCCTGTGTGATGTCATGTTGCTGCCCTTTATAAGCCGCTGCAGAGAAGAAGGGATCCTGTCTGAGGATTCACACTCCACGCACAAGGGGAGGCGAAGAGCAGACGCTGACCCACCATGGAACAACGAGCCATTGCCCAGGGCATTCCCTGCAGCTCCCTGCTCCTGCTGCTCTGCAGCCTGAAGGCTTCCCTTGCCTTTCCCAACTCCTCTCCACTGCTGAGTCCCAGCTGGGGCAATGGAGACCACCTGGTGCATCTCTACACTGACACGGAGAGGAGCAGCTTCCACCTCCAAATCAACGCCGACGGCTACATCGATGGCGCTCCTCACCAAACCATCTACAGTAAGTGGCTTCCTACAGACCAACATGGGAGCAGGGGAGGGACAACAAGATTTTTTGCTTCCTCACCACCTATAGAAAATCCCCTTTTCTCATTAGGCAGGCAGGCAGGCAGAGGAGCACAGCCATGGGATGGAAAATACACATCATTATAATTCTCCTTTTGTTTAACAAATAAAATCGCTCCAAAGAAATCTAGTGGATAGGGAATTTCATTCCTTGCCTAGGACAAATAAAGTCCTATGGTTCCTGTAATACCCTGCAAGGAAAAACCACCTGAATTATCCTTCACTTCATGATTTAACCCCCAGTTTCTGGTGGAAGTTCCTATTAGAGGTTGGTAATGATATCCCCCAAATAGCTACTTCCCACTGATGGTGCTACCAAAGGAACTGCACTGAGGAAACTCACCAGAGCATCAGAGAAAACTGATGGCATCCATAAAATCTGTAGTTTGGGGTGGAGGGCTGAAAACTACTAAAAATTAAGTTTCAATGTGCACAGAACATGGGCATGCAAAGGTCGGCTAAAAAGGAGGAAACTGTGAAAGACCAGACTGGCATAAAAGAAATGTTGAGCCTTTGGGGCTCATGAGAAGAAACTATGCCCTAGTATCACTAAAAGTTTCTCAAATAAACTGTCTTCACAGTTTATTTTATTATATATTTCAACAGAGAGCAGTTTATTCTTCTTCCTTTGCTAAATACTTGGCCCAAAGTCTTTAGTTAGTAGACAAATGTGGGGGGAGGGTTTAAGACTTAGGATTCTTTTATAGCATTTCAAAAATACTTCTCTCTTAGCAGCATTCAAATTGCAAGTAGCTATGTATCATAAAATCAGGTTGTTGTTGTTATTATTACTCCTATTATTATTATTACATCTGTTTCATACACTCAGTTAAAAATCTAAGCCTAGGTAATAAAGCTTTTACATAAGTAAATAAGGATGTTTTTTAAAGTTATAATTTAATTAATGAAGAAAAAGGATCACATTCTGCTATTTTTTGAAGAAATGGATAATGAAACGCTCACAGAAATGCTGGCACTGTCTTGCTATTCTTCCTGAATATTTAAAGATTTTATAAAACTCATTTTAGGTATGTTGGTCAAGAACCAGTGTGGGATTTCAGAGAACAAGAGACAGCAAAATATCACATTCTCCCATATGCACCATGAAACAAGCATAGCAGGATTTGGAATGGTGGAGCAGGAGAGATAGAAATCAGACAATAACAGGGGTGTTGAGAGGGAGGGTGACTGATTTGCTGCCACTGAGCCACCAGACAATGGGACGTACCAAGCTCTGCACCAGGGTGGCACGGCCTGGGTATGCACAGATCCCCTGGGTGGGACAAGGCAAGAGGCACTGAGTCAAATGCAAGGAGCAGGTCAAGGAAAGTTGTAATTCTCACTTTACCTGGCATCAGTGACATTGCTCTTGGAGCACTACAGCAACTCCAGTTCAAGTTGGATGAGTAGAAGGTGGAGCAGGTCTGGCACAGGGTTTTCAGGGAGCTTTGATCATGATCTGTTGTGGTTTTAATCCAGCAAAAAAGATGTTAAGGGCAGTGTAATAGAATTACAGACTGGATGAGGTTGGCAGGCACCACAGGGGGTCACCTGCTCCCACCTCCCTGCTCCAGCAGGGCCATCCCAGAGCACAGAGCACAGGATTGTGTCCAGATGGCTCTGGAATATCCCCAGTGAGGAGACTCCACACCCTCTCTGGACAATCTGTTAAGGGGTCAGTCATTGCACAGGACAGAAATTCTGCCTCCTGTCCAGGTGGAAATTCCTGGGTATCAGTTCCTGCCCATTCCTCTGGTGCCACTGCTGGGCACCACTGAAAAAATACCACAGGGCAGTCACAAAGATGAGGTGGACAAACTCCCCCTGGATGTGGGCAATGGCAGAACTGAGGGCAATGTCCTCAGACCATGATTTGGGACTTCAGAGGGAAAAAAAGTTCTTTGGGGGGTTAGTGCCACATTGGAACAGGGAACCTCTCCATCCTGGGAGTCTTCTAAAGCCACAGCAAACCTGATTTGGGATGGGCAACAGTCCCAGGTCATGTGGGAGGTTGGTTTGGACTCCCAGAGGTCACTTCCAGCCAGACCACCCATGGATCTGTAAATGCAGTGTTGAAATAGATCTTGGATTTGATGTTTTTCTTGTTCTGAACAGGTGCCCTAATGATCAAGTCTGAGGGTGCTGGCTCAGTAATAATCACAGGTGTGAAGAGTGGACGCTACCTCTGTATGGACATGCAAGGAAACATATTTGGCTCGGTGAGTGACCTTTCCTAAGCCTTGAGGCTGAATGGCTAGTGCATTCTACTCCTGTGGTGCCCATTGCCCCAGACAGGGCAAGCCTGGGTAGCTGCAGGTGGAGGAGGAAGTGTTAGAGAAGATCTGATACTGAGGTCAAATTTTACTCTCTCCTTTGATTGTATTAAATTGTAGAGCTGACAAAAATCACCTGAGGTCCTGTCTGGGTAAATGAAGACAGAATGAGATCCAGTGAGCACAGAGCCATGGGTGGGGAGCCTCTGGGAGAAAACAGGGTTTATCATTAAAATTCCTTTGCTGAAAGCGTGGACATGCAACTCTGATCTACATTTGGGTCAGACACAGACCTGGGAGACAAGAAAAACACCTGCTCCAAGATCTCATCCCTCTTCCCCTCTTTAACCAGTGTTTGTAATTCACCAGACTCCTCTGCTCATAGGTGTCCTGTTTTTGTCCCCTCAGCATTACTTCAGCCAAGAGGACTGTGTGTTCAACCACAGGACACTAGAAAACGGGTACGATGTGTACCAATCCCCCAAACACCACTTCTTGGTGAGCTTAGGCAGAGTCAAACAAGCCTTCTCCCCCGGTATGAACCCACCACCATACTCCCAGTTCTTGTCCAGGAGGAATGAGATCCCTCTGTTCCGATTCAACACCCCCGAGCCCCACAGGCACACCAGGAGCGCAGATGTTGATCCAGTAGACCCTCACCAGATCCTGGTCCCACAGAGGAAGACCCCAGTGTTTGGCTCCCTGCAGCAGCAGCCAGCAGACTTTGCCCACATGCCCAGGGAACCCATGAGGATCAACCAGAACGACGTGGTGAACCCTGATGATCCCCATGCTATGATGGAGGCCAGGAGGTACCCAAGCCCACGCTTCTACATCACCAGATAACCGCGGCCCCCACGGTCACCAGGTGAAGACAGAGGCAAAAGGAACTGTCTGTCACACTCAGCCTGAATGCCAAAGTGGCTCTTAGAAACCTGGGAGACATTGGGAAAAGTTCCTTAGCTTCAAATCTTGTTTTGACAGTAAACTACCATCTGTAAGTACAAGTTGGATTTTTCCAGCTTGGGCTCTACTGGAAAGAAGATCCATTTATGAAAAGAATAACACAAACCAAACCTTTTGGGGTCTGAATCACCTTAAGTTTGCATCAATGAGGAAAACAAACAAACAAAACCAAATTCCTTCTATGAAATGGGAAACTGATGTTATGTTACTGATGAGCATCCAAGATTCCAGCAGAGACAGGGAATCCTCTTACCAGCACCATCCTGTCCAAGCACAGCAAACTGCTAGGCAGTGTGTTATTTTATTATGTAAAAATTGCTATATATGTAATGTATCCAATATCTGAAGGGACTACAAGGAAGCTGGAGAGGGGGTCTTCATCAAAAACTGCAGAGACAGGACAAGGGGGAATGGCTTCACACTGACAGGAGTAGGTTTAGATTGGATATTAGGAAGAAATTGTTCCCTGTGAGGGTGGGGAGGCCCTGGCACAGGCTGCCCAGAGAAACTGTGAATTCCCCATCCCTGGAAGTGTCCAAAGCCAGGTTGGATGGGGCTCTGAGCAACCTGGGATAGTGGCAGGTGTCCCTGCCCATGGCAGGGTGTTGGAGTGGATGAGCCTTAATGTCCCTTCCAACCCATTCTGTGATTCTTTGTTTTTAGCTTTTAAGTTAGAGCTTCATCCTCTCTTCACCCATATGAGTCAAAAAAAAGGCCACTCTGCTGTCACAGGAGCAGCAGACATGAAAAACTGGAGGAACTGACAGGACAGTAGGACAGGATTAAAGGGTCCTGTGGGAAAAAAGCAATTTTTGACACTGAATCCAAGCTGAAGTTTTGAAAAAAAGAGGAGAATCTCATTCTCTCCCACGTGGTTCTCTACCACAGCTCTACATTTACTAAATTCTAGTACCCCAATATGGAAATAAAGATCATTAGTTTTGCATATTTCCAACCCAGAGAGAAGTACCAGGATTAATAATAATCAATAATGTGTTAAATAGGATGGTTCGTTTTGCATAATACTGAACTCTACAGGGAAAAAAAATAAAAAAAAATGTTTTACAAGGACCAAAGGTTTAATATTTAGACTATAATGAAGACTCTCATCTAGTGAAAATTAGGTTTGTATTTAGAAAAGGAACGTCCAATTAGCATCCCTGTTTGTATTCAGTTCTGAGCAGGTATCAGATGCTTTATACTTGTAGGAGTGAAATTACCATTAATCAGGAGATCTCTAATGGTGAGAAAACTTTTTCCCTAGATTGGCTTATATTTTGGGTAAGTTCTGAGTTTTTCAAAGTTATACTTTGAAAAAGCTATTCTTGATGAACTCTACAGAAAGCAGGTGCAAGGCACTGATGAGCAGCACAAAATCCAGTGTGGCACAGATCTGAGGTTTTTATTTTGTGGGGGTTTTTTGCATGTCAAAACACAGATTCTTCTGCTCTGTTTATTTAGGGTATTTATCAGCCTGACAACAATTTGAAGTGGTACACTGCTCCTCAGTGTGCTCATAGCAACATACAAAAAACATTAATTTGGATGCTGTTCTTTTTTTCTTTCTCATGAAGTAGTTCACTGACACCAGTGGAGTTACATCAGTGCAACAAAATCAAAATAAGAACCCTGCTGTGCTTCTTGCTTTCATTTAATTTTTTTCTGGATTGAGCACAGCAGCAGGACTGCTGACAGCTTTTCAAATAACCTCTTTTTTCCCCCCCATGTTTGTATATATACATGATATCTCTATATCTACCACATCCAACTCATCATGTTGGAAAAGTCATAGGTCCTGATTCTGCTCTTAGAATAGCTTTCCTAGATGGAGACATTCCTAATTAGTATAAATACTGAGGAGCACAGGACAAGCCAAATGATCAGGATTAGTCCAAGAGTTCCATCTCTTGGAATTTGTTTCTTTAAAGTTATTGTGGGTTTTGATTAATTTCTGAAGGGAAAGAGTGATTCTAAGGAATTAAGGGAATTGCAGGCAGGCAGATAGTTGTGCTTTTTCTTGCTTATTCAAAATACAGCAAGATCTTTTTAACTTGCTGTCTATACAGGGGAGAGGTGTGATTTTATTTATGTTCTAGTTTGGTATCTTTACTTGATTCCTGTACCATTATTCTTGGCTTTTGGTCCTTGAGAGCTCTGGACTTCAAGTACACCAGCAAAGTTTGCATTTTGCATTAACTGTCAGAAGCTCCACAGACTCCTACCTAGGACTCTGAGGCAACTGCCCTACAACAATTGGAACCATTAAAGCTCTGTCCACATTAAATTTTGATGGGAAATATTGGTGGGGTTACATCTGTATACCATCTCTATATTCCTACAGTAGAACAGAGAAAGAAGGGTTGCTCACTTTATCAGTAGCCAGGGGATAAGTAAGCTAAGACTGAATACATGGTTGATTTTCCATAAAAAAACCAGTATTTTTAACTATAGGCAACTGTATCAAAACTTAAAAGAATTTATTCTTCAGTGGAGATGCTGGAAATCACCAGCTAGTAAGAAAGCATTATTTATGTCACAGTATTTATTTATTTATTTGAGTGGGTCTTAAATCCCACAGAATATTTATAAGTATTTATAATAATGTATTATAGAGACTGTAATTCCTTTTATAAAAGTACCAATAAACTTTTCCATTCTCTCCAAATGGTGGATTCTGCATTGTCTGTTCAAGCTCCCCCTTCCAGAAGAACTTGAGTGAACAAATAAATGGTAGCAGCAGTATCTGAAAATGTTTGTGTGCTGCTGTCCTCTGTGACCTCCAGCCTCACAGGTTTCAACTTCCTAGGTGTTTCATGACCCCAAATATAAAAGTTCTGTGAAAGATGATGAGAAAAAGTGTCTTAGTAGGTCCAGACTGACCACGAAGGGATTTTAATCTCTATTGGAAAATGTCTTTTACAAGCAATGGGAAACCACAGGTCTCTCAGCTCAGTCCTGCTGGGAATTATTTGTGATCCTGGCTCAAAGATCTTGGGATAAAAGATACTTGGTCAATGAAAAGCCTCTGCAGGGAGGGCTCCGAGCAGGGCCCAGGCTCTGCTCCGGGGGGCCCAGCAATGGCACCGGAGGAACGGGCAGGGACTGATCCCAGCAAGTTCCACTGACATGAGGCAGAACTTCTGTTCTGGGCAGTGACTGAGCCCTGAACAGATTGTCCAGGGATTGTGTGGAGTCTCCTCACTGGGGATATTCCAGAACCATCTGGACACATTTCTGTGCCCTGTGCTCTGGGATGGCCCTGCTGGAGCAGGGAGGTGGGACCAGATGAGGCACTGTCAGGGTCCAGCCTGACCCATTCTGTGGGTACATACAACTCAAGCAGTTGTTAGATTGGAAGTTCATAATTTCCTCCTCTGCATGCTATTCTGCCCCACTTAGTTACTGATGATGCCTTCTCACTAGTATTTCCACATTCCTGTATTTTTATATGAAGTCATTACAAAAAAGCTGCTCCCTAAGGGATTTAAATAGCAGCTTTACTCCAGCTCAGTGCTTGACCTCAGACATTACTACTTCTATGCCCACTAATTTCTTGCATACCTTCTGCACCATGTGTTTTCTCCTAAGCAACATTTCTTTTTTCCAGCTGAGCTGATGGTTTCCATTGTGGCATTAAGCATTCAGTTAGTTAAGATTCACCTAGATCATAATTCATTTTTCCCTTGCCTATACATTAGTTACTTCATCAAAGAACTACCCATTTAGTCTAGTGTGAACTACTTACAGTAAAAACACATTTAATTAGATTACAGGTTTCATTTACGTCTCTTGTCTGTAATTACTTTCTCCTTCAGAATTTGTTGCATTAACCATTATTTAAATTTCTTTGGAAAAAGCAAGTGTGTGATTCTTGGGACTGTCCCATGCAGGGCCAGGTGCTGAACTCAATGATTCTTGTGGGTTCCTTCCAACTCAGGACATTCCACGATTCTAAAAGTGATTTTGTGATTCCTCCCCTTCTGAAATCAGACCTCCTTTTTCACCTCAGCTTTTAAATTCAGTAAATTCACTTTTCAATGGCCAGCTCTCCCAAAATACATTCAGGACTTATTACAGTCAAGTCTGGTGCACCACTCTGCTCCCATTCAGCTATGGCTGGATGACCAAACTGGACATCAGCAGGAAAGAATATTACACTCAAAGGAGTTCTGCCTGGACCTCAGGTGCATTTCTTTGGTGACCAGTAACAGCCTGCTCAAGATTCATAAGTAATCCACTGCCACATGGAGTCCCTGCACCCCAGGAACCCCAGAGCTGTTTGCAGGTGACAGCAGAGCTGTCACACAGGAGGCCCTCCTGAATGGTGCTGGAGTCACCACACACACAGATCCCCCACAGTGGCTCTGCCATATCCATGGATACCAGAGAAGCAGCTCACAAATCACTGTGGCAGTTCATTTGTGCCCATGTAGCTGCCATTTGCCTGGGATTACAAAGATCCAAACCCCTCAGACTCATGGACAAAGCCCTCAAAAGCAGGACACATCTGGGGGAAATCTGACATATTTTAAGTTCAGGCATGTGGGCTGTGGATCTAAGGCAGCCAAAAGCTTGGACAGAGAATACACCTGATTTAAATTCTATTCTAAATGGAAACAAAAAAAAAAAAAAGGAAGAAAAAAAAGGGGGAAAACCCTCTTCCTATTGCAAAGGCAGGGCTATGTCTGGAAAACATTGTTCAACAGAGATCTGTGGGTGTGGAGAAAATACCTTTGCTTTGGAGGAAGGAAACTGTGGTAACTACCAGAACTCTCTGCCCGCTGGCTGCTCGAGGACAGGCAGACCTGTGAGGAGATGAAGCCAACATCCATTGCAACTACTGAGTAATCCCTCAAATTATGTTGTTACTATTCCTAACAGACCCATCTACTGCTGCAGCTCTCCTTTCCCATGATCCCAATAAACTGTACAGATTTACTGTACACATGCACAAGAGTCACTTCACCAAAAAAAGATTTAGTCTCAGTGTCAATGTAAAAAATTAAAAAGAGGAGTACTATACACAGACCTAAAGAAAACAGCTTTTAGAATTAGCTTCAGAAGCTTCCAAAATTAGTGACTTTTTAATGCAGAGGGAACTTGACATCTGATATAACAAAGGAGAAATAACAAGTGCAACAACTTTAGGGCAGGCGTAAGCCCAGCTAGGCTGGTGCCCTGTCTCCAGCAATGTCAAGAGCAGATACTGAGGGAAAAAACACAACTGGGCAACTGCAGGACACTCTTGACTGCTTGTATTCCCTTGGCCACTAGCAGATGTGTTTGCAGCATTTTAGTGTGTTTTACAAAAACTGGATTGGGAGATTCTGATGCATTTTCACTGAAAAATGTGACTCCATTAAGATAGGAGCTGTTTAGAAAACCTGAGTGGTTTCACCCTTTGGTATTTTTCTTTGTTAGGCACCACAGTACCATCTACTTGCCATGTGAGAGTTACAAGAGGAATTTGGTAACAGTAAGTTAAAGAAAACAATCACACAGACAGCTTAGGCTGGATTTAAATTTTAACAACCTAGAAATACAAAAGAATAAGAAGGTAGAGCATATTATGGAGGAAGAGTCAAAAATCCCTCTGGGAATAGTGTGACCCAAGCAGTGGCAAAGCACTTAATAAAGTAGATGTTCTCCTAAGTTATGGCATCATCAACAAGAACAAAACAATAATTACCTCCTTGAGAGCAGACAAGAAAGAAAAAGAAACCTTTTAAAGTGAGAAGCACCACAATCATTAGTGTGTTTTGAAATATTTGATGAAATGACAGACTTAGGGAGAAAAATGTGTCACATCTCCACTCATCTTCTGGCATTTTCCGCTCCATCAGTCTGGCTCCAAGAATTGATGGAATGACTGGCAAAATTCAGGAGGTGGCAGCTCCAGGGGAGTTTCAGTGGTTTAAAGCACTGACAGGAGAATTCCCTGCTATGTAAGTGGCCTGCCTGAAATAAACTGGCACTACCATGGACAGGCAAATTCAGACTGAGCTCCTGCCCCACTCTCCTACCATCAACTCTGTTAGAAGTCATAATTAAAGCTTTTCTATCCTCATAGACTGTGACCATCAGTTCAGTATTAAGGAGACTTCTGGGATGATGCATTTCACAAAGAGCTTGAGGAGTCCATGCAAAAGTCATATTCCTATTTTAGCTTCCTGTGAAGACTTATTTCCTTCAGTATATTGAGAAGGAATTATTTTATTACTGAAAAAGAGCTTTAGACACTTTTAAACTACATCAGCCCTAAGAGTCTTTTTCACAGTAAAAGGCCAGGGAGGAAAAAAAAGGAAGTTATATGATATGAGCAAACCTTCACAGGGCAATATTAAGAAAGATTTTTACCTCAAAAGAAATACAGATGAAATAGGAGTTCTATTCAGAAGCCTTTAATTTTTTTTAACAGCCTTAAAATATGCAAATGAAGAAAAAATACGTGAATCTTATAAATAACATAACCCAGATAAGCTCACACTGTAACACCACAAACACCCCAGTGGGGAAAGAATGCAGTATTAACACCAACAATCACCAAACAATCAAACTTGCTTCATTCTAGGCAAAAATATTCATAGAATAAGTGCATGACTGCAGCTGACAGAAGGATTCCAGTCAAGTACAACTCACCCCAGAGAGAAAGTTCCTTTTCCAGAAAAAAGACCATTACTATGTGCACACAAGGTTCCTCATCCTGCTCACAGCTAAAAATAAATACTCTGTGTTTGTGTACAGTGCTCTTCGACAGAGATCTTGACAACCTGAACAATTTCTTAGGAAATACTCCTGGTGAGGTAGGTTTATCATCATTCCCACTTTACAAATGGAAAGGAGACTTGCCCAGAGTCTCATAGATATTCAGTGTCAGAGTCACATCCCCTGGCTCTGCACCAAACCTTTCCCACTGGGCAATGCTCCTTCCTAGGTTCTACTATTGCATTCAAAAATTTATTTTAAGACAACATGTATGTTTCATATTACAATATAGCATTTTGTAATAGAACAAGAATACAGTACAGCTCAGCTTTGAGGTACCACTCCTCTCCCCTCCCCAACCCCTTCATTTGGAGGTAACCAAAATAATTATGGAGAAACGCGAAGTTGTTTGAAATACGTGCTGTAGGAGCAGATATGCAAGTGACTGCAAGTATTATGTTTCTGAGAACAGAGAATATTAGTTTTATTTTGCTACTGCCAACTTATACTGGGCACTAGGACCATGCATATTGTGTTTTTTAAGATGGCAAGCAGTTGCCTGTCTCCCTTTTTGCAGTTTAGTGTCACCAATTCCAGTCAGTTCCAGTCATTACTACAGATGCTTTTCCCAAGCTTAGCAAAATTGTGACCTAATCCCAGTCTCCCCCCAGAAAGACTCTTAAAACACTTTTGAAGCTACACATTCAGCTCCCACATTCACTAAGTGAGAGTCTTGGTTAAGACAGACACACGTGATTTTGGGTTTTAACAAATTCCCATTTTCAAGTTTTATAATGAAATGACTGACTCCAGTATTGGGACTGACAGAAGACAGCTGGGACTTGGTTAAATTTTCTGGTAAGGTACAGTTGAGATCTGAAACAAAATAGCCAATCCAGTTCCTCATGTAGGCTCCATGACTCACCACCAAAATATTGGCATCTAATACCGTGGAAGATCCGCCGCCCTCAGAGCTCGTCTCCACCTCACTGCAGTGGTTTGTCCAAGGAAAAACAAACTGTTCTCCAGATGTTCCTGAGCTCCTGCCTGGTGCACCAGGCTTGCCATGCTCCTTCTGCTCCAACTCAACAGCCAGCTGGCACAGGAACTCAAAAAATTCCCTCGCACGCTCCCTCACCTGCAGGGAAAGGCCGGAAGGAAACGTTGTGAAGAATGAAGAGATTGTTGTAAAGCAAGCACAGATTTGGCCTTTCAGAAATCTGACACGTAACTACTTCATCTAAAAGACAAAGATTTCTCACAGACAAGGCCAATGTAAGTTACTGACTGCTGTGCAAACTCCTCTGCCCTCCAGAGAGCAACTGCTATCATTCTCCTGTGAGACAGTTTCATGAGGAGTCAGTCTCAAAATCAATACTTCAGTTATAGAGATTCCCCACTTGGCAGCCACTGTTACCAGACCAAGCAGTATTTTTTTAGCTTAGAGAATATCTCTGGTTGGGCTGAGCTCTCAGTGGGAAGCTCCCAATAGCTGCAATTGCAGTGATAAAAAAGCCTAGAAAGCAGGGCATAAATAAATGAATAAATACCATACTTCATCCAGTGTTTCTCCTCCAGAAGGTGTGAATGAAGGACATTGCTCTCCAGCATCCTTTGCCATAGCCTTGAGGTCAGCCAAAGGCCTCCCTTCTGCAACACCGTATTTCTGTAAGGGAAAAAGGGTGTTTGGCAGGATGTGTCAGGCCCCTTCCAGAGGCTGCAAATAGCTCTTCACAGATTTGTTTTCCTGGATTCCCAAGGGTTTGCTACCTTTTACATTTTATCCCAGTTTTGGGCGAGGAAATATCTTTATACATATCCTTTATATCCTTTTAAACAGCAGATCCATCCATCCATCCATCCATACATTACATACATACATATATATATATATGCTCAGTAGACAAATACACTAAGAGCAGCATCTCATTTAAAGCATGGACATTCAAAACACGACCCTCAGCCTGATCTTTGTGAGGAGATTTTTTCTTCCACTGACACTCATCCCTCATCCCCACCATACAAAATACAAGTGTCTTTGTGACTGAGGTCACGGTACAACTGCTTCTGTACAGCAGAAAAGCCTTTCACATGAGGATAAACTCCATTTTCTTTTTGCTTGCAGAAAGACTACAGGGAATTATTTTTCACATGTAAGAAACCAGTATTTTCTCTAAAGACCTGTGAAGTCTTTGCAACAGAGGATGGATCCATCTTCAATTCAGAATTTTTGAAAAAAGCATTAAGAAAAGGAAACAAAACCACACAAGTACCCTCTCAACTAAAAGTAAATCATAATTTCCCTGGCTAATTTCAAAGGAAGAACTGGAATTGCTGAGAGAAAAACAATTCAAACAGGAAATGCTACAGTCACATGCTGCTCCTTAAACACTAAATCTTACCTTATTTAAATCATTAAAGCAACACAGTTACAACACTCATCACTTAATTTTGGCTCTGCTTCACCATCCTGCAAACAATTTATTGTCTCTGCTGTGAATAGTTCATTTTCCAGTGATTAAAAACACATCAAATAGTGCTCTCCACTGCTAAATCTACCATTCAGTAAGCCAAGATATCCATCAGCAGGAAGTTACATTTTCAAATTGTTCAGTATTTGGTAAATTCTTCTGGCACTTACTCTCTCTCGCAGTCTTGCATCGTACTTGATTTCCATGTCTTTGCAAAACCTGTTTTTCCCTAGAATGGCAGCAGCAGTCTAGAAAGAGAATATACAGTCACATCAACTGGAGAGAATATAGACACACCACCTTACACCACCACAGCCAAGGTGAATCCCAGCAGCAGCATCCAACAACCTAAACCAACAAAGTAGAAAGTTTTTCAGCTACCAGTCTGGCAGAATTGGATAGACGGCCCAGGCCAGCTCATAAAAATAGAAAAGCTGCAATCTTCTGGCAGTTCCTTCCCAATTCAAAGTCCAGAACAGCTGAAGACACAGCACCCATGAGATGTGGTCTACTGGGATAAGGGTGAAGGCTGCACGTGCTTCACAGACAGTTTGGGCTGTGCAAACATCCACACCCAATCACTCTGACATTTTAAAGAACTCATTTGGAAAACGCTCCTTGGATCCTGGCACAAATAAGCAGCCTTGTTGTACTACTGGCACATTTTGCTTAGGACAAACTTGGTCTTGGAACTTTAACCTTCTGTCGAAGAATAACACAGAAATAAAGACAGAGTTGAATTCACTTCCTTGTGTACATGCACAGCACAGTTATTTGTATGAATATATGCAGGAATTTCCTCTTTTGCATCAGAACTTGTACATTCCTCCCATACTCGAGCTGTGAAAGTGCCAGTGTAGTAACAGGCCTTTCATAGAACTGCAGCTGCCAAGACAGAGAATTCCAACCACATGGAAACTTCAGCTTTACATATCTTTGGGAAAGCTTTCCCAACATCTGGACAGCTTGTCAAACAAATGGCAAAACACATTTCCTGTATGTAAAGGAAAAATTCAGGGCTTTCACATTAGGAAAGTGCAATTCTGAAAGTGCTCCTCATGGAAAAGGCTGTCTCTAATACAAGAAAAAAAATTCCAAACCAATTCCCATAAGGCAGGCACACAGCACAGAGTTTTATGAAAGTTAGAAAGCACTCTTAGTGTTTTAAAATATCATCACTGCCATTCACACATGTAAAGGAAGTGACTCAGGCAGCTACTCTGCATTTTTAAAATATCCAACTATTGCACTCTTCCCTCCTCGTCTCTTTTGTTTTCTGCTTAAGTTTTGCTGCTACAGCAGTTTCTGGAATTGTGCTGCAAAACTGATGAGCAATGTCAATGGTGTATGTTTCAAAGAAAAAATCAGAGATTTATACTATATTTGGTTGATCTGATTTACAGCACAGCTTCGCAGACTTTTAGCAGGACAACACAGCAAAAAGCAAGAAAATAAGAATGGCTTAGGAGTTTCAACCCCCTACATGTCTCTTGAAATCACAGAATCAGTAACAGAAGAGAGAGTTAAAGACAGGCCCTCCACAGGAGACACAATCTTCCTAGAATAGCTGATCTCTAATTTAAAAGTTTTGCTTCCCTAATTTTGAGTATTTCATAATTCTGCACACTAATCCCATGTAGTAATTTTTCCTCTTTATTTAATCTATATTGTATATTTACTGCATCAAGGCAAGAGGTGTGACATGCCTGACAAAATCCAACATCTCTGCACATTTAATGATCCTAGTACTGATTTCACAGCAAAGCTTGGCCTTGCCTGCCTTGGTCTGCATTCCTCAGAAGAACATGGCAGGCAGCCACAGTGCCTGGGACAGCACCACAGTGTCACAGCCAATCTGGTTTGCTTCTTCAGAGAAAAACTAATTTCTGTCTGTGATACCTCAAAGTCCCCATTACTCCTTTAGCAAGAACAATGCCCATATAAAATGGCAAATCATGGAATCATGGACTGGTTTGGGTTGGAAGGGACCTTAGAGATCACCCAGTTCCAAACCCTGCCACAGACAGGAACACCTTCCACTACCCCAGGTTGCTCAGAGCCCCATCCAACCTGGCCTTGGACACTGCCAGAGATACAGGGTGGCTTTTGGCTCTGTCACTGCATTATTTTTGCATTACCAACAGCAAATAAATGCCAGATTTGGAAGCCAGCAGTTGCCTCAAGAAGCACTTACCTGCTTTGCTCGAAGGAGGTCACTTGAAAAGACGTGGGTAAACTTCACATTACTGAGAAATGAACCAGCAGCATCTGCTTGCCTGAAACCAGTTGCAGAGAGTGGCTCATCCACTCCTTGACCTACAAAATAAAAACCCCACAACATGAAGACATGCAAATTTTAGTCCATTTAGCAGCTGACCAGGCATGTCAGCAATAAAGAAACTGCCCAGCCATAAGAAAATCTTTCTCCTTTAGTAAAGAAAATCATTAGGAAAAGTCCCTGCTCTTCTAGTCTGCCCTAAACTCAAGTCACACAAATTTAATGATAAAAAGGAGTAAAGTCCAGGAAGACAAAAGGATCATTATCAATAATTACATTAATCTACATCTTTGACAAATTTAAACATAAAACAGAGACCTACATTTAATAAACATGACCATTTTTAGAAGGGTCACTGGTCAGGTTCCTGCAAGAGGTATCTCCCAGCTGAAACTTTATAAACAGATTTGTTAAATGCAAATAAGAAAGAGGACAATACCACTGAGAGAATGAGATGCAAACACAATCTGTAGTGGTCTCTTCCTCACCATGTCACACACTGACAGTAATGCTCATGCAAGCTGGAGCAAATCCAGTTGGAAAGCAGCAAACCTCCCAAAAATTGTTTCCAGCCAAAAACTCTGTGAGAATAATTGGTCACAGAGCTCTAGGACAATGTTGAGAGAAGCAGCACTTTGGAAATCCAACCTGAGTTGAACAGGTGTGCTCCTGCCACAGCTCAGAGTCTGCAGGAGAACCCAGAGCTGTGGGAGAGGGACAAAGGTGTAACAGATTGCTACATCCACACCTTTTACCCATTCTAGTTCTGCAGGAAGCCAGAGCAGAGACACTGAAATTCCCATCAGATTCAGAACAAAGAAAATAAACTATTTTCACCCAGAAAATGCACAATCCAACAGCAAAAGACAGGGCACCAAAAGTCCAGAACCCGAGTTCTGAGCACCTCATCTGTAATTCATCTGAGACATCTGACCCCATGTGCTGGTAAAGGCCTTACACCTCTCAAAACAGAAGAGGCCTGCTCAAAAACAGAAGCTGTGTTCTCTCTATGCTGGAGAGGAACACACTACATGGCATTTGCCTCAAGGAGCTAGGAATTCAAAAGACATCATCAATATTTTTAAGCAAGTAAAGCAGGGGAATATTCTTTATTCATTTTATTAAGAGCACAAATCCATGTTGCAAGATCCATAAATGGCAATGTCACAGAGGGAGAAAATCTGGACGCACAATTCTCCTTCACAACATGAAGTACTGTAGAAAGTTCATTTATCCAGAGTACAACCCCAGCCTTGATTTTCCTACAGTAGACACCCAGGCAGCTCAGTGTGTTCAGTTCTGGGCATACAAGCCAGCAGCCACTAAGGTGAAGTCTAGTTTTAAATGTGTCTAACCAAGACTGCCTTTCTAGAAAGAGCTGGGATTGAACAATTCAAGCATTTAAACAACCTTTACTTTTCATTCTCCCTTGCCCTGCTGCAGGTTTTTACTGCAAATAACAGATTCCCTTCTTTAGGCAACAGCCTCTTTCACATCAGGATCTTAATCCATCCTTCTGCAGCTCCTTTTTCCATAAGCCCTTTTCCCAAACTTCATATTACTGGGATTTAACACAGTGCTATTGAGTCCTTAGTAAAAGGTGCTGCTACCATTTTATTTGATTACATGCAACATATTTTTTCCCGGTGAAGAAAAAGGAACTCTTCTAATACTCCTGTTAAAACACAAAATGCATCAACATCTGTTGATACTCTGTGTAGGGTGACTTAAAATCTTCTGTAACATTATGAAAGCCAAGCCTCAGCTTACACATAAAGTCTCTAAAGGTTTACAGTATTGTTGCTTAATAACATCCGAGCAGTTGGTGACAGGATTTCACCATGAAATCCTAACTCTAGGATTTCCATCCTAAGCAACTAACAATAACTCTTACTAACCTTGCAGTATCTTCTCCTTGTTGAATCTTGTTTCTCCACTGAAAGAGATTGTAAACAACAACAAAAAAATTAACTTGTCATAGTTTTAGTGGATTTTCAAAAACGTTGTATTAAATACCAACAAGAGACAGCACCACCTGAATGTAAAAAAAAGAAACACAGTGCAGCACACTTTCCAAAACAATGCACACAAAGATTTTATAACAATAAAAAACAATTTTCAAGTCAATTCCAATGATGCTGCCAGTTTTTAATGAGACAAAGACACGTGGAATAAAAGTAAGACAAGTGATTTCTAAACTTTATCATAAACGCAGCACAATTTATCTGTAACAATCACATCTACGTGCTGGAGAAAACAAAGCTGCAGGGAGACTCTGGAGCCCTCTTTTGACAAACACGTGTTGGCAGCTGGTTCTCTGAACTTTACAGGGAACCAATTCCAGAGATCATTAAGGGTAGCAGCACAGCTCCACACCTGGAAGAAACAGAGCCTAGGAAGTCAGAGCAGAAGAAATCATAGACTTATGGAATGATGTGGGTTGGAAAAGACCTTAAAGTTCATTCAGTGCCAATCCCCTGCCTTGGGCAGCGGCACCTGCCACTTGCTCAGAGCCACATCCAGCCTGGCTTTGGACACTTCCAAGGATGGAACAGCCACAGCTTCTCTGGGCAACCTGGGCCAGGGCCTCACCACCCTCACAGGGAGCATTTTTTACCTAACAGCCAATCTAAACCTCCTCTCTGTCAGTGTGAAGCCATTCCCCCTCGTCCTGTCACTTCAGGCCCTTGTCCAGAGTCTCTCTCCATCTTTCCTGTGGGCTCCCTTCAATCATTGCAAAGCCACTATGAGGTCCACCCAAAGCCTTCTCCTCTCCAGGCTGAACAATCACAGTTCCGTCAGCCTTTCCTCCCAGCAGAGCTGCTCCATCCCTGTGATGATCTTTGTGTCCCTGCTCTGGCCTGGCTCCAGCAGCTCCCTGTCCTTCCTGTGCTGGGCCCAGGGCTGGATGCAGAACTCCCTGCAGGGGGGTCTCAGCAGAGCAGGGCAGAGGGGCAGAACCTCTCCCTCCCCTGCTGTCCACGGGTCTTATAGTAAAGGAGAAAAAAGCTCAACTTTCCTACAAATTAAAGAGTTTTCTCCTAACAGCTGCAGGAAGCTGGAGTTACTTGGTTCAGTCAGCTACAAACCTCTGTCAACAGAGTGGGATAAAAAGTCACCTCAGGAATTCCACCCAAGTCACCAATCACCAGTTCTTTAACGTTTCACGTGAAAAATGTTCACGCCACCATTCCTACCCCACAAGCCTGAGAGCTTTTGCTCAGCTTCCCCCTCCCGCTGCCCGTGACCGAGGAGGAGACCCGGCCCCCGGGGCACCGCCACCGCCGGGGATGCGCGGGCGGTACTCACTGCCGCACGACCGTCAGCCCGAACCGAACCATGGCGCAGGGCGGCTCAGGGGAGGGCAGATGTGCGCAGCTGTGCCCCGATGTGCGCGCAGGTGAGCGCGGGTGTGCCCCGATGTGCGCGCAGGTGAGCGCGGGTGTGCCCCGATGTGCGCGCAGGTGAGCGCAGGTGAGCCGCACGTCCCACCGCCCGCACTGCGGCGCCGCGCGCCTCGCCGTGACGTCACGTCCCCGCCCCGCGTGCCGTTCTGACGTCACAGGAGGCGGCTCCCGGCAGAAAAGGAGGATCCGGGAAAGGTTTGTGGCTGCCTGTGGCTCTCTGATGGTAGGGGATAGCTGGCCCTGCTCCCACGCCACAGGCCACAGGGAGCGGCCTCACGGGAGGCTCGGGTTGGACATCGGGGAGAAATTCTTGTCCCAAAGGGTTGCGCAGCATTCAGACAGGGCAGCGCGGGAGTCACCGGCCCTGGTGGCATTGAAGCGCCCCGTGCATGTGGCGCCTGGGGACAGGGTTCAGTGCTGGGCGTGGCAATGTGAGGTTTGCACCTGGACTTCTACACACGAAATGGTTCCACATTCTCGCTCTGCAATAACAGTCAGGAGGCTTTCACCTTAAAACTGTGGGTTTCGGAGCATCTCATGACGCTGGTGTTAAGGAAGCTTCCCGGTCTAAGCATCCCGGAGCCACTTTGAGTGACACTCGCAGCGCCTGAGCTGGGACTGAAGCCCCTTCCCAGCTGCATCCCCCACACTCACAGTCGGACCAGGTTTCCTTACTGGCTCAGTTCCAGATTTCCCTTACCAGAGTCTCAGATGTCCAGATCTTTAAAATACTTCGATCGGGGTGCAATTACTAAGTAACGAAACAACAGCCCGAGCTGGTGGCCTCCCAGGAGGGACACAGCACAAGGGAACCCCTGGGCTTTTACACCCTCACAAATTAAGGGTAGGAAAGTCTGGGTTTTCAGCTCCTGCCGTGTCTCTGAGTGTCCTGGTGCCGCAGGGCACTGTGCTGGGCGAAGGGCTGGCAATTCCCAGGCTCTTTTCTCAGCTGGGCTGCTCCAGAGCTCAGCCTGCAGCTCCACTGCAGTTGCACCCCGAGCTCCCCGCACTGAATGCGTTCCTCCACACCGGGACCAGGGGAGGGACCAAGTTTGCCCCTTTGCAGAACACGGAATACTTGATTGGTGTTCAGTCTGGTTATATCAGCTCACTTAACACTGACTGGCAGCAGTGCTTTGCTCAGAGTAATATCAGTACATTGGTATTTATATATAGATGGATAAAGGACATTACTCACAGGTCAGTTAGAAGTCTGGGCAGTCAAATCACATCCCAGAGTAAGCATCAGCAAAGGCAAACCGATTCCAAGGAATAGTTTAAAGCAGCAGTATCCAAGGCAGAGCAGTGTGAGGTGTCAGCATCCACATCCAGCTGGGACCACACTGGTCTTGTCCTGCAGAACCCATAGAATCACAGAATGTCCTGGCTTGGAAGGGACCTTAAAGATCATCCAGTTCCAACCCCCTGCCATAGGCAGGGACATCAACACTGTCCCAGGTTGCTCCAAGCCCCATCCAACCTGGTCTTGGACACTTCCAAGTGATCAAGGGGTGGTCACGGCCTCTCTGGGCAACCTAGAAATTCCTGCTGATGAAATGGACCAAATAACACAAGAAGTGACTGGAACTCATCCTTTTTGCCTCAGAAAGCTAAAGTTTTTTGGCTTACAGACAGTGTGATTAACCAAAATAGTTGGTCAGCTGAGTGCATTCCCTTCAGGATTTCCCAACCGGATCGAATAAATGCCATCTAAAAATCTGAGAAATTCTTCTGGGTTGCCCAAAAATCTGACCTCAATTTGAAACTGGTTTGTGCTTTACCACCAAACACATTCTAAATGAAGACTGAAACATAATTTGTTTCATTTGATAGCTGTTTAAAGCAGATGTAAAATTAAATATTTAATGCAACAGTTGTGTCTGGTTTGTTTGCTTTTTATCTTCCTTTAGCAGCATTAACCTCAAATTTCTGCAGTGCCTCTCCTCCACAGATTTTGGAACTGACGTTTTCAAGAGGTGACACCAGAGACAGTCTCACCTGTAAATGAGCCAATGCCAACTGAATTAGCTCTGACCTATCTCTATTGTATCACCATTAAAAACAACTGTTTTGCTGCAGTGATAAAACTCCAGCTGTGTCTCACACGTGGTTTCGAGGATCAAGTCTCAAACATGAGCCAACACTGTTAACATCTCTTCTCTTATAAGTGCATGTTTTCATACAGATCCTTTTGCAAATGCGACAGTCCTTCAGGCAAAGTTTGAGAGAGAGACTTTGTCTGGTCACCCAGTTTGCCTTTGTGAGAAAAGAGCTTGGAAAGCCTGTACTCTCTGACTTAGAGCCTCATGGCTTATGTACTAGATTAGGTTTCCCTTTTCAACTGTAGTTTGGGATCTGATCTTGCTCCTTGCACTTACAAATACACCCAGCAGAAACCTTGGCTGAATTTCTTCAGTTTTGTGCCTTTGCACTTCTCTGCCTGCTTAATGCTCCTCTGAAGGACGTGCTGGCCTGAAGAGAGACATAACCCTGGCAAATCCTACACAGCGACTGTACTATGGATAGGCCTCAAATTGCATCTGCTGGAGAACACAGTTCTTAGAATTTCATTCATGGCAAAGTGACTTCGGGACTTTCTAATGGTTTTTAAGCTGGTTCTCAGTGCGGCATACGGGCTGCGAGCAGGGAGCAGAGCCAGCCCCTAGGGCGAACACCTTCCCTTGTGCTGGAGCTGCGGCTGCGGGCCGTGTGGCGGGGGCGGGCGCCCAGGTGACCCGTGGGAGCCCCGGGGATGTTCCTTTCCCAGCGCGGGATTCCCGGGATTTTCCCGGGCCCTGAGGGCCCTGCGCGGTGCGCGGGCGCCCCCTCGCGGCCCCCCTGCGCTCTGCAGCGCCCGCCGCGGCCCCTTCCCGTTCCACAGCCCTCGCCTGTCCCTGGATCACGGATCCCATCCTTCGCCCCGAGGAGACTCACACCCGCGGTTTAGGCGCTCCTGTTACAAAGCTCTGCAGCGTTAGGCCAAGGCCTAATACCGAAACCTGGGAAGTTAAACATCGCCATCAGCACATACCATAAAGATCAATACTTCGTTGTGTCTAAGAAGCAAATCCAAAGTAACTGGAATAAAAAACTTTATCGGAGAAGCAAACAAGTTGAATTTACAATCATGGAATCATAGAATATCCTGACTTGGAAGGGACCCACAAGGATCATTCAGTCCAACCCCTGGCCCTGCACAGGCACCCCAACAATCCCACCCTGTGCATCCCTGAGAGCACTGTCCAAACACTCCTGGAGCTCTGGCAGCCTTGGGGCTGTGACCATTCCCTGGGGAGCCTGTTCAGTGCCCCAGCACCCTCTGGGTGAAGAACCTTTTCCTGATATCCACCTTAACCCTCCCCTGACAGAGCTCCAGCCTTTCCTTCAGGTCCTGTCCCTGGTCACCACAGGGCAGAGATGAGTGCCTGCCCCTCCTCTTCCCCTCATGAGGAAGCTGCAGGCTGTGATGAGTTCTCTCCTCAGAGACAATGTGAGGAAGCTGGAAAAATGGAGATAAATTTTTGTCTGAGTGTGCAGGATGACAACGTTGATTTCATCCCTCATCCTCCAGTCAGTTATGTCCCACTCACAGCAATGTTCAAGTTCTGAAAACCCTCATCGGAAAGGTCAATCTATTGCTCTTCAGGGATGCTTGCAAGTCCTGTCAGATGAACCAGAGCTTTTGCTCTAAGAATGGTTCCTGAGTAATCTGAGGAGCCAAACACAGCTGGTTTGCTGACATTTCCCTCTCTCCTTCACTGCTCTGGCCTAATTATTCTTGCAGTTTCTGCATGTTGCATTTTGGAAGAGCTCGAAATAACAACCCAGTTTATTTTTAGAGAAAACTCAATAGCAAGATCAAGCTAGCAGCGCATCACTTCCACAGAAGGACAGGCATTTAAGGAGACAGACATTTTCCCTTTTATTGTTTTCTTCTTTGCATCAGCTCCTTTCTCTCTCTCTAGCAGGTTCCAGCAAAACTCAGTGTTTTTTCTTACCTCAGTGTAAATACCTCAGCTTTACTCACCTTAATTTGTAATTGTAACAGGTCTTGATTGAATGCCACTGCTGCTGAGGGATGCCTCAGCAGAGCACTGACCTGATGTTCTACCTGGCCAAGTGTCCTCACAGAGACTCCCACAAGTTTCAGTGTTGTCCTCTGGCTGCATCAGCAGGAACATCAGCTGCCCAGGTGGAATGCAAATCACCTCTGAGAACCCTTTTAAATAGAATCACAATCACAGAAGCACAGGATGGGTCAGGTTGGAAGGGACCACAGTGGGACATCTAGTACAGTCTCCCTGCTCCAGCAGGGCATCCCAAAGTGCAGGGCACAGGATTGTGTCGAGACAGCTCTGCAATATCCCCAGTGAGAGAGACTCCACACCTCTCCAGTCTGTTCAGGGCTTGGTCACTGCACAGTTCCAGTCCCTCACAGGCTCCAAGTGGAGCCTACTAAATGCCAGAAATTGCTGGTCATGTTCAATGGTGGTCACAGAAAACCCTGGACTTTAGATGTTTTAGACTCTCTACCTCTCGTGCAGATAAGCTGGGAAATGTGATGCTCACAAGACATTTGGCAGGAAAGTGTTCAGAGACTTTCCCTAAAACCACAGGTCCCAAGATTGTGTGATTATGGCTAGAAAGATCTGTATCTCCTGATCCCCAGCCTCCTGATTTAATCCCTATTTCCTATTCCTTTTTCATTCATTCATATTCATTCCATAATTCATATTTCCATCCATGATTTTTTTCTATTTGCTTCTGTTTATTTTTCCTCATATGTTTCTTCATTTTAGCAACATTTGTTTTTTCCTTTTGCATTTTTTTCTTTCCCTGTTCATTTTATCTTGAAGTTTGTCTTTTGGGTTTTTTCCTTTCATTTATCTTTGGGTTTGGCAGTATAATTCACTTTATGATGATGTTTCCCCAGTATGTCTGCCCAAATGCCTCATTCTTCAGGGTCTCTTTGCTCTCCCCAGGGGTGAAAAAGGGCTGGAAATTCAGGAAAAAAACTGCTACTGGGTGGCAGTGGAGGAGAAGTCAGGCCAAACACATCACACAGGAGCTTGGTCACTTCACAGCAGGCATTTACAAGCAGATGTGGGAGAGGTTGAGCATCCTGCCCTCCTGGCCTGAGGAAGCAGACTCTGGACAATGGACTCATTTCTTCCCACTGGCCTCACCACAAATCCCACTCCTTTTACTCAGTTTCCCCAGGTTTACAGAAAGATAAATAATCTGATTTTTCCGGAAGCATTTCAGTGCAACAAACAACGGAGTGGAGATTTAAATCATATTTCAATTCATTGCAAAAATGTGCACTCCATGTGGCTTTTCACCAGCTCAATTTGATTGCCACAAAATATTTTGATCCTGCAATTTACCACTGTTTAGGACTTTGTTCTCCTTGAATCTCACGGGATTATGTGCCAGAATTTGCCTGTCCAGTGGGAAGGCAGCTGCATTTTAGAGGCAGGCTCATTCTGTGACTGCAGCCTTCATTGTATATACCTGCTAACACCACCTATTCAGATCAGAGACTTTAGAATCACATCCCACCAAGGAAACACCACCATGGAGTGAGTGAGACAATCAAATTCACTGAAGGAATAAAACCAAGGCAAGTCAATTTAGGTCAAGGTGAGTTTATTGTCCATACAGCATACCTAATCCCGCCAAAACACTTTTCTTAGAACCATCTTTAAACTAGTCAAAACAATAGGTTATTAATAAAAATGACAACACTGAACAAAGACCTTTTAAAAGGCAATCAAGACTACACCGTATCAGAGTCTTATCCATCAAAAACAATCTCGTGTACTTTCTAAATACTTTTGTTTACACTGATGTCTACTACCACACTTTCTAGCATCCCCTGACCACATAAACATCCACACCTCTTAAAGAGCACATTTGTGAGAGAATAACGTTGACTTGATATGGCATCACACTCAATAAAGCAAAAAAAACCAAAAAAAAAAACCAAAACAAAACCCAAAAAAGTTTGAGAACAGAAACTGTGCAACCGAGAGTGATTTCTGAGGTACATGAGAACATGGTAATAAACATAGTGGAAAAAATCCAGTGGCCAGGTGGTTTGCTGAGTAATTAGGAGCTGTCCGATTACTCAAGCATAAATCATCGACATTGACATGGGATTAATCATTCTTTTTCTCTTTCACAAGCATGTTGGAAATACAAATAAATACATTATGAGGTGCTCCTACACCACAGTAACAGGAAGGAGGAGATCATCATCAAAGTACCATCAATAGGAAGCTGAGAAACACTTTTAGCAACTGTACCAATTCTTTGGCATTTGGGAAGGCAGAATCAGCAACACATTTTTTATTATTTTTTTAATCAATCAATTGGGAAGTTTATGATTTCTGCAATTCGGGGCGGGGGGGGAATCTCACACCTCATTTGCAGTAACAACACACTTTAACATCTGTTGAAAGAGAGTACTAGGCAGTCATTTTATTCTGAAAGCTACTGTGAACACGCTCAAGTTGTAGGGTTTGCAGGCTTCAGACATACAGTACGCTGTAACCAGAGGGTTGGCACTTGCTGAGCACATCACTGCAGCCGAGGACACTCCTCACCCTGGTGGGGACACACACAGACCCACCAGGAGCCCACAGAGGACTGGGAATGCTGAATGGTGCTGCCCCTTCCAGCACAGCTCACCTTCACCCTGCTCTAGAGGAGCCGACCACGGTGGTAACCCTCAGCCCCTGCCCCTTCAGCGCTCCAGAGGGGTGACACTGTGGGATCAGCCCTCTTTTCCACAGCAGGGATCACCCTGTGATCCACAGCAGGGATCATCCCTGTGATCCCATAGCCACCGTGGGACCGGGGTGTGCAGGAGGTTGGACAAAGAGCAGGGGCAGACACCCTAAACACAGGTCCTGCCTACACCTGGCCTACGGCACAGAGCAAACCATGCCAACATTGACGGACCTGGTGCCAGCACTCAAGAGAGGTCACCCCACCACCAGGACCCTCTGGCACAGCTCCTCAGGAAGCCATGGGGCAGGGCTGCCAAGGAATGATCTGACCTGATCTGTGTGTGGCTCTGCAGTCTGGCTTCAACAACATCAGCTACTTTTTTCCTCCAGGACAGAGACACTGCCGTGGAATTCTGAGTGCTCCCAATGAAGAATGTCGAAGTGGGAAGCGAGGCCAAGGCTGTGCCCAGCAGCAGCTTTGGGAAGAACAGATCTGCTCACCAGTGGAGAGTCAATGCATTTTTTCCACTATGAAAAGGATACCAGAGACCAAAAAGGAGCCAGTGCCCCGCCTCAGCTGCTTGCAACCTCTCCCCGGCGGGCCCCGGGGCAACCAAACTGTCACTGTGTGAGGTATTGTGAAAATGGGAACCATTTCCTGTCCAGCAAACCTGAGGTAAGTATACCATCTTTGCAGGATGTGATCAGGAAGGAAGGAGATTAAAAAAAAAAAAAAAGGAAGAAGTAAGAAGGAAAAAATAAAATAAAATAAAAAGAAAATAATCATGAACACGCTATTAGGGGAAAAAAAACCTGTACAGGGCATTTCCAGTAAATCAAAGAACTCATCATATCTCCACTTAACCATCTACTTCAGGATTTGAAATTTAAGCAGTAAAATAATATATTATAAAAATGTTTATAAAATAGCAGCACACTCAGTGAAACAATACAGCTAAGTACTGTTAATGTGAATAAGAATGAAACAAATCATAGCTTCTTAGCAGCGCAAAAAAAAAAAAAACCCAAAACCAAAAAACCCCCCAAAACCAAAAAAATAACAAAACCTTAGAATCTTACTCCATTTTCTACCCTCATCTAGCCAAATAGGCTGAGTCCATACATATAATATTCTTCGAAGTAGCATGTTCTTTCTGGATTTTCGTGTTAAAAATGCAAACATTAACATTTCAACCAACAGCTTCATATTGGATATCTGCAAACTGTTAATACAATTGTGCAAAAAAAAAAAAAAACAAAAACAAAACCAAAACAAAAAAAACCCAAAAAACAAAAAAACAAAAACAAAAAAAACCCCACCACCCAAAAAAAAAAAAAAAAAAAAAAAAAAAAAAAGAAACCCCAACAAAAATCAGAACAAAAAAAAACCCCAAACAAAACAAAAAACCCAAAGTTGCTCCAACTCCTTTGCCATCTAAATGCCTCTTCATTACAGGTGGAGCAGGAAAATAAATTCAAGTACACTGAATACACCTTTGTAATAAAACTCCAAGTCACGCACCTCGATGTTTACCACCATGGCTGTTGCACCAGCAAATTTTCTTTCCTTGTCCATAAATAAACACATGGGTGGTATTAAGATCCTTCTGTGACACTGAACAATACAGATGGTCAGGCTTTTATCCGGAATGTCATGACAGGAATGTCATCTGAAGCGGGTGTTGGTATTTCCAGCAACACCGCAGCTAAGCGAGTACACCAGATACTGGAAAATATTGACTATAAAAAGCTATACAAAGCCTTGCTTTTGTGACTTCTTTTTTTTTTTTCCTTTTCTTTATTTTTCTCTTTTTTTGTTGTTTTTTTGTTTTGTTTCATTTTGTTTTTCTTTCCTTGGCAAAATTGTCATAAACCATCTCATTTAATCCCTTAGGAAGAATTTTCAAAGTGCTTTTCGAATGAAATGGTTTACAAAAACGCTCACTGTGGATCAATAAAATTAATGAAATGCTGAAAAAGTGTGCAGGGGGGAGTGGGGGGAAAGAGAGACGAGGGAGCAAACCAAACCTCATCTTCTTTAACACAGTGAGGGGCTATTACAAGGGAAGATGGACAGAGCATCATTTAAATGTCTTTGTGGCCAAGCTAAGAAGCTGCCAGAAGTTAACATGGATGTGAAGCATTAGCACTGTAAAGGAATATAATGCTTTTCCTAGATGATCCACCACATCTTGCAATCCAAAGGTTGGAGGTGGTCTGCCCAGCCAACAGGTCGGGATTAATGCGTGCATTCCCCCCACTGACCGTGAACACTTGGGAACTTTGGCTCGGCCCACGGCTGGGTAAACGGAATTGCTCTCATGCCAAAGATGCTGCTGTGTTTAGAATGAACCATTTCAGAAGGAAAAGTAGATAAAAATTCAAGAGGGGCAGAGGGGAAGTTGGAGAAAAAAAAAAAAAAAGAAAAATAAATCAACTGAAAAAAAAAGCCCAAAAGACACCTGCTCTTCTGGCTGGTAAAATAAAGCATCTTCTTTCTTAGGTAGCAGCTACCACAGACAGCAAGAGTAAACAAAACTAACATACAGAGATCCAACAAACACTTCTGACTAATAACAGAGGTGACAGATCAGCAAATCTCTTCTGCATTCGAAATGGTTCAATTGCTTCAGGGATCTTTTCCCACTTTGCCCTAAACCCCTTATTCTATTGCTTTGCAATCTAGTCAAGCCATAAAATCGCACACACGATTCCTTTCTTAAATCTAAAAAAGGGGTGTATGCACTAGTTCATAATACACAGACAAGTATACTCTACTTTGTTCCCACAAATGCAGGCTTACATTGATCTAGCTACTTTGTATGCTTTTATAAGCATTTAATATCACTGATACATAATCAAATAGCAATTACCAAATATATTGTGGGATTCCCTTCTGTAGAACATCACAGGCACCAAATGCTTTTTTTTTTTTTCATTATTCAGTTTTTGTACTTTTTTTTTGTTTTTCTTTATACCTAAAAGAGCTTTAAATATGTTCTATGTGGGAGCAGATTAAAAAAAAATTCACTCTAAAAATAATAACAAAAATAAAGGGTCTGGGGGAGCAAGCGTGACTTTGTGTGACGATGTCCTCACAGGTTGATGTCTCTCACATCTGTGGGAGTGCTGGCCTGGTCCAGTTCATCCACTGTCTTGGAGGGGTTGCTCTGCTGCTGCTGCTGCCGGACTTGCTGCAGGCTGTTCACAAGCACCGCCTCGATCTGTTCCTGACAAGCTTTAAGGCAGTCCTAGAGTAAAGAAGGCAAATTGACCTATTAGTAAAGATAAAGGTGGTTATTTTTTCCTTACTGAGCCAGCAGAAGTTGGAAGTGCATCAGTCAGGTATTTCCAAGAAGTGCCTGCTCTGACATGATCAACCTTGAATTCTGAGAGGTAATCACTGTGTACAAACTCCCTGGGTTAAACACTGTTCATGCTGTATTGATTAGGCTCTAAATCTTATTATTTTACTGGTCTTTGATCAACAGGTTGCCCAGAGCAGCTGTGACTGTCCCATCCCTGGCAGTGTCCAAGGCCAGGTTGGATGGGGTTCTGAGCAACCTGGGATAGTGGCAGGTGTCCCTGCCCATGGCAGGGGGTGGCACTGGATGGGCTATGATGTCCCTTCCAACCCAAGCCATTCCATGACTCTATGATTATGTGATTTATGTGGTCTTCTTGAGAAGGAACCTAAGTATTACAGAGAAATAATTTTTCATTCTTTTATGCAGGGTTAAGCCAACTAAGTTGGTCTTCTCTACAAAAAAAAGTTGCAATTTTATCCTGAGATAAGCTCCATGTGCTGTACCAAGATCACACAGACAGATGCACTTTATACAAAGCAAACTGATGGGTAACTGGACATGTTTTGAGGTCTCTGAACACCCATGGTGCTCTGGGGCTGGGTTTTATCTGTCACATATTTGGGTCCCCCAGGCAGAGGCAAAAAAGGTCAGTTTATCTGTGAAAATTCACACAAGAGAAAATTCACACAAGCCCCAAACATGCAGCTGCATTACTGTAGAATCATTTAGGTTGGAAAAGACCTCTGAGATCATCAAGTCCAACCTTTGAGCAAACACCACCTTGACAACCAGAGCACTGAGTGCCATGTCCAATCATTTTCTGAACATACAACCAGTTCCCAGAGACCACTGCATTACAAACTACAGAACGTTCAGAGAAACAGCAGGGTACAGTACAGCAACATAAATATGGGAGCTTGTCCATCAGGAGTCCCACAATTAACATGAAGTATAAACATGGAAATAAATGCAAAGGATCCACCACATTCAAAACAGTGATGAAGAAGATGATTATTAAAATACTTACAGGATAAGTAAAATACTTCTTGATAATACACTAGAAGATCAAATAATGTGGCTATTTAACCAGAAAAGAGTGAGAGAAAACCTTGACGAACCCTGAGTTATAGGAGAAACTTAAAACCCAGGCTGTGACTGTATGAACCCAATGCCAACCATGTTCAGTGTGCTGGCACTGGGAGTATCAATCTGGCACTGTGCAGGGGGACAAGTGCTGCTACAAGAAATGGCATTTTCTAAAGGCAGCCCTGAGGAGTCTTTCTGGAAAAGGCACTAATACTATAAACTTCCTGCAGCCTCAGCCTGCCTAAGAGCTGGGTCTCTCTCTCCAGGAGTCTTCACGGAATAGAGCAACACAGGGTTTGGTAGGAGGATTTTAACAGCACAGTGCCTTAACCAGAGCCCCCACAGCATCTGGCAGGGTGAGACCAAACACCACCATTCCCACTGTCAGGCAGGGGAGCTGAAGAACAGAGAAGGACACTGACCTCCACAGGGTTCCACAGGCACCTGTGAACCCACTATGGGATGTGACTGCAACACTGAGGAGCTGGGCCCTGACCAACACACCCCTTTTTCTACACAGTATCTGGTTATTGGGTAGAGTTTGAAATATTCATGCATGGAGGACTGATTTGCCATCCCAGCCTGACCAGGAAAAACACATCCAGTGAAGAGGATCTGTACACTGGCAACGCTGACATTTGTGATGGGCACAGTTAGCTCCAGTGGGTAATGAACACCCATTTTGCTTGGCTACCAACCAGCAGCTGCTGGCTGCAAAATCCTGTCCTCAGATAAAGCAAATCCCCCATTATCAGTTAGGGAGGGCTTTAGGTCCATTGTATGTATTCACCTGTGTGTAAGAGGGCAACGACAACAAATCACTGTGTGGGTCAAGGCATTTTTAAATGTGGGGGCACCAGTTTGGAGACCCTTGTAACAGACGTCACTAATAATGTGCTTTTTTTGGGTCTAAGAACTTCTTCTTCTAAAGCACAGTTTCAAAGTACTGTGTCCTTCTGAAAACAAGCCAGATTTTTTTTTAAGCAGCTTCAGTCTGAAAAGCTTAATGAGGCAATTTCCTTGCAGGCAGGCTTGGGGAAGGAAGGGTGGTGACATGCAGAACATGAGGCTCAAGCATTTGGAGTCAGCTTTGTCTGTTCCTAAACACCCTCATATTATGATCATTTACACCATCACTATACAAACTTCTGATGGACAGAGTGATGATTCATTTCAGGTATGAAGAGGCTGAAATCTCCAGGTAACTCTATAGAGAAATGGGTTATTTCTGGCGTCTTCAATTTGTACATAAAATCTATAAAGTGGCCTCAACTAGAATTGTCATATGGATTTTATTTCATATGGGAATCCATAGGCCACCACGTATTATTTCTCTTGTCTACACTTAGGTTTTGAACTTAAAACCACTGAATTATTTAAAAGAAAGAAACCTACAGTAAAAATGACCACCACACTGCATTCATCATGAAATAGTTTTCCAAAAAGGTGTTGCTATTTGCATACTAAAGCTCCTTGGATGTTATATCTCTCAAGTGAAAGGCAAAAACCCCAAATTTAGAGTATCTTATCAGCTCAGCTGTCACAGTGTAATAATGTAAGTGGCTTTATTGTATAGGTGAGGGCATCACTGGAACTTTCTGTCAATCCAAAGTTAAGGGACAGGATACAAAAAACTACTAAAAACCCATCAGGATGAACAGCCTGGCCTTCCCATGACAAAGTATTTTTAACCCCTCCAAGTTTCATGGAGATTGGCTGCATGCGTACATACTTTACTGGTGGACTTTCATTTTGCAAGCTCTAGGTGCCTCTGACAACAGAGAATTAACTTTTAAGAACATATCAAAAAAAAACCCCATGAATTGCATTATTTTCAACAAATCTTCCTTGAAAGATCACTATAATGCACTGCAGTATGACCCCGGACTTTGCAATACAAGGACTAGGCCATTCCTTCAGAATACTGCAGGGTTTGCCTTTGTTGTTTTTATAAAAAACTTTTTTTAAGTGTGTATCACATGGATCAACTTCCCCATTCTTCTATATGGTCTAGTAGTTTTAATGATTAAAATAGTTCTGGTACTTTCCACTCCATAGTTTTATTTTTACTTCAGAATTTACAGAACTAAAAAGGCAATTAACTTTGGGGTTTCTTTTTTTTTTATTCTGAAACTCTTTCATCCCTAGATGATTTTACTAGCACACTTGAAATGCATTTGAAGGAGAAGAAAAGCTTTCCTGTGTCTGGTGAGGGGCAGCCTCGTGGCCACGGTGGAAATGCTGGCAGTGAAAATAAGTGGAAGGAGGAATCAGCAGCTCTATGGCATGAGCTACTTATTCAAGTCAATAATCATTGAAGATTTCAATTTCCATTCATGACAATCTTGAAAGAAAGCACTAGCCCTAGGGAAGATCCTGCAGAATATTACATATAATTCACTTTGTTGAACTTTTCAACACTTCTGTGGTACATGCATGTCCTATACTGGCCCCCAGCTTCCAGTTTTAAATTGGCTTTTATGGTTCACTAGCAAGCTATGAGGGCAGGCCTCCCACTCAACCCAACTCAACTCAACTCAACCAACAGGCTCTTGCTTTGCACTGCCCAAAATCCCAAAGCTGGGAATGCTAAAAAAGCCTCCTGAAATTTCTGTGTTAGAGGGTGTTTAGTTTTCCACATATATATTAATTACTTCATAAATAAGTGTTAAGGCCACTAATCTCTTCCTCTTTCTTAAAACTAATTGCAAAAGGGAAATCAGACAAGGGCTTTTTTTTAGGTGCAGGATCTGGTTTGATAAATGTAAAGGATACTGGAGATACCCAAAATGACAGTACTGTTCACTGGTCATGTATGCATTGCTTGGATAATCTAAGAAAGCAGCAATCAGACATGCATTAAAGAGTTGGGATTTACATAAATTCCAGTGTGGAACATGTCATCTGTACTCCTACACACAAAAGCCGGCTGGATTCCTCCACTGGTTCACATTTAAGCCCCAATTCAGACCTCTCCAAAGCACATGCTTCATTGTTGACATAAACAGGGATTCCTTCCCAAAGTGGGGCCTTTGTGTGCTGAGCGCTGGCCTTTACCTCACTGACCTTCTCCAAAGCAAGAGCCTGGAAAGCTGCTGTGGGAATATCTTATCCATTTACTGTATTTACAGTGATCTCACATCTAATGGATGCAGTTAAAAAACAGAAATATTTTCCCTCTTCAATGTATGTTTCTGCTACTGTAACAAAGAGCATCAATCACAGATAAGTGTCTATGTCTTTTTCCATCTGGAAGTATAGAAAATAGTAATTTGCTGTTCCAAAGGACACTTCATGTGGACTAACAAGGACATCTCATTCAAAAAAACAAACTAAAAACCCACAAAAAACCGATTCATGTCATAGATTCTCCACTTATTGTTGCCACATTATTGAAATAATGCAATAAATAAGGTGACTAACATTAAGAATCTGAAATACAGGGCATTTTTCTCTGCAATTTTTTGGTCTTTTCGGCAGTTTCAACAGCGTCCCTTCTAGATTCAGTTCCACTGTTTGCTTCACCACTCAGTTTTATGGTTTCCTGTTGCTGCTGTGCGTATTTCTCATTGCAAACAGGAGGGAACAATGTTTTCAGAACTGGGAAAAAAGAAAGTAAAGCCAACACACCAGCAGGGCAATGTAGGGGCGGATGCTGTGATACTCCTCGCTCGGTGTGCCTTGGGATTTCTGGTAACCTCTACCAGGTAACACTTTGAAGACGTGAAAAGGTGGAAAGGCGAAAAGATGTGGGATTTATGCTGTTGTAACAAACACCCTGAAAAGTGGAAAAGGGGATTTTCAAAATGCTGGGAGGACCTGCCTGTGTTACGCAGAGCTGCAGGAGCTGAGCAGGGATTCCCTGCTGGAGTGGCTGATCCATGGGAGCCGTTCCTCAGGGCCCTGGCTCCCTGGGCGCGCCGGCCGCGGCCGCGCCTGTCAATGGACCCGACGGAACTCCGCCATGAGCCCGCGGTGTCACTGCATCACCCCATTGTTGCTACACACGCACAGCACTCACTGGGGAACAAAAAGCTGAATGAAACGGAGCAGCTGCCAACTCAGGCAAAGACAACTTAGGAAACTATCTCATTCTTCCTTTCTCTGGGAGCCTATTTCGCCTGTTGTTTCCTTGCATACAAAATGCGGTCTGCAACAAATAAGGCAGGATAAGATACAGCGAGTCCTGTTTCTTGCTTCCAAAACCACAGGCCCTAGACACTACAAAGGAGGGGATAAATGGTGTATGTGCTGTAGGGACAATGTTCAGATGCAATCCATTCAAGATAGATTTCCACAATTTTTTTACTGCAGCTCTGAATTCTTGAGCATGAGTGGTTCTTCACTTCCGTTTCTGTGCAGAAATCTGCAGATCTTTATGAAGGGATGTCTCTGATCTTGGGAATAATTAAAAAAAAAATCCTGGCACTGACATATGTGGCACATATAAGTGGAGATATTTTAAATGCCATTTATTATAGATCCAGTCTTCAAAACAGCCCCACTCCACATTTTTAAGGGCTCACAGCCAGCTGTTTCGACAAGCCTTTAAAAAATGCTTAGTTGCTTGTTTTTTTTCTACTTCAGGCCCTTAAATATGCTTTAGATTTTCCAAACCACTCAATACACACCAGTTACCATCTGGGAACAGACTTTTAGAGATGACTTTTGCCCACATACAGGCATTGGCTCTACCTGAAAACCTCTCCCTGGCTGCTGATGCTGGGGAGACCAGTTCTGTGTGTCATTCAGATGCAACCTGGATGGCTGCTCTTCCAGGAGGTGAGGGAATAGATTTACCCAAGAAAGGTCTCAAGCAAAGCAGAATATTGATTGCAAGGTCTTAAAATGTGCCCTACTCATTCAGCTATCCTTCCTCACATCCCGTCATTGTGCACAGCAGGGTTGCTTGTATCCTCCTCCAAAGCATCTGGCTCCACCAGGGACAGGATACTGCTCACCCTGGAGTGCTGGTCTGGGATGCTATGGGAATTCCTGACTTCCTGAGTTGTTTATTTTTCCTTTGCAATGACCCACCAAGATGCACAGGGAGCTCTGCAGCTTCCTGCCAGTAGGTCTGTTAACTCTTTGCTCACCAGCCTCTCCTCTTCAAGCAACCACAAAGGAAATGTTCCCATCCCCAGGCAGGAGGACAGACTGGAACATGCAATCCCCATCCTGCAGAGCTGGGTGAAGTTAGAATGAGAGGCACAGAACGGTTTGGGTTCAAACAGTCCTTAAAGGTAATCTTGTTCCACCCTCCTGCCATGGGCAGGGACACCTTGCTCTAGACCAGGTTGCTCAGAATCTCATCCAACCTGGCTTTGAACACTTCCAAGGACGGGGCAGTTAATTTCTCTGGGAAACCTGTGCCAAGGCCTCGTTGCCCTCTCTAATTCTAATTTTAATTCTAATTCTAATTCCTAATTTCTTCCTAATATTCAATCTAAACCTAGTCCCTTTCAGTTTGAAGCCGCTCCCCCATGTCCCATTACTACAGTTTGTAATGAGAAGTCCCTCTCCAGCTTTCCTGTAGCCCATTCACAGATGCTGGAAGGTGCTCTGAGGTCTCCACACAACTTTCTCTTTTCCAAGCTGAACAGCTCCAGCTCTCCCATCCTATCTCCATAGGGGAGCTGGTCCAGTTCCCTTAATCAATTCTGTGGCCTGCTCTGAACTTGCTCCAACAGTTCCTTATGTTGGGGGCACCAGGACTGTAAGCAGTATTCCAGGTGGAGCCTCACAAGAACAGAGTAGAGAGGGAAAATACTCCCCCTCAATTGTGTGGGATTAGCTCTTAGTGGCTCTTAGGGACAGTAACAATCAGAGAAGGCAGTTCAGATGCACCGTGCAGAGCTACTTTCACTGCCCTTCAGGCTGCTGAGCTTCTCCAAGAGCAGCTCCCTGCTGTTTATTTCGGTCAGTGGAAGGAGTAATGAAACCTGGGTTTGCCTGGCCCTGTTGTCACACTTTCTCCAGCCTGTGATTCAACCCTCACCAAACAGCCCAGGGCAGCTATTTGCCAGAAATAACTGGTTTATCCCTAAAATGACAGTGGCAGGATGCCTTGGACAACTCCATCTCAAGTCTGGGGCATTGCTCTAGATTCATACAAGGATATCCAACATCAATGTGTTTTTGAAAGAAACTTGTGCTGGTTGTCTGCTTACCCAACAGCTGGGCTCTAAATTACATGTTGTTTATTAATAACGTATTTTTGGCCTAATTCTTAATTAAAAAGATTCATTTGAGTTGTAAATGCCAAATTCCAGTCTCAGTTACACTAATGTAAATCTAAAATAACACCATTGATTTCAGCCTCCTGGTTAATGCTGTTATTTCCCAGCAAATAGACTGCACCCTTAAATTATCATTATAAAACAGTGAAAGTTCAGAAAAGCTCACTGTACTTAAGTTGCATCAGGGTTTCATTACCATTCTTTCTTTTCATCTACTTGCAGCTTTGAAGCTGAGATTTTTCATGCTTCACCTCAGACAGTGACATTTTTTGAAAAGCCAGTGGGAAAGTCCTATCATCTGTTTCCATGCTAAGCAATCACACACTCCAAAACAAAAATGAAGCAGAAGCCCTGGCACCCTCTGGCTGGGAAGGACTCTTCCCCAGCTGCCTCATGGTTCCTGGGGGCTACCATGAGGCACAGGGGGCCAGAAGGTTTTGCTCTGCATAACTGTTAATTTCTGTGACTTCCCCACTTTTCTCCTGCATGATTGTTTTAAAGCCCAGGAACTCTCATTTCTCTCTCTTCCCTAAGCCCCCACTGGAAAACAAAATCATTCACACAGTGACAAGAAATTGTGCCACTGCAGGAACAGCTCTCAGGCATCAGAAATTCGGAAGTGAGAGAACTGAAGCTCTTCATTCAACTTTTAATTAAGTCCCAGTGTAAAATGTATTACAATAGTCTTTACTCTTTATTAAAACAGCCTTGGGCCAACTCTTATACAATCCAGACAGTACATTTTTTCCAACAATACATTTTACACATGAGGCTGGTATTATTACTACCTATTGCTAAGCCTGCCCCATGTTTGTCTGAGATCCCATTTTCAGTTGCTTCTCTCTCAAGCTTTATCATGTGGGATGAAAGTTTCCAGTCCTGGACCCTTTTGTATTTTTCCAATGCAAAACTCACAGAGAAAACACCTAGCAAAATATTTCTCCCAAATTGAAACAGCAGGCTAATGAAAAATACACTATTTTGCCCAAGCTCAAAAATTTTGGCAACCTGTGGTTAGGCTGAGGCTTCAAAGCTTGCAGGCAGTTAAGGTCACCTCTGCATCAACAATGAAACACCTTGAAAAAAATAACATCACCTCTAATTTCTGCAAAGGCTTATATTTTTTAGCAATTAAATTATCCAGAAGCTCCTTTTGTTTCACGTTTACTCTGATTTGGGGAATGAGTGAGACTCTCCTCTATAGTCTGTGCTTCTGTGGGCTGAGACCAGGAGCAAAGAGAGGGAAGCTGGTCTCTACCCAACGCTGACAGACTCTTGGAGAGAAGATGTGAACAGTAAAATGTTAGGAGTTTTTTGTTATTTGGGAAGAGCATTATGTTTTTCTTCTGAAGGAATGTAGGCTCAGTCAGATTTGGGAAGATTTTCACCAGGATGGCAAAAAGCATGCTTTTGACAACAAGACCCCTGCTAAATTTAAAAGAAAAGGTGCAAAGGCATTTTCATTGCAAAATGAAACCCCCATCTTCTGAACACTTAAGAACTACTAAGACATTTTTGTAGGCATTTTCTTTCAGACTTAAACAATCTGGGTAGAAAAGTTCAGCACAGTAGATAAAAGTATTCCAAAATGAAAGATGGAGCAAAAGGGCCTTATAGGCCTTACACCCAATTATCTCAGGTACAGAAGGTGCCCCTCCTCTCAGAGGGGCCAAGGGGATCAGAGGGATGGAGAAGCTCTGCTGGGAGGAAAGGCTGAGGGAATTGGGATTGTTCAGCCTGGAGAGGAGAAGGCTTTGGGGTGACCTCACTGTGGCCTTGCAGTGCCTGAAGGGAACCCACAGGAAAGATGGAGGGAGACTCTGGACAAGGGCCTGGGGTGACAGGACAAGGGGCAATGGCTTCACACTGACAGAGAGCAGGTTTAGATGGGATATTAGGAAGAAACTGTTCCCTGTGAGGGTGGTGAGGCCCTGGCACATGTTTCCCAGAGAAGCTGTGGCTGTTCCATCCCTGGAAGTGTCCAAAGCCAGGCTGGATGGGGCTCTGAGCAACCTGGGGTAGTGGAAGGTGTCCCTGCCTGTGGCAGGGGGGTTGGAATGAGATGATCCTTAAGGATTGGCCCTTCCAACTCAGGCCATTCTGTGATTCTACGGTTTAGACTTCATGCACTCTCAATTGGAAATATTCCTTTTTCTGTGCAAATGCAATCTGAATTAAAATAAATGGGAAACGCCAGAATTGCATTTGAAAATTAGGATCAATTTGATTGTAAAAAAAAAGAGAAACATCAAAATTCTCGTCTTTTACGTAAACTCGACTAATTACTCCTTTTTAACCAAATCACAAACCCAAATCTTCATTTAACAATGCTATCACAGATGTAATAATGACACATATTTACTCTGTGAATTAAAACCAATAAATTATTGCACATTAAGGACAGCTTGAGATGTGCCTGTCTCACATCCTGCCTCAAAATTAGCTCATTATTCACTTCCTCCAAGCCAAGAATTTTTAGGTGATACCTGAAGGAGGGCCAGAAGAGAAGTTTCAAAGGTTGCAAGCACAGGACCAACGACAGCACATCACCTCCTGGTTTGCTTTATGCCCCAGGGAATGCTGCCTGCTCACCCCATCACCCAGCGTTCCTGAGGAGGCTGAGCCTGCTGCACCACCAGCTTGGACAAGCAAAGCAGGCTCTCCCCACCACTTTGGAGACTCAAACCAAAGTGCTGGGTCCACACCTGCAACTCACTCCCTGCAGAAGCACCCCCTCCTTTGCTCCACTCAGCCTTCAGGATCAGCCCCAGTTGTCCACTACACCCTGGGAAGCGAAAGGAGAAGAGGAATGCGGGACACTCACCACATCTGTGTTTGTGATCTTGGCCAGGAGGTCCGTGAGGCTGTCCCCATCATCGAGCTGAAGGCCACAGATGGCCGCTCCCACACTTCCAGTTGCTATCATTGATGGTGGGTACATGGCAAAGTTAAAATCTGCAAGAACAGATCTGGGAATTAGTCCAAGCCCAGACCAGAAAAGCTGCAAAACATCAGAGGCAAGCAACATAAAAAAAACCACACCCAAGAATAAAACCCGGGGAAGTAGAAGAAAGGGAAAAGTGCCACTCTTTTTGGTCCCATGGAGCTCATTAGTCACACTGCTCATCACAAGCAGTCAAAGGAGGGGGAACAGACCTGCAAATTAAAATGGAAATGCGGTTCAGTCTTTTATTCTCACTGATGCATAAAGTAAACCTGGACAATTTTTAATAGTCTTTCCTCAGTTTTAAAGAAAAGGAAAGAGAAGAAGGAGGCTTTCTGTACTTTATGTCAGAAATTTGGGTCTTGGTCACATTAGATCTCTCTGTATAACCAGAAAACTAACTGGAATAAGGTATCACAAAGGACCAAAATGAGATTTTTAGTCACGTCAATTTTTAAAGAGTTAATTAATTCGAGCATTTAAAGAACTGTCCGGGAAAGAGATTTTAATTAACGGTTCATCTTTACTACCTTAGCAATTACGAAGTGAGAACACTTACAGCCCATAGCTATGAAATCAAAGAACAAAGATCACATTTGTTATTACTACTACATCTTAATAAACAAGTTAAAAATACACTTCAGAACTTCCTCTCACACATCTGTCAAATAAGAAGAGAAATTAAAATAAAATCCTGTGATCTTTATAAGGCAATTTCATGGTTTATAATGCTGCCACAGACACTGGTTTATCAGCACTAGTTTATCTTGCTAAATACCAGATCTCCCACATCTTGATATATTCCTAAAATGAAAGTTGATTTGCAAGTTCTTTGGTTCAACAATAACTCATTAACAAACCTTTCTCTACCAATTTTCAGTATTAGCAAACCTTTCTCTACCAGTTTTCAGCTGGGGGAACTCAAGGAGAAGGAAGAGTAAACCAAAGTAATACATAATAAGAAATAAATTACAAGCAATACATTCCATCAATAGAAACAGATTACAGAAAACTGCCCAGCTGCAGATCCCAAATCCCCTCTGTTCACAAATTCTGTAACCCTGCTGCTGTCTGTGTAACCACTCTGGTTTTAGACACATGGAGAGTTGTTCTCAGCCTCCCAAACTCAGAGCTGGCACATACTTCAATAGCTGTGGAGACAGCATGTTCTTCTCCAGGCTGGAATATATCCCTGGGATTGAAGCAGTCCAGTAAGAATGGCACTTGGGACATAACATTCACCCAGACAGACCAGAATGGGGGTGTTAGAAGTGGAGAGACAAAAGGAGGAGTTGAAACCCTGACATGGATTTCTCTGTCTCACAAAGCCACCAGGAGGTTCCACCTGCAAGCCCAACACTGCACGCTGCTTCCTACCAGACATCACACTCTGACAGACACTTCTGAAGGGCAAATTCCCACTGGCTGAAGTAAGGAATATGGACTGCCATTATTATAAAAATAGTAATTTATGCACTATTGTAATAAGAAGAACCCACTGTACATAGGAAAGCTGATTCTTGGAAATGAAATTATATTGCCCTTCACTAACAAGTGAGACAACATTGAGAACCTTGACTCCGAAATTCTCAGTGCAGGACACGGCCCTGAGTATGCTGATCTCAGCACATGGCAAGGGAATGAGAATTACACTTCCAGGATTGCACTTTCTGCCAGTCACCAGTGCTGACCCCCAGGGCTCAGTGTTGGGGCCAGTTCTCTTTGATAAATGACCTGGATGAGGGAATCGAGTGCACCCTCAGTCAGTTCTCAGGTGACACCAAGTTGGGTGGGAGTGTTGATCTGCTTGAGGACAGGAAAGCTCTGCAGAGGGATCTGGACAGGCTGGATTGATGAACCCAGGCCAGAGAGATGAGTGAGATGACAAAGCCAAGTGCTGGGTCCTGCCCTTGGGTCACAACCACTCCTAGCAGTTCCAGGCTGGGGAAGAGTGGCTGGGAAGAGCCCAGCAAGAAAGGGCCTGGGCATGCTGGTCCATAATGCATGTCCAGGTGGGCAAGAAGGCCAGTGGCTCCTGGCCTGGGTCAGCAAGGGAGTGGCCAGCAGGACCAGGGCAGTGACTGTCCCCTGTCGTGGGCACTGCTGAGGCCTCACCCCAAGGGCTGTGTCCAGTTCTGGGCCTGGCACAGCAGGATGGACATTGAGGGGCTGGAGCGTGTCCAGGGAAGGGAACAGAGCTGGGCAAGGGGCTGGAGCACAAATCTGATGAGGAGAAGCTGAGGGAGGAAAAGAGGCTCAGGGGAGCCTTATTGCTCTTTACAACTCTCTGACAGGAGGGTGCAACCAGGGGTGGGTCAGGCTCTGCTCCCAGAGAACAAGGAACAGGACAAGATGAAATAGCCTCAAGTTGTGCCAGCAGAGGTCTAGATTGGATATTAGAAAAAATTTCTTCAGGATGATCAGGCATTGGACCAGCTGCCTAAGGAAGTGGTGGAGTCACCGTTCCTGGAAGTGCTCAAAAAAACATGCAGATGTGGCACTTGGGAGTCACGGTTTAGTGGTGAACATGGCAGTGCTGGGTTAGAGTTGGAGTCTTAGAGATCTTTTCCAAGCTTAATGATTCTATGATCAAAATCGTTTTCATGTTTACTTCACGTGGATTTACACAAACACACCTAAGGGATAACCACACCCCTAAGCTGGGAAGCAACTCCCATGTTTGATCTTGGACATACCAAACTGTCTCTCACTTATGTATGGGAACTACAGGTAGCAATTGACTTTCCATAATTTTCCCCTCCCTGTTCTGAGTTTCAGGCAGGATGTAGTAAAAAGCTGGTGCAGGAAGGGCCCATGTCCAGGCAGAATGGGCAGAGAGAAGGACAGAGCTCCACCTGCCCTCTGAAATTCCTTGCCTCGCATCACGACCTCCACGTTATCCCAACACCGGTGTTCTCGTGGCTGATTTTAGATCCACTCCCAGAAACTGTCTTCCTAGGAAGCTGAATAAAGAGGCACAGTGTCCCTGCCAACTAGCACTGCTGTAGGTCTGCTTCCACGTGGGGTCACATGCGAACATTTCTATGCCCAATAACCTTGTTAGCTCCCTTAATGTCATTCATAATGCAAATGAGACAGCGAGCGAATGGCCAGAGGCCCAGAGTGACTAAAGCTCAGCATCCAGAAAGTCTTACATTGCCTCTAGCTCTAAACTAACTTCCCTCCATAACAAGCACCATAAACTTGGCTATCAAAGCTACACATGCCCAGTCTTTGTTGTACAACAGGCAGCGATTTGTATCACTGGCTTCTATTTTTAGCATATTAATTAACTACTGCAACTGGTGAGGCAAGTGTCTCCAACTGGAGAGTGTGGCACCATTGTCTGAAGTCATCACCTCATCTCGAGCTATTGAAAATCATGGCAGTGACCCTCCTGCTGATATGAATTTAACCTGACATGCCCACAAAGGAATGGGGGGTGGTGCACCAATTTTGTGCACATGGTTCTCCACATCACCCTGGACCCTATTAGTGTGGAAAGAGCTCATTGAAAGAAAAGAAGCCACATTGTGCTGGGCCACCTAGAGGGTTGAATAGAAAAGGCTGAGGAAAAGAGCAGGCAGCGCAATAAAGGCCATAATTAACATATTTCCATATTCAAGCAAAGCAATAACTACGTGAAATGTTTTTCAAGGTGCAGTGAAAGCATAAATATTAAGTACCGTATCTGAGGGGATGCAGAACCACCCCCCAAGTCTCTTAGATTCCATTGAGAAATTCAAAACAAGCTTTTTACATGCTATTTTCAATTATAAACCTCTATCTCTGCTTCTACCATGACAACAAGACAAGCCTTGCCATCCTCACTCAGTTTTCACCCAGGTAAAACTGTCCCCGCTCCAAATTAGGTCAAATTTTGCCATGAGATTAAAAGAAAAAAGAATTTTAAAAAAGAAAGGTGGAGGGCACAGAGAGACAACCTAAAAATGTGAGCTGAAACATACGCAATTACTGCAAATTTTTGTAGCAGATAATTAAACCTGAACTACAGAGGAAATTTTATAGACAGCACTTCTTACTGGACACTTGTAATTTTATAAAAAGCACTTCTCCTTGGACACCTGAAGCAAGGTTATGAGCTAAATCCTTCTGTGTGCAAACTTGGTTAACACGCACCCAGAGCCTGCATCTAAAGCATGGCTCTGACTCTAACTTTGTTGTGATTTATAGGTTTATAGTTGGGCTCAATGATCTCAGAGGTCTTTTCCAACCTAATTGATTCTGTGATTATGCCATTCCATGGGAAAAGTACAAAAGAGTCTCATTATAAGTTAGAGAAGCAGTGCCACAGCACATGGTCTATGAGAATCTGAGTACATGAACACTTTAAGGGAAGACACTGGGTTATTAGAAAGCAAAACTTGTTTTACTTTCTATTCCCAGGCAATAAACATTAGAAATCACCCCATCCCCATTTTAGTATCACCTATTTCCCAAATGACATGACCTCAAAAACAAGTGACCAGCCCAGCACAACCCCACTGACTTCAGTGCTGAAAATAAAAAATGGCACACAAAAAAACCCTTTGAAACACAGCTACCTGTGGACCAGCCAGCCAAAGCCATCAAGTGAATTCAAGGTACCCTGGACCTGTCCCCCACTTTCAGCCTGGAGCTGACACAGCCAGGGCACAAGGAGGTTTTTCTGCCAGTGGAGCACACATAATCCACGCCGAAGTTCCAGGGCTGCGAGCACCACGGCTGAGCTGTTTTGCTGGCTGTCTCCCAATCCAGTGGTCTTCACTACCTTCAAGCCAGGAAAATGCAAGGCTGACAGTCAGTCCAAAGCAGAAGGGAACTGGAGGAAGGAACCCAGAGAGGTCCTGCAAGGGGAAGCCTTAACTTGCAGCCAACAAATAAAACCATGAGAAGAAGAAGAGCACTGACAAATACCCAGGCTGAACGTGCTCAGTGTGTCAAAGTCAGGTGGGGAAACTTTACCTACTTAAAACGACCCATGTTACTGATCTGGCTGCTGGTTGGGCTTTTTTTTAGCAGCCAGTTTTCATCTCTGTAATTTGATAGATATTTATTTACAGAGTTGATTTATTTTGCTGTCTTTAGAGAGTTGAAAACTGCTGTTGTAAGGAAGGTAATTCTTCCCATGGTGGGTGTAAAAAGGGAGGGGAAAAAAGGTATGTTAACCCCATCAGGAAAACAGGTATTGATACATTAAAATTATATAGATAATGGTCACAGCCAGCCTCACACTTCACCCAGCCGGTGCTGTGAAGACAAGCATGGATCTGTATTTAACTATCTAAGTCTAAAAGAAAAGTCTTAAGATAAACAGTGGAAGTATTGAATTTAATTCTTGTCTGCTTTGATCCAAATGCAATTCCAGGGTCAGTGTGGTACACTTTTTTTTTAACATGGTTGTATCTGCAATGGCCATTTTTTTCTCTTGCTCCTGTATTTCTCCAAGACACTGCAAGTTTTCCTCATGTTAACTATTTCTGCTTTTAAAGGCAAAACCAGATGGCTCTTCAGCCCTTCAAAGCAAACACAAAACTTTCAAGTAAACCAGGGTGCAGACATGCTTCCATCCAGTAGGTAGGAGGGCAGACATCTAATTCTGCTCCTGGGCTACAGTAAAGCAAACAGCATTTGGCCTTTACACAAATGGGTCTGCAGTATCCTAAATATTAATGCTTCAGCACAGCCATCCAAGAGAGGTAAGGACAGGGAAACATGCTGAACAACCTATGCAAAGTAGAGGAGCACTCACAACAACATGCTCATTAGCTGATGGCAAATACTATTTCTGAGCAACTGTTTGCACTGGTTATTATTTGCACTTATTTTTACACCTTCCTAACCAAGGATTAGGATGATGTTAGTGCCTGAACCATCAAAATGTCAGACCTGCAGCTGGTAGAAAGGAGGGCAACTCCTCTGCCAGCTCTGGAGTGATGCCAGCTTGTATCAACACATGCTCTCTTTCTCTATTTCTTTCCACCTCCTCTTGCCAGACTTGACTGGTCATGAAACATTCCCAAGGCCCGGACTACTTGCTGATGGCACTTCCTTGGTTCGTGTGGCTCCACTGGCTGGAAAGCTCAATATATTGATAAGAGCTGCCTCTCCCTGGAACAAGCAAGAGCCTTCTTTTGTGTAGCAATAAATTAGTGCAAATTATTCTTTCTTCTGCTATGCAAGAAGTTCCTGCAAACACTGCCACTTTGCAACATGTATTTTATTTCTTACAACATTTATATAATGAAGCCTCTGCAGGCTTCATTCTTCCCCTCAGCAAAGAACAGGTCCCAAATAAAACTTGTATCACACTTTCAGGCTCTGGTAACTTACACTGGATGAAAAGGGGGATGCAGAGTAGAACTGCCCAGCAGGAATGCTGAGAAGCAAAAAGGCCTCATTCTGTGTGGTCACCCTGTAGATCACTACCAGGGCTGTAGACCTCATCTTGCAGTCTTTGCTCAGACAACACTCCCATTGACTTCCACAGAACTTCTGTATGAAAAAGGATGCAGGATTTGGCCCAGAAGTTAAAAAAAGCCTTCTCAGCTTTCAAGCGTAGATGATTAATGTCCCAGAAACAGTGGGCAGAGGTTTGGCACACTGTATGAAACTGACTTAAAGCTGACATTTTCCCACTCTTCCTCAGCCTCTGTGGTGACACAGGCCCTGAGGCCTGAGATGCTGGATCCACCATGGGCACATCCCACCTGCCACAGGACTCAGCTGAGCCACAGAAAAGACCATGCAAAGGACGGAGTCCAGGGTTTTATGCAAGCTGCCTTCCCTCTCTGCAAGTCTGCAAAAGTTTTTGCTTCCAAGTTTTGCTTGTCACTCAACTAAAATCCTGTGAAGCTCCTCACAGAGATTAGTGCCTCCATTACAACTCCTCTTTCTGAAAGCCTGCCATGCACAGGCTGCCCTCCCTCAAAAACCATTCCCTTACAGACTCTCACATTAAAAAAGGGTATCCTGCACCAAAACTGTGGCATGTACAGCCTCTGAGAGAAGAGTGTAACACAAGGAAGCAGTTGTACATCTTTGACTGTGAACAGGCTGCAAGAAGAAACGATGAGCACGCCAAAGTGTAAAGATAGAATGCACAGTGCTCTTTCCAGCAGCAGCGTGGCAGGCTCTGCACACACCTCTGTAACCACTGCCCTCTCCCACTCCTTCCAGCAGTGATTCCCTGGCTTGGAGCTCAGCACAGGCAAATGGCCAGCCCCTGAGAGAACATTTCCAAGCTCTGCAGCACTGTGCAAAGAGACAGAGGAACAAAGGGTGCAGAGCAGTAAAAGACATGGAGGTGTGGGCACAGTGGAAAAGCAACACAATTCCAACCAGCAAAATAAGGATGATCTCCATTGGGCTCACAGCTAAACAGGAACCTTCCACGCTGAAGAATCCTAGAATCATTAGGGCTGGAAGGGACTCTGGAGTTCACCCAGTCCACACCCCTGCCAAGGCAGGGTCCCCTGGAGCAGGTGACACAAGAATGTGTCCAGGTGGGTTTGGAATCTCTCCAGAGAGGGAGGCTCCAGGCCGTCCCTGGGCAGCTGTCCAGGGCTTTTCCACCCTCAGTGTACAGAAATTCCTCCTCCTGTTTAAGTGGGACTTCTTGTGCTTCAGTTTATGGCCACTGCTCCTCATCCCGTCGCTGGGCATCACTGAAAAAAGCCTTGCACCATCCTCTGACACCCTCTTTGAGGTATTTATACACATTAATGAGAACCTCTCTCAGTCTTCTCCTCTCCAGACTAACTAAGACCAGCTCCCTCAGTCTCTCCTCATAAGAGAGAAGCTGTAAGCACCACTTAAAGGCCCCACATGCATCCTCTTGGTGCCCTGAAAATTCAGAAGCCTGCTGAAGGAGATTTTGGTTTGCACAGGGAGCCACCAGTGGGATGAGAAAACTATGACATGGTGACAGATCAGGCTATGTCAGTGCACAGCGTCCATCTATGCACTCTTACTGCACTGTGAGCAAGGCAGCTGGAGGAAAATGCCACTTCCATGCCCTCCTAATGGAGAAGAAGACTCCTGAAACCTTTGTGAGTGCAGAGCAATGAAAGAGAAAACTCTTTATTCAGGAGGGCGCACAAGCTTCTGTGCTGCTCAGCAGCCGTATGTTCCGATGGGACCAAGGGCAAAGAGGGAGACATTCCAGTTCCAGTCATGCTCATGTGAATCATTAATCACTGCAAGGACTGGGGAGAGGCCATGGGTTTATATCCACACAGCTTGGTTCAGGAACTGGGCTCAAAATAAAGGCAGAGAAACAGAGAGAGTGCCATAGTGACCAAACATGACTAAAAGGAACGTGCAGAAGAACAGAGTATCACCTCCTTTTGGGGAACCTTCAGAGAGAAAGGAGAAGAGGGGTGAGTATCACAATGATCCTACACATCCAGCACAACACCCAGTAACTGTTCATGGCTGCTTCCCTCTTTGTTTGCTGACACTAAGTGCTGCAGGACTGAGATCAAAGACAGCTCTGTACAGGCAGGGAACACCTGGGAATTTCTGGTAAAACGTTTTTGCTGGGAAATTAAAATGGAGCAGTTGGTGAAGAAGAACTAAGGCTAGAGGAGAAAATTAAAAATATGCCAGATTTTGCATGATACTTGAAAGAAGAAAAGTACTTGAAAGCAGAGACAGCTCTGCTGAGATGAATCAGGAAATAGAAAGAGATTCACTGCTGTGCTCCAGACCAGAACTATTAGCCAGGCAGCCAGGTCAGGTCTGGGAATAGCAAAGAGTCAAATCCAAGCTAAAAAAACACACGGGGAGCAAGGAAAGAGGGAGCCACGTGTCAGAGGAGGTCCTATTGCTGAAAGGAGACAAATGGGGAAACGACACACTAGGCTTGACCCGGGCTGGCAGAGAGCAGAAGCTCTGAGGGAAAAAGAAGAAACAGAGCAGCTGGTGAGAGCTCTGCAACAAACAGGACAAGAAAAGGAAATGACAACTGGATCTGGAAGGAAGTCTGATGAGAAGGGACTTTTCTTCAAAGAGTGGCAGTGAAAGGGAAATTCTGTAGTAACAACAAGATTTCCACAATGGAAACTGAGGTAGCAGTTCACAGGTAAAGTGGGAATGTGGTATTGAGTGCCTGGTAAGATCTCTGCTTTTGAAATGAACAAGTGTCGTGGGCCCTCCTCAAAACTACACAGTGGTCTGTGGACAACAGGATGAGAAGAAAAGAAAATCTCCAGTGCCACGGTGCCCTCACTTTTGGGAAGCTCTGTACTCAGCAATTATGTCTATCACTTTTAAGAGAATAAACTCTCGGCTTGTTGCCTCTTCAAACTCTACACAAAGGACTTAATTTCATGCACTGGAGACATATAACATGACAGGCAGACCACATGGGGGACACACATGAGGAATTGCATGACAGGGCTGAGGGCTGGAAAGGGGGCACTGCTTTGGATCTCAGTAGAAGGACTTCTACAGCATGGAGCTAACCACCAAAGAATTCATGGAATGGAAAGAAGCCATGGACTTTGGAGACTCTTTTAAGGCCCACAGCCTTGTAATGGTTTGGTTATATAGAAAAATTTAAGGACAAAGGATTACAGACCAGAATCTGAGATGTTAAATCATAATGAAATTCTAGGGCTCTCAAGAAAATGTTGTGCTGTATAAAAAAGAAAACAAACCAAAACACTATTGTAGGAAGTGAAAGCATCAGAAGAGTGTAAAGATTGTCTTGTTTGGAAGGCAACATGGAGCTGTATTGGAGTTTGATGGCTGATGCTGTGAAGATCCAGGGAAACGTCCATGGGAAAGACCATCTTTTTCATACCACACAAGGCAGAACAGTGAATGCATCCTGAGTAAGGGGAGAAGGCAAAGAAATCACAAGAGTGATCCTGCAGTATTTGAGCAATATTTCTATTGTGTCCCATGGTCTTTGGTCTGAAAAGGATCATGCAGCAGTGGGAAAAGAAGATAAAGTCTAAGCATCATGGCAACCAAAAAGTCAATTACCCTAACACAGCCCATATACAAATCTCTAAAACAGATCAATTGAGGTAGGAAGAATTGGCCAACACTATAAAAGCACTCACTATGTCTTAAATACCAAGAAGCAGGCATTCAAACCCAAAAGTTGCACCCAGTGTTCCCTTCCCCTCTGCAAACGCACAGGCAAAACAGTTCCTATCACAAAGGACTGGATATGTCAAACTGGTGAATTCAAACACTAAGCCATCCACTTCTTGATAATGACTCTGGAAAACACTGCATGCTGTTTATCTAGTCCAGGTCTAGCTTCTAAAAAGTAGTCTTACCATTAACCCTTTGGATGAAAATTCAGAGCACACTAATTTTGTAACTGAGGGAAGAAAAACCCTAACAAAATAACACACAAACAAAAACCCGTGTTTTACAGATAGGTAAAAATTAAAAAGCCTCTCTTCCACAAAGGCAATTATTCCTATCTAAATCTTCAGAAACTGTGTTCAGACATATGACAAAATGTGTGTGCAATGGTCTCCTATGAAACACAGTAGTTTCACTGCTTTTTTGCAGTGAAGCTAGGAAAGAATCCAAATATTTTTAGAAAGAAAACGTAATTACCTTTTAAACTGTCATTCCCTGTGCTTCAGGGATGTGGTATTATCACATAAATGCTAAAACACACAATTTTACCTTTTATCTGGACATAGCCCAGTTAATGAAAAGTTTACAAACACATTCATGCAATGCAGTAGCTCAATACATTTTGGGCTAATTGCCATAACAGCTTCTGTATTTTGAGCTGTCCTTGCAAATGATCCGTGGCCCTCTAAAAGAAGCAGTGAATGGGCAAAATAAAACCCAGGATGGTCTAATCCAGCCTTACAAGACTTCACTGCAAAAGCAGGGCACACATCAGCTGCACTGTGGGTAACTACTGCAAGAATTCTGTCCAATGCAGTTTTGGGGCTTGATCCACAACACCCTTTGCAAACAGTCCCATGGGATTTAGCTCCTCTTCCCACATCATGTAAGGATGGAGGGGATGAAGCAGTGCCAGGAACAAATCTGCCCTTCTGACCACACTGTGAGCAGCAGCAGCAGCAGCAGCAGCAGCCTGAGCAGCTGAGCCTACCTGTGGCACAAAGGGCGATGAAGGTCTGTGCATGCTTCCGGATCAAAAGCAACTTGTCTTTAGGGAGAGGCACCTTCCTTAGGATGTGTTCAATGAAATCGTGTGGGGTGACAGCTGCAAGGTTCCACTTCAACTTCCCCAGCACCACCAGCTCCCATTCCTACAGAGGGGGGACAGGGAGAGCAAAAGAGAAGAAAAACTATAAGCAAGCCTGCGAAAAACCTCTGCTTATTTCTTATTATAACTTTATCACTGCTAAATTTGTTTTGCTCAAACCCTTTCTTCCATACGCCTCTACTGCTTTGAAGTTGTTGACTTTATATTCTTTTTTTTTTTTTTTCTGAACACTAGAAATGTCAGGCTCTACTGAAAATAATGAGACCTGGCAGCTCCTGCCAAGGTTTTAATTTTTTTTCTTTTTTTTTTTTTTGTATCCAGTGCTGAATGCCCACCCAGAAAGTTTAGCCTGCAATTAGATATTGCCAAGGTCACTGTAGTCCTTTCCTAATAACTTCTTTTAAATGGCTATAGTCCTTACTTTATAGCCATTTAAAGCCCTAGGGACAGCCATGCACAAAAATAACCTAGATATACATTCCTTTTTTTCAAAACTGGGGAAGTTGGCTTGATGGCATTCCCTCCCAAAACTGTACTCCAAAGGTCCTGCAGATAAATCTGATGGTGCTTAAACTACTCCAAGACAGCCTCTGCAGAAAGGAAACGCACACAACACAGCCAAGAAGTAGCCTGTGTAAATTATCTGCCAGTAAATCATGTAGGAGCCATTCCCAGATTCTTTGCACGCCCAAAACTCCCACTGCAATCAAAGGAAAACTTGGGCGTGTACGTAACTACCGGCCATTCCCTAGAATGGGATTCCATGTGCAAACAGCATCCAACTGCCAGATCCAGCCATGGGGTGCACGACCTGTATGTTTCAACATTTAAACTGAGTTCTGAACACGTTACAGTGCCCCACAGAGTAAGCAAAGCTCAGGCCTCCAACTCACATTTGTCTCATCCATCAACTATTAGCTATTAACTAAATTCCACGCGCTGATTTCTGAGTCCTGATGATGCCTGATGGAGCCCAGCATGGTGGGGAGCCCCAGCTGAGCTCACAGAGCTGGCAAGTCAGGAAAAAAAAAAAAAGTCCTTTAATTTTGCAGCCACGGAGACGTCAACCAGCGTTGCTGAGAAACCATAAACATGGACCCCACAATGCCATTTCTGCAGTCGTTTCCCTGAATAGATGCCCACTTTAAGAGCAAGTTACTTTCCTACGGACATTCCTGCTGGATTATGACAGAGCCCTCCATGGCCTGAAAAGTCTCACATATATGCAAAAGGCTGCAGAAATCGAATGGGTTTTTTCAATTTCTCAAGAAAACCTGTAAAATGTTGGAACCTAACGGTGATTATGTGAACTATGGGCCGCTCTTTCCCGGCATTACTGATGTGACAGGTTTTGAGAGAGAACAGTCAACCCAGAGGACCAAATACAAGGAAGCACTTTAAAAACATGCTTAAATCCACTTGGCACAAGAAGGTAGGGACATCGCTCTGCCTATTTGCACATGAGGACCATGGCACTTCCCCTGCCCATCTGTGCCACCAACGGGACACCTCGTGGGCCTGACAGCCAGGCAGGCTTTGAGGAGACGGCTCTTTAACTCTGTGGAAGCATGAGCTACCAACCCCAACCCCTCCCCAGGGGGAATTCCCAGTGATTCATATGAAAAATTTCTCTTGCAGCTCAGATGGCTACAGCCATGTCTCTGACCTAGCATCCATGTCACCAAGGGGCCCTAGTGCAGGTTCAGTACTCCACGTCATGATGTACACGTCACTTATTTCCTTCAGTAAATATCAATTTGCTTCTGCTTCCACTGCATCTGAACTGAGAGAAGTAGCAGACACAGGGTGGTTTAACTGAGCCATATCACAGAGGATGGGTCAGGCTGGAAGGGACCACAGTGGGGCACCTGGGGCCACTTTACTGGTCCAGCAGGGAGCATCCCAGAGCACAGGGCACAAGACTGGGTCCAGACAATTCTGGAATATCCCCAGTGAGGAGACTCCACACCCTTTCTGGACAATCTGTTCAGTGCTCGGCCATTGCACAATGAAGAAGTTCTTCCTCGTGTTCAGCTGGAACTCTCTGGGCATCAACTGGTGCCGCTGCCTCTCGGGCACGGCCGAGCATCCCGGGCCCCCCCGGCCCCGGCCCC
>JANPWX010000055.1:990071-1103267 GCA_024734555.1 Trochalopteron elliotii
CGCCCCTCAGCCCCCCGGCGGCGGCCGGCGCGGAGGGTGGGCCGGGGGCGGCGGGCACGGAAATACCGCCTTAAAAGTGTGAGCGGGGACTTTGGGGCGCCGCTTCCCCTCCCGCTATTTGCATAGCCAATAGCTCTGGGGCTCTCGCCGCTGCGCGCTGATTGTTACCGGGCAGATTATATTTTAAGGGCGCATGATGCCCGGGCATCGAGAGTAACCGCGGAGGGATGGGCCGAGAGGGATCCCCCGCACCTGAGCGCACCGCCGGTCCCGGCAGCCGCACGGGCTCTGCTGGCACCGGGGGCAAAGCGGGCGAGCGGCCGTCGTTGCCCGCGAGTGGGCACCGGCGGCCCCTCCCACGCCAGCGCTCGCCTGTCTGCATCAGAGCGGATGGGAGGGGTGGGAACAGCCTTGCAGACTCTCGCCGGAGTCCTGCAGCCAGGCTGCCCCAGGAAAAGCTGGCTGAGATACAGCCCCGCAGCGAACCCGCCCGTCGGAGCAAAGGGCTACTTAGGCAGCAAAAAGCCAGCGGGAGTGTCGCCTGCCCCCATCCTCTGGCAGCGGGGCACAGCTGAGAGCAGCATTTCCCCACCAGCTCATCCCCGCGCACCCCTCGTCCCGTCCGCGGAGCGCGCAGCCTCCGGGCGCAGCCGAGACTTGCGGAGCTGCCGGGCATCGTGTGTGGCCCCGGCAGCCGAGCCGCGGGTTACCGGGACCCAGGCAGAGCTGTGCCCGGCAAAGCTGGCGTTTGAGGGGCGGCGAGGAGGGGGCACCCCCCGGCGCACGGCGAGGGCGGCGAGCGGGACCCGCTGCGGCGCGCTCCGCAATGAAAGGCTCTTTAACTTCCACCATTCATTTCCCCTTCCTGGCTGCTCCTGCGAACAGGGAGCGTGTTGTGTCAGCGCACGTTTTCCTTCTCCAAACTTAAATTCATAAGCGCTCCCGTCTGGCTTTGTAGCCCTACAATGCAGCGATTGTGATTTATGTGGGTTTCGGGCGGGAGGACGACGGGTGTCCCGATTGTCCGGCAGCGACTTTCCGAAGTGGGGTGATGTCTGGGGCACGGCGGGGAAGGGATGCGGGGCCCCCCGCGCCCCGCCATGGGGCGGCAGCCGGGAGAGCAGCCGAGGGCACCGCGAGCGGGCCACGACGCTGGGCGTGTGGTGGGGATGTCCCGTTAGGGGAAAAAAACCCCTCCCTAAATCAATAATACATGGAAGCGTGTCAGCTCTACACGCCGAGGTGCCGCTGATCTGCAACAACGTCGAGCAAAAAAACCCCAACCAAACAACAACAGCAAAAATCTCCAACCAAAACAACCAAAACACTTTCTCGCCGTGCGATGGCTTTTATTGCTTGGTGCCCGTTTGCAGCGGGGAAACACCGGCCCTGGGAAGCGCGGCCGGCGGGCAGGGAGCCAGGACCCGCGGCCGCGGAAGCCAGCGTGCCCGAGCTGCCCCTTCGCCTTGTCCCTGTGCCCACGGGCACTGCCGCATGCGTTTGGAGGCAGCAGATGTTTTAACAGCCTCCGTATAGAGATTACCGAGTGCCATATGTTAAATACCACCCTTCCTCGGGAAAAAAAAGAAGGAAAAAAAAGCCCCAAAAACAAAACAAAAACAAAAACACAAAAAAACACCCCCTCCCCCCCCGAAAAAAGGCAATAAATAATAACAAAAATAGTACAACAGCAAAACCCACCCTTTTCGCACTCGCTCCCCTTCTTTTGCTGAGCTGCCTCACCCATTTAAAAGCACAAATTATTAAATCAAACATCGCGGGGATGTGCGCGCAGCCCCGGGCGGGCGCTCCCGCGGAGCTGCCGCCGCGGCCGCGGGGGAACCGCGCTCCCGGGACAGGCGCTCTTCCTTCCCAGCCCTGCAGCCCCGAGGGAAAGGGGCTGTGCTGCTCCCAACCCCACCGCAGCCGCCGGGTGGCAACACCGCCGGCATTATTTAGGTCTTGGGACACTTCTGCAGGGCACCAAGTCCGGTGTCACGGCTCCTCATCACGGACCCGACGCGCGGTTGTCGTGTAATCGATAATATGTAATGATATTTTATTGGGCTCTGTTGGAGAGCGCTGCGAAGCTCTTGGAGTTTTAAAAATAAATCCTTAATTCGTCATCACTCCTATTTATTTGATTTCTTTTCCCAGCAAGTCTCAGAGAACCATCAGGAAGATGCTTCACGGGACAGGATGGGCTCAAGCTTTGCAGAGTAATAGACACGGTGTGAGTGCGCCCGGCGGCCGCGGGTTTTTGTTTGTATAAATGGAATAAGTATTCCTTTGCAGTGCTTGAAACCTGAAGGCTGGAGTGTGAAACATGAGAATCTGAAAGTGAAACCGACTGGAAGCCAAAAAAGAAACAGATGAACGTGTTTCCACTGTCCAAGCTGAGGAAAGCCCCGAAAGCAAACAAACATCATGAATAATAAAATGCGCAATAGATTTGAAATAAAATTATTCCAGCTTCAGTTCACTGGAAGCAGTCTAGTTTGGTGGTTTGGGTTTCTGGCTTTGATATTGGTTTTTGTTTTTTGGTTGGTTTTTTTTTTTTTTTTTTTTTTAATTTATCTGATTTGTAGCAGTTCAAAGGTAAATTACATAATTCAGCTGTGCATTCAACATGAAAAACATAATAAAAATTATCTTTTATTTCCTCTGAGTTTTTATGAAAGACTGGGAAAGGATGTGAATAGCACAGGATCTTCTGTGTATCATCCATGTATTTTCAAGGAGTATTTTAATTATACAGGTAGTTTTCAACTCTAAATAACTGTGTGGTGGCAACTTTATGATTAAGCCATATCAGACAACATAAGTACTGAGCAGGTAAAACATACCCTGTAATAAAACTATTCTCACCTTTAAAGGGTGATTTTATGCAGGCTCAATAGTTAACAGCATTAACTAATGGATTCTGTGTGATTGGTTAATATATTTTTAATGAATTGCTTCTTTCTGTTTTGTGTAAAGTTTCTTCTTTAACCTTTCTCATTCCCTAGTTCAAACTTTTTCAGAGCAGTAATTAGAAATTGTGTTTGTGCAAAGAATGCATGACTCCAGTCAGATTTCTTTATTAGGTGAGGTGGGGAAAGAGTGAAAAAAAAAGGTACAAGGATGGTCATGTACCTGGGATTGATGTTTAATGCTGGAAGACTCGATAAGTTCATCACACTTAGCCCAAAGAATTCCCAGGCTGACATTACTGCCTTATCTGGCAGGGGTGCCGTGTCCTTTGCAGCCGCCGCACTCCACTCCTGGGGGAGCAGGGTGATAAGGCTGCGTTCGTTTACTCGGACAAGGAACAGGGAACAGGTGCCTCCCACGCGCCAGGAAGTCAATGGAAAGTGACATTTTTTACCCTGGCATGCAGAACTGTACAGAAATGCTGTCATTCTTTTCTTGGGTTTGAGTTTTTGGTTGTTTTTTTTTTTAATTCTGGCGCAGATATTTGAAAGAGCAAGCACAATTCTGATGAATTACAGGTATGAACCATTGATATCTACTTCATCATTAATAATATGGTAGAATCTGAAGGTGACAATCCCCCTCCCCCCCTTTTTTTTTCTTTTCTCCTCACTGGCTATGAATCAGCTTCCTTTTCTGCTTAAAATGACTTTGCTGTTAACCTCTTGCATTCCCTACCTGCTGGCATGTTTGTATCAGTCCTTAGTTCAAGAATGGCTTCAACGTTAAATGAGGAAGTTTTTTTTTTCTTCTCAGACTGTTGAGAGGTATCAATAACAGACTTTCTGTTCCCAAACCTGCAGCTGATCTCCAATTTTCAGAGCATCTTGCTGTGACATAGCTACCTTCCTTCAAAAGCAATGCTCTGTCCTTTCTCTGTGGTCTCTCAGGTGGTTCTGCTCTTAGTAAAACAAATGTGGAACTTCAAATCCATTTTATTTTCTTTCTGTCTACACTGAGGCAAATATTTTACATTTCATACACATGTGTAGCATGCCCAGGTCTATAAAAACGTAGAATAGGAAAGGAAGATGTCAAGAGGAAATTGCTCCTTTTATGGAGATTTGGGAAGGGCATATCTTAGTTGTCTTGACAGTGCTGTGAACTGCTAAATAATCAACATATTTACTCCCAGGAGAGCAGCTGTATTTGAAACGTAAGTGCAATAATTCTGTTAATCTGCAGTGAGAGAATTATCCTGACACAAGGTCCCACACTGAACAGTTTGCTGAAACATATGAGGCATGTATTGTCTGCCAAAGAGCAAGATATTTTATATGGAGCTTCATCAGGGTGGGATTTTGGTTTGGAAGCCACATGAATGACTGTGGGGGATAAGCTGGACCTCTCATTGTGTGCAGATGTGTAGAGCACATCAAATTCTGAAAACAGGTGGATTTTTAAGGGGAAGAACGGTTTGTCTTGTTACCTCTGTGAAGGCATCAAAAACTATCCATGAAGAAATATAAGGCTCTCAGCCAGTATTATGGATGTCCCCTTTGCATTCCAGGGACAATGAAATACTCTCTAGATCTGTTGATTTTTGTCTTCTTAACATGATCAGACAAATAGAATAAACTTTTATTGCCTGACAAAGAGACAAACACATAAAACCCTCAAAACAATAGTATCATAAAATAAAACTGTGTAAATAAATTCTCTCTACTGAGGTAAACTATTTTACTTGTAATTTCCTCCTCCAAAACTGCTGAATTAAAAGCTATTCCCATGGATAAACAGTCAGGATATTTTACTACTTGGCTCTGTGTCAATTACACCTACACCTGGGAAAATTAATTGCTTTTAAAATATTAATAGCCTGAAATACTACATTGCATATAATATCAATGACCACCCAAATACAGTGCTATCATTTGCTTCTTTTTTCTCTCCTTCTGTTTTGGGAATGCAGCATTTTAGTCCTATAATGGAGTGTTCCAGCATCAGTATGCTCCAAAACTATGCATTTTATAGTGGTCAAATTGAAGCATTTTGGAAGGTGTTGCCCCTTTTCACGGTGGCACTTACAGCCAGAGCCTTCAGTCACTGGCCAGGTGCCACATGGCTTTTGAATAAATGGCTTTATTGAGAGTTCAGACAGTGTGGGCAGTGAGAAAACCCTGTCACCCATGAGCTCCTCAGCATCCCTGGCTTCCCCAAATCCTTCTGCTCAGCACTGCTACCTGTGGTGAGGCTTTGCTGGGCATTTGGGTGAGTGATGGGCAAACAGGAGCTCAAGGACTGTCCCTCTGTGTAGGGGGGTGACAAACATCTTTGTTCCAAGCTCAGCCCTCATATATTTCAGATCTCAGCTTCCAGCATTTACACACAGTCAGGTTTTGGCTGACTGAGGTGTCTTGCTGGGCATGGTCAAAGTCATGTCTGCTTTGTCTGAGTACCATCCAAAGTCTGAGGAGGTTCTTGTTTGGTCTGGGCAAAACTCCTGATGTGGGTGACAAGGTCGTTTGGGCAGAGACAGGAAGGCTGGTGAAGTGATAGCTGCCCTCCTGGTGAAGTAGAAAGAAATTCTCATAGGTCTCTGTGAAATCCACTGCTGCTGCCCCTGGAGAGCTCCCAAAGCTCCTCCATCACTCCACAGGGGCAGAACACTTTAGCAGCAGCTGGGCAATGGTGAGCAATTTCTCAAGGGCTGCATCTCCCCAGGGGTGTCCGAGGAAGTGTCCTCCCCTCTCTGCAGTTCTGCTACCTCACCCTGGCAGCATCTGGCTTTTTACTCTCAGCTAAGAAACCCTCTTGCTCCACTGCTGTTTTCCCTTCAGTCTGGAGCTGGAGTTAACAGGCAGACACAACTTCCTATGCACAATCTTATGCTGCCTTCCAGATGTTTTACTGCAAGTAAATGTACCAGGTCTGAGGGAAACATTGCTCTTATAAAGAGTTAGGTTGGAAATCATCTAGTCCAGTTCACTGCTCACAGCAGGGCCACCTCCTAAGCTGGATTGGGCTGCTCAGGGCCTTGTGCAGCCAAAATATCCAAGGATGAAGATCCCACAGTGCCTTTCTTGGTAATGCCTCAGTGCTGCACCAGCATCGGATGGAAGAACCTTGTAAAGGACTTTTGTTAAGAAGGCTTAAGAACTTAATTTCTGTTTCTTTGTTAAGAATCTTTGTGCCTGGTCAGAGTTTGCCTGGCTGTAATTCTTGAATGACACTCTTGTCCATCCTCTTGAAGTCTCCTGAATATCTGAAAAGCAGAAGGAAGCAGTGTTGAGTGCTTGCTGGCCACTGGCATAACTCCATATACATAGCTCAGGGTGTAGCATGCAGGATCCGTAGTGTGGCTTTTATTGGTGAATGGACCTAAACTGCCTTAGTAACTAAAAAAATCACTAACACATGTCCCACACTGCTCTCCTTCATTGAAACCTCCAGATCTCCTCCACTGTCTCCTCCCTTGGCTCCGTTCTTGGCCCATGTTCATCCCTTATGGTGCAAATCTGTACCCCAAGCAAACTCTGTTGTGCTGTTATCTCATTTCTCTGTGGGCTGAAACTCTCACCTGGCCTTTCACCTCATCCTGATATTGCAATAACCTGGAGCAGGTTCCTGGAGTGATGTTGGTAGCTCCTCATCCTATCCTTCAGCTCTTCCCGAGGTACTGTCTGCTGGCTGGGCTGGGAGCCCTTTTGCCTGAGTGAGCTCCTATGCCCAGATATTGACTGTTCCTTTTTTGGGTTTCAAATTTTTATTCATAAGGCTCATTGATGCCAATCATCATTCTCAGAAGAGAAGCTTCCCACAGGTCAGGAAAGCACCATTTCTGTTTCACAAATATCTGAGACTCTGTGCTGTAGAGCAACGTCTTACATGAACTCCGTGGCACATGGTGGAGTGGCAGTGCTTTTCCAGTGTCCCAGCAGTTCCTGGGCAGAAACACCTCCCTCATCAGAGAGTAAGGCTCGTTTTACAGATGATATTCACACTTATGTCCTAGCACCACCTTCTCTTGTGCCCTATCTCACAAATGTTGCACTGGAAAGAAGGGAGGGGAACTGGTTTCTCTGTCTATGAATAGATGGACTATTACAGACTGTTGGCACCTGAATGGGCTTGTTATCTTCAGATAACAAAGGAATTGCTCCATCCTGGAGAAGGTCAGGTTATGCAGATTCTCTGGGAATTGAGGGACAAGCATTCCCTTAGCAGCAAGGCTAAGAAGCAATTTGGAAAGAAAGTTTGGGAAGGTAAAAAATCAAGAAGGGAACACACCTCTGCAGAAGAGAACTCTCTTTAATGAGTCAGGTACCTGTGAAGGGGAGCTAAAGAAGAAAGGCTTCAATTTGCTGCGGCAACACCCTGTCCAGAAGTGAAAAAAGGTCCTCGTAAGAGGATTTGGGAAGGGCTGACAAAGGACAGTGAAGAACCAGAAGGAGGGAAGTGCAGATAGGCTGTGCTGTTGCATTATTTGGCTGTATAGATTTTCTTGCACATCTCAAGTAAAGCATGATTATTTTTACAAATATTACACAATCGGTTTGCTATGTATTTTAATAATTATTTATCCCTGAGGTGATAAATTATAAAGCAGAGGGCCTGCAAGGGTGGGATGCAAACAGAAATATAAGTTGGAACTCCTGGAGAGCTGTGAAAGCCACTACTAATCTCTGTTTCTGGCTGTGGGGTCTCAGTAAGGAGGCAGTCAAGGGAGGAGCTGTGTCCTGAGAACACGCTTAGAAAACTCTTGTTCCTAGGATCTGTTTGGTTTAAAGTGGCATAAAAACCATCTGCTGCATCCCGCACACAACCCTGTTATGAATAATCAAAATATTATATATAGGGTTTTGAGAGGACTCAGCAAGTTCGGGGGACAGAGGTTTGGGTGGTTTTTTTTTTCATTTTGTCTTTTTTCCTGTGAAAATCAGGGACAGACTGAAATCTGCTGACTCCAGCACTTATAAGATGGTTCAAAGTTGGCTTGGAATTTCCAAACCCTGCTGGGAATCAGAGCATATGTCCAGAAGAGCATCAGATACCCAGCAAAAGTTAGAAGTAGAGGTAATTTGGTTTATCTTCCAAGCTGAATAGTAATTATAACGTTTGCAGACAACTTTCTGATGCTTACTGTAACTGCAGCTTTTTTTTCCCCCTCACACTACAGAAACAGCATATTCTTGTCATGCAGCTGTTGCTTACTGTGTCTTCCTTCTGCTTTGGGTGGATTTTCCCATGTTCATATCTGTAGCTTTTGAGTCCTTCTGTCAGTGAACAGCTGCAGGCTGATACTAGATAGAGCTGTATTTTTTTTTCTGTTCACACACAAGCAGGCTTGTGAACAAAAGATTTTAAAGGAAGCTGATAAATTAACAAGGTCTTTTGGATGATGCAATGTTGCTAATGGTGCGGACAATGGAAATCCTTGTACTTGTCCTCACTGAAAGCCAAGGAAGACATAACTCAAGCTGTTTTATCTGTGAGCCTCCAAGCTTTTCCCTACAGGCTCCAGAGAGGATGTTCCCTAATGGACTCATCTTTCATGTGACAGAAAGGGAAGGGCTATCTACCAGCCTAATGCTTGTCTTTATATTTGCCATTTGACTTGGACGTGGCCCTCTGAGGGGAACCCCTGTTTTTAGAGCTTCAGGGAGGATCTGGCCTTTCCCGGGAGTTCTAGATAGAGCACATGCAAATCCCAGAGCTTCCCTGTGCCTCCAAGGGAAGCAGATACACTTCTGTGGATGGATGTCCATCTCAGCCTGCTCTGAGGCTGGACTCTGCCTTTTGCCAGCTGTTCAGCTGCTGGGCCCAGCCAGGCACAGTGGCTGCCATTGTGTCCCGAGGGGATGGGAATGGGAGCATGTGTGGGGAAGCTGAATGTACATTTGTCCCGTTCCTGCAGCTCTCTCACGTTTCCTTTGGGTTCTGCCTGAGGACCCTGGGGACAGCAGCTTTATTTGTTTTTCCTGTGTCCTTAGCTTCATTTTCCATTCATCAAGGAATTGTTCCACTTATATGAAAAAAACCATTTGCAAATCAGCAGTGACTGACCCATTTGGCTGCCACCATTCAGCGTCCATTCTTGCAACAGTGGGACAAAGACAGAGACAGATCCTGGTGCAATGGGAAGGGGCATCACAGGGAATTCTCTGGCCAGGTCACCCCAAGCAAAGTACAGGAGGGTTTTCTCAGGAGGAAAAGGAGAGGCCAGGGTGTTCAACAACGGCTTTGGCACAGAGCTGGCCACCCTTTGCCCCCTTTGCCAAGGGGCTTTGCCAGCATGGACATTTGTGTGTGGAGTGTGGGCTTAGGGTGGGGGAGGCAAATACAGACAGATGGACAAGGAAGGATAGAAGGGTTATGGCCAGCTCTGCTCAGCCTCCCTGTGTCACAGCTGCTTGGGACACTGCCAGGGGTGGGCTCTGGGGTGAACACGGGGAGAGGCAGGGGAAGCACCAAACCCAGGCCTGACACTGGAACACAAAAAGAAAGCAATAAAAGAAATTTGAGAATAGTTGGAGACAAAATACAGGGTTAGGTGTATCCTTAGGCTGAACCGGCTCAGCTATGTCCATTTGTTTTCCTACTTTGCTTCATCTGTCTCTTGTCTTAGGTGCAGCACTGCAAGGTTAAAAGTTAGGGCCATTGATTTGTGTTTGGGCACAGTCAGACACCCGAGGAAACTCTGTCCATGTACCAGCAAGGATACCCAGGCTCATCTCCACTTCTCTTAGGGTGTTACACACCTGTGGTGAAATATGTGAAAGCTTCCATGGCATTCTCCCTCCTACAGGTGGTAGAAGGGCAGAGTGAAAGCATGACATGATTTTTAACAGCTATAGATAGCACAGCCTGCCCTGGGTAAATGTCAGCCTGCCCAGACACATTGCTTTGTTGGGGCAGGTCTGTGGGCACTATGGCCTTGTGGAGAAGAGTCAGATTTGTGGAAGGTTTATCCTGTGGTCAGCTGGTAAAAATGCAATAGTCTGGGTGAGTTAGCTCTCATATGAACTGTAACAAAGCCAGAGTGCCAGTTTCTGCTCTGGAAAAATTATTCCGTCTTCATCCCATCAGTCAGTTCAGCACCTGTAACTGAGTGCATTGAGGAAAAGAAACGAGAAGGGATAAGTGGTATTTTGGGATACAACTGGTCCACTTTTGGCACTTTCCAACACATGTGCCCTTTTCCCTGTGCTAATCTTCGCACAGGAAGGTGCAGAGCCTCTTCACCATCCTGCAAACCTTTCCATGCTGCTCTTGTCTGCCTCGGCCCCTCCAGAGACTTGGCAGTGGCGATGCCCCCGGTGTCCTGTGATTGCTGCTCAGCATGCTGGATTGTCCCAGCTCATCTCTTCCCTGGGCTCCCTGCCCTCCACTGCAGCCCCACCTGCTGCCCCTCATTGTCCTGCTGCCTGTGTGGCCAGGCACACAATGGGAGCCTGGGCTGTGGTTTCCAGCCCCACAGGGACAGAGCTCTCCAGGCGATGTGGATGAAGTGTCATCCTAAGAGTGGGGTCTCATGCTGGGAACATATTGCTTACCCTACCTTATTGAAATATGCTTCATCTGACACTGAGAATGGAGGAAGGGGTTCCTTATAAGCTTTTTGTTTTCTATTTCTAGTAATTATGGCTTAATACTGTGGTGGAAGCATTGATGGGGTGTGAGTGAGGGGAAGGAAGCATAAGGGACCTCAGGCACAGAAGGAACAGGGCCAGAGGAGAAAAGTCAGAGGAACAAGAGGAAGCTTTTTGGAGGGGAGAGAAGGGGGAGAGAGTAAAATGTGTCAGTTGTGTGAAAAGTGGAGACCTGCAGGCAAAAGCAGGGCTTAAACTGTGCCTAGGGTGCTGTGCCAGCAGGAGCTAAGCTCCAGCAGTGGGGACTGATGGAAAATGACAGCTGCAGTTTAAGTCAGGGAGGCTTCAGGGCCATCTCCCATCACATTTTGACAGGCTGCAGTGTGGTACTGGCCCAGAGATACTGCACCATCTCAGCTGGCACAAGGGGGAATTAAGAAATCTGGCAGTAATATGAGCAAACACAGGAGCTGAGACGAAGGAACACAGTATCAGACCCAACTGCAATAAAGGCTTTTAGCTAAAGACTTAAAGAAAACAATGTATCTTGAAGGGATTGCTCCCACAGTGGCTTAATATTTTGCACTGAGGAATTATTACTATCTATAAAAACTTATTAATGGGGACAGTACTTTGTAAACAATAAAAACAAAACAAAACAATAAAACCAAAAAAATTTTTCTAAAAGCTAGCATGGGATTAGAAGGGATCACCCTCATCCCCAGGACAAGTTCTCTGCAAATCAGAGACCACTGAGCAAAGGTACTGAGCTCAAAAGGGTTCATCCATCATTTATTTCCAAAAACCCATCAGAGCTCAGAAGACTTTTCAGCACTCCATAAGAAAATCTTTCATGAAAATCCCCCCAGTAAGGCATGGGAGAACTGTGTCTTGGGAAAGTGGATAGATCAAAGACTTTGTTGAGATGGTCAGCTCCTGCACTAACAGGGAGTTTTACTTTTGTAAAAAGTTGCTCCTTAATAGTGGTTCTTCATCAACAACTTCCCAACTTTCTGGTTTGTTTGGTTTGTTTATTTGTTTTGTTATGTTTGTTGTTTTGTGGTGTTTTGTTTGTTTATTTTTTCCCACAAAGGATTGACCCAGCAGAAATATTCAGAAAAAGGTGACAAATAAGGAGTTTTCACTGCCAAACAAAGCTGGAGGGGAAGTTTCTGATGAGGTGGAAAGGGAAAGGCTATTTGCAAGTGTCTTGGAGAGCAGTAGGAGCAGTATGCACTGAGTATCAGAATATTCTGAGCTAGAAAGGACTCACAAGGATCATCAAAGCCCCACAAGGTAGTACTGGAATTGCTGGCAAGAATAAAAAATGAGACTTTCTTGTACCAGGCATGCAGACAATCATATCAGTAATATCATATCAGTATTTGTTATCACAAAGATAAAAGGGTGAATACAAGGAGAGAAGGACAGATCAGACAGTTTTCATTAGAAAATAGCAATCCTTTAAAATGTTGAGTTCTTTTGTAAACTGGTTTCAGTTTCTTCGAAATCCTGTATAGGAAAACTCAGGAAAAGGCCCAGTCTCATTCTTAAATGAAATAGTGCCATTTTTCTCTTTGAATAAACTCTTTCAATGAGACTTTATATTGAGTTTGGGTGATCCATCTGTCAAAGAAAATCTGAGCAGAAACTAAAGACAGCTCAAGACTGTTCTGAAGAACTCTGCCATTGCTGGTGTAATTTTTATCTGTGGAGAAGTGTGGAATTTTCTGTCTTCTTTCTGCTTGAAGCTGAGTTGAATTTGGGCTTCCAAAGTACTTTTGTGTGAGTGGAATCTACACACAGCTGCTGGATATGTTTCCTTAAGAGCCCTTGGAGCATCCATGAGTCCGAAGTAAATCCAGGATGCATTGTGGGGGAAATTTGTGGAGAGATATGGGGAATAGATGGGCTCAGTCAAGGTGCTGAGCAATCTGGTGTCAGTTCAGCACAGCTTAGTTTCATTTGCAGTGACTCAGTAGCAATTTACACACCCAAAGTTAAGCACCTACTCAGGGATTTTTCTGAACTGCACCCCTGAGATGAGCTCTGCTTTTAATTCACCACTTCAAGACTGTTGTCTTCCTCCTGCTCTAGTCCAGATCCCCACCTGATTGTTCTTCCATCCCTTATTTTCCAGGTCCTACCGGAAACTGCCAAATACCTCTGCCTTTTTTTTTTATTTTCCCTACTTGTCTTTGCATTTATTCCCAATTTATTATCAGCTGTAACTTTCATTCATGCACAGATCATTCATCCATTCTTGAATGCAATTTAATAACACCGGAACTAACACTGATTATTTTCACACCTCGGGAATGAAACAAACAAAGCCTTTCCAATATGATTCATTGTTTTTTGTCAGTTCCCTTTGTTTCTGTTCTTCCAGCCTGTTTGCTGCCCACATGTTAGTTGTTTTGGTTTGTTTTTTTCTCAAGCCAATTTGGACTAATTTCTCTGCTGTTGGTTTCATAGGACACAAGATCAAATATTTTGGTAAAATTCAAGCACATTGTAGCCTCTTGTATTTCCTTCACCCCCTAATTGTGTAATCCATCTGCAAATTAATCAAATTTATCTGGCAAAACTCAGTTTTCTGAACCTCTTGCTGGCTGTTCCTCATGATTCACTTACCCTGGAGATATCTAAAGAGGTACCACCCCCATCATGCCACACCATCATTGCTTCCATGCTGTATTTTGGATAGAAGCTGGACTTATGGCATGAGGGGGCCACCCTGTGTTATGCTGGACTGTCCTGGGAAGAAGGAATGCTACTGGGAAGGGTGTGTTCCATGATGCATAACCAGATGAAACAGTTCCCTGCCAAATGAGCCGTGACTGGGAGTGCTTTCACATGGTGTCATCCTTAGTCCATGGTCCAAAGGGCGCTTTGAAAAGAGTCGGCACCAACTCTTAAGCAGTCAGAGGAAAGCAGACAAAATCATGGATTTCTTGGACATTTGGGTGTCTCACTAATGGTCTGAAATGACTCAGCCATCAGTGTTGGACAGGCAGGTGGTCTGCTGTTTAAACTCTTACACCTAAAAATACCTTGGAAAACCCTGGATATCTGCTCCAAGGCCCCAGTGCAGCAAGGGAGGGGGCATTCTGCCCCTCTGCCCTGCTCTGCTGAGACCCTCCTGCAGGGCTGCATCCAGCCCTGGGCCCAGCACAGGAAGGACAGGGAGCTGCTGGAGCCAGGCCAGAGGAGGCCACAAAGTTGATAAGGGAACTGGGACATTTCTCTTATAGAAACAGGCTGAGAAAGTTCTGCCTGGAGAAGAGAAGGTTATGTGGAGACCTCATAGAAACCTTCTGCTGTCTGAAGGGACTCTTCATCGGGAACAGCAGTGACAGGAACTTTCAGACTGATGGAGAGTAGGTTTGGATTGGATATTAGGAAGAAATTGTTCCTTGTGAGGGTGGTGAGGCACTGGCACAGGTTTTCCAGAGAAGCTGTGGCTGCCCCATGTCTGGCAGTGTCCAAGGCCAGGCTGGATGGGGCTCTGAGCAAGGTGGGATAGTGGCAGGTGTCCCTGCCCATGGCAGGGGTTGGGATTTGATGATCTTCAAGGTCCCTTCCAACCCAAGTAATTCCATAATACTTTGGAAGCAGATGTGTCGGAGTGACCAGGCTCTGAGTTTTCCCCCACTTAAAAGGGCTTTTTATGAAAAGGGCCACTGCAGTGGGAGGAAGGACATCCTTGTGAGCCCATAATGGAGATACATGTGTTTGAATCAAAAGGGTGAATGTACAGTACTGCAGGTGCTGAGGAACAGAAAAGATTTTATGGAAGGAGGGAATGAACTTCAACAAGGAGCTACCACAACAGAAAACAATCCAAGCAGTAAAATGAGAGTTTGAACATAATATTTTTTTTTAAAACAGCTAAATTTTTGTTGTCTTTCAAATCGGGGTCAAGGGTGTGATATAAAACCATCGGGAGAGAAAACAATGAAAACCAAAACTGGATGATCATACATCTGGCATTTTGTACCATGAGTTTTCTCCATGTGCGTGGGTACTCCAACAGGGCTACTTGCATTGCATACTTGAGAGCAATTCAATGACCACAAAATATTTCTTTTATTCTGGGGCAGGGGGAGGAAATAAAGCTTGCTGAGATTTTCAAAACTCTCTGAATCTTTGCAGCAGGCTTTCCAGCAGTGTTCTGTTTCAGGTGAGTGTGATTTTGAGATGGCCCCAGATGCTTTGGCTGGCAAAAACTCCACATAAAAGTGTGGAGCATATTTGCCTCCTGGGAAGCAGAGTTGCAGTCCTGAGGCTGGGATTTCCCTCAGACTGGGAGTCCCAGCCATGTAGTGGAGTCTTCTCTTCAAGCAAGGTGGCAGGAGACCAGAGATGGGTGGCCTGTAGTGATGAAGAAGCTTGTGAGCTCCTCCACTGTCACTTCCCATGAAGCAGCATTCAGGCACCGCACTGAAAAGAGCTGATGGGTACTGACCTTGCTCAAAATGAAACATGCCTTGGTATTTTTTTGCTTACTAGCCCCTAAAAACTGGCACCTGGATAGATACCTTGTTGGCTACTCAGTTAAAGCTGATACACAATCAATACTTTGTAGCCTAAGTTTGCCTTTCTTAGGGGATTACACTGCTCAACCAATAGATTTTTTTCTGGGAAAAGTCACTGTAGCAGGGCTATAAATAGAGCTATATTTCTCCATCTCATTTTGGGGATACATACTTTATAATCTTAAGAACTCATGGACGCTCACAGGTTTCTATAGAAAATACATTTGTAAAAATTTTACAGCACTTCCTCTACACTTTTACTGGATTGAGATGCTTATGCAGCACAATCAGATTTAGATACAGACCTATAACAATCCCCCCAAGACCCAGTTCCACCTGGCTAAATCCATTTCATTCTTTTGAAGAGTCTTGGGTTTGCTTGTCTTCCTGAGGCTGCCTGGTTGTTTCTCCAGGAGGGAACAGAATAGACTGGGCTTAGGCTTTGTGTTTACTTGTTGTGATAATGGACGACGCAGGGACCCCAGGAGTGCAAAGGAGTGCTCTTTATTGCCAAAAACCTGTCCTTTTTAAGCAGTTAGACAGTTATCAGTTTACATAGTTTCAAGGCACAACAAGCCCAAGTCAACCAACCACCATATACCATGGCGTGGACATGATGTGGATACATGGCAGTCATGCAGCAAATCTCTCACATCTCTCATGTCTCTCTACCCCTATTCCAGCTCCATCACTCTCCCATAGTTCCCTTCTACTTAGCCTAAGAAACAGGCCAGAGTTATGTGACAAGGCCTTCTCTTTATAAAGGGAACCCTATTAGGAATCTTAAATGTTACCCTGTTGGTAGCATTTGCTCTCTGCCCAAGGAAGAGCTTTGTTTGCTGCAGAAGATCCAAAGCTCTGTTGTCTAAACTGGTTTCTTCTTCATCTCCAGTTTGGTGCATTAGCAAAGCAGAGTCTCCAAGGATAAACCACTGGATTTCCAGCATGACTTTGCCCTGTTCTTTGCGATCACTAACGTAAATGTATTTTAACCTTTGTTGGTTTTCTTTTTCCTTCACAGTGATCAACCAGCACCTGCAGGAATTACAGAGAAAGGAAGACAACAATTGATCTGAAACTTTATGGTTCTGCCTGACATTATGCTCTATCTACAGACACCTGGAGCAGGTGACACAGGAGCGTGTCCAGGTGGGTTTGGAATAGCCCCAGAGAGGGAGGCTCCAGACTCTCCCTGGGCAGCTGTTCCAGGGCTCTGCCACCCTCAGTGTACAGAGGTTCTTCCTCTCACTGAGGTGGAACTTCTTGTGTTTAGTTTATGTCCATTGCTCCTCATCCTGTCCCTGGACACCACTTAAAAGATCCTGGCACCATCTCAAAACCCATATTCGAGACACTTGTATGTATTGATGAGACGCCCTTTCAGTCTTCTCCTGTGCCAGTGGTGAAATTCCTGTGTCAGGAAGGGAGCCAGCACCAAGACCTGACGTGGCAGGAAGCTGTTCAGTTGTGGCAGATGCACTACTTTGGCAGCAGTTTATGTCATGTGTGTCCTCTCTCCCCCAGATTAATTCCTTGGGAGGTCAGCTGAGCTCCAGAGCTTGTGGCACACAAACCTTGGCAGGTTAGCCAAGGCCCTTCCCTGCCACCAAGCTCTGCTGGTCCTGAGGGCTTTCCTGAGACAGGTTAATGAAGCACCTCCGCATGTGAGCTGTGAAATTACAGCCTTTAATAAGCCCACTCAACCTTTGAACAGCCCTGGTGGCCTGTGGAAAACCCCAAAGCATTTGGCTGATTGGTGTCTGCCTTGAGCTTGTAGCTGAAAGGAGAGGAAGGACAGATTGCGGCCTGCACATCCCAGGTAAGTTGGGGCAGAGCCGGTAGGGCAGGCCAGGCCTGCACTGCCCCTGCCTTTTGGGGCTGTTATTCACAGTCTCTTGTTCATTGCATTCCTCTTTGCTGCTTAAACTTGGATTAATTTTCTATTGCTCCTGAAGACAACATACCGACAGCATTAAAAATAAAAATAAATCCATGCATCCATGCTGGTGTTTTACACTCAGCAAAATGCCTATGGGGCCAGACTGGCACTGAAACTGTGCCACAGCTGTGAGGAGAGATGTGTCCTGCTGCCCTTTCCAAGCACCCAGGGGTAACAGGCACTTTGCACAGTCTGTGTGTGCTGGATGGCCCAGGGCATTTTCCATGACTCTTTTGTGCAGTAGGTGTCCTTAAAAACTCAGCATTTGACACTCTGCCTTGGCTGGAGCACTTGGTGGCTACAGCTCCCAGGTGCAGTGGGATCAGGAGTGGCCTGGTGTGATGGACTTAACTTTTCTTTCTGCTCCAGAAAGGAACAGAAAGATTTGGAGGGACATGTGGATTTCCTTTCTCTGGTTAGAGATATTGGTCCTGAAATGTGTTACATCAATGTGTCTGTGCCAGCCCAAAACATCAAATATGACTGGAAAATACTTTCTATGAATGCTTTATCCCAACCTCTACTACTACCACCTTAATAGTGGGCATGGGGGAAGTGAAAGAATGGTAAAAGTACAAAGATCTTACAGGGCAGGTTAAGCCAGCTAGTATTTCTTCCTTAATTTTTTCTTTAAAACATGGCTTTTCCCACTGTCAGTTTACCTACACAACCAGCAACCCCAAACTTGCTCAGTTGCTGTATAGGCTGACTCAAGAAACATGGTAAAAAGTAGTGTGGCAGCAGCTACAAGTCTGAGTCAGAAAAACTGGTAAAATCCAGTATTAAGATGTAAACTAAGTAGTGCACATCTTCCTCTGTATAACAGATCTGAACTGTCTTTGAACAGCTGCAAATTCAGATGAGCCTGATCCTTTCCCCTCTTTGTGATCAGGGGAGGAGAGGGACTGTGCTGATCTTTTCTCTCTGGTGCAAGGGAATGGCTTAAAGCTGCATCAGGGCAGGTTCAGATTGGTTGTCAGGGAAATGTTCTTCCCTGAGAAGGTGATCTGGCAGTGAAAGCTGCCCAGGGAAGTGGCACCAAGCCTGATGGTGGGCAAGGAGCACTTGGACACCATTCTTTGATACACAGGTTAATTTTTAAGCTGTCCTGTATGAAGTCAGGGGTTGGACTTGATGATCCTCATGGGCCCCTTCCAGCTCAGGATATTCTGTGTAGTTGAGTCCACTTTAAGTCCAACAGACATTTCACCCAGAAAGAACTAAGGTGTGCAGTGGAGTTTGTTGTGGTTGACTCAAAAATTACTTATCTCCACATAAACGCCAACTGTTGGGATATCAAAGAACAGGAAATGGGTCGACAGCATTCACTGCAGCTTTGCCATCTTTCCTTGCACTGACAACAGTCTTGTTTCTAGCTTGGATTAATTTGTCACTCACTCTTCCTACTGAGGGCATGGTGATTACAGAACCATCTTCTCATTATTAGTAATTATTACTAGACTCATAACTATTAGAGATAGAGAGAAAAATATCCTCATTCTGAGCATCATACACATTAAGAGGACTAAAAAGGTTAAATTTGAGTGACAAAGATTATAATTCTTATTTTTTGTGGGTGAGACACAAAGCAACAAAATCAGTTGATTTCTCATGATTAACCATCATGAAATGCTCAGGTGTGACAATAACAGTAAATGAACCAAAACTGTCAACTTTTATTAAGCATCAGAGATCTCAAATATAGAAAGAGCCCTAAAAGTCTGCTGAAAGTTGGAACACAGTTAAATGCCGGACACAATATCTGAGTTGCCACCTGGAAAAGCAATCAGGAATGTGGCTTTCTATGGGCAAATCCAGCTCCCACTGTTCAAATACATGAAAGGAGCACCTTGAAATTACTCTGAAGCTATAATGATGTAATGAAAATGGAACATAAATTCCTCAGTTAATCTAGATGATCAATTGGTGTGAGATTTCATGTAAGCTTAGTTTTAATGCCCTTTGACATTTGTTTTGCAGTTTGGATTTTTTTGAGGTTTTTTTTCTTTCTACTATTAAGGCGCTTACTGAAATTCTTTGAAATCAGATGCTGTGTGAAATTCAACCCCTTCTGGGTTCAAATTCATACATGCATCTACACCTGGATTTTTTTTTTTTTTTCGGTGGACTACATCTATATAGAAATACATAGACAATTTTAGAAGGTAATCGTCCTGGATGCTGAGTTTTTATGGTTTAGCAGCTGATTTAAAACTGAAATTGGATTTCCTTCCAATTCCAGCCATTATCCATGGTGTAACTGAGCAACACCAACCTCGTGTTATTGAGTTATTGAGCATATCACACACACTGTGTGAGTGCACACAGCTCTTGCTGACAGGGATAGGCACAACTGCACCCGTCTTTAACTGGCAAATCTTGGGTTTCACAGCAGTGATTTCTTGCTGGTGCTGCTGCTGTAGATGCAGAAGCATTGATCTGGAACTCTTTAGAGGTGTGTTCTTCATTCTGATCTGTGCCTTTTCTGGCAAAGCCTTCCTTTTTTTCTCTTACATGTCTCTTCCTCAATCACCTGTTCCCAAAACAACATTTCTGAGTACAATTTACTCCTGCAGCAGACCTAGTGGAACTGGAGGAAGAAAACCAACTTAATAAAGGTTTGCCCATCAAATGGGGCAGAATTAAGGCTGATGTGGTTTAAATGTTTCTCAGCTGGGCAAAGAGCTGGTGAAGGGTCTGGAGCACAAATCTTGAGAGGAAGCTGGAGTGGGGAGCTGAACCTGGAGAAAATGAGGCTTAGGGGGGACCTTCTCACTCTCCACAACTCCCTGACATGAGGGTGCAGCCAGGGTGGGGATCAGGCTCTGCTCCCAGGCTACCAGTGACAGGACAAGAATAAATGACCCCAAGTTGCACCAGTAGAGGTTTAGACTGGATATTAGGAAAAAAATCTTTACTGAAAGGGTTGTTAGGCACTGGAACAGGCTGTCCGGGGAAGTGGTGGGTTCACTGTCCCTGCAAGTGTTCAAAAATGTCTGGATGTGGCACTTGGAGACATGGTTTAATAGTGAACATGGTGGGTTCGGGGTTAATGTTTGGACTTGATGACCTTTTTGATTTTTTCCAACTTTAATGGTTCTTTGGACCTCAGTGTTGACAGAGTGGGAGCTGCCATGGATGTGGAGATGGCAACAGTAACTCTAGGCAAGGCATGTGGGGCCGTCTTGGGAGAGCTGGGAAGGTGGGAAGGGCATTAATTGATGCTTCCAAGCAAGTCATGGAGCACCATTGGCTTTCTGAGCAGGGCTCAGGTCCCCACAGCAGTGTATGGGAGGGGAGGAGAGAGTGTCTGTGGGAATTGATGGCCTGAAGATGCATTTTCACTTGTGACTTTGGGCTGGAGCTATTCTGCTCCACCTCAGGTTGCCTCAACAGAGTGCTAGACAGACAGACTAAATAATCAGCTTTCAAGACTATTGACAGATGTCAGTCAAAGGTGCTTAAGAAAAGGCACGTGCTGCTTCCTGAGAGTGGATATCCAAGGGTGACCATGAAGCCTTGGCATTGCAAGTGTTTGAAGGCTGTGCCTCTCCCCCAGGAAAGAGCATTTAGGGAAGTTTAATTGTGTATCTGCTTGCACTTGGAGTCAGTGGTGGCATTCCCAGGCTCAGCAGCTGCTTATGTACTGTGGAATGATATCCAGAATTCATCCTCAAGGACCTGCCTTAAAAGAGGGAAGGATGTAGACACTCTACTAAATATCAGTGGGATCCACAGAAGAGGTCAAGCTAAGACAAAACACATTCCCAGGATAAGGTCTATCTGTCTGAAATTCTGACCTGAGTTTTCTAAGCCCAGTAAATGGATACTAATGCAAAATTCCATGCTAGCTAAATGGATTTCAGTTAATTTTCTGCTATGAAAGCATTTCAATTTTAACAATAGCTGTCACTCCCAATATAATACAGAAATAGTTTAGTAATACAGGCCTTAAAACACTACTCTGATAAATATTTATATTACTTATTTTAAGTTAAAAGCTTGGTTATGAATTGTTTTCATTCCAGCAGTGTAAACATCCTTCTAGAGTCTGCACTGCAGTGTTGAGATTGAAGTCGCTTTCCCTATTTGCCTTCTCTTATTTTATCAGTGCAAAAATATTCCTTAGTGGAGTCTGATAAAAGTATTTCACTGTATAAGTGCCCTTCTTTTCTGTACAGTACAGAAGGGAAAAATAATGTCAGGTACTTTACTGCAGTCAGCAAAAAAGCATCAGCTCTTTGTCAGATTTTAGTTTAAACAGAAATTTGAATACATGACCATAAAATACAGGCCTTCTATGCAAGGGGCATTTTCCTGGTGATAAATGGATTTTGGTTATTGTTTAGTTAATGTTTTATGCTTATTTGATAAAGGAAAGCTTTATAAAATGAGAAACAAAAGCTATTTAAGGTGTGTGAAGCGAGGTACCAGCACAAATAGCCTCAGCCCCGAATTGACGACCAGTAATAGATAAATAACTGGATATGGGTTTTGAGCTGGAATCCCAGCCATATTCTTGTGGTGAAAGGGAGGGATTTGAATGATGGCAGCAGAATGCAAGCCTCCCCAGTATCATCAGTCTGAAGTGGCTGTAGAAATTCAGGCAGTCATTTAATAAAAACACCTCTTTTACTATGGAGGCTGTAAATTATACAAGCCTGTCAAGTTACAGCTCTGCCTTTGTGCCCAGCACGATTGTAATGTTCTCAGTCCATAATTTAGAAAAGGATTAAAGTTCTCCAATGCTCTGCTGTTTTTACAATGTTTTGGTGATAATAAGATTACCTCAGCCTCCCTCTCTCATGTGAAAATGTCTCTAAAAAGACATACCATATTTGAAGGTGGGGTTTTCTCACACACAGATGCATATATTTGAGAGTGAGAAAATACATGACAGTGGTGTCTGGCATCAAACTCTTATTGTGGGGCTGGAGATGCCTCATTACTCATGGATGCTGAAGGCATGCAGCTGATGTATGGATTTGCTCTGTACAAATGCTACTGCATCTTAAAGGTCATGTCAGCAAGGTTTTTATTTATTAAAGGAAAGGTTACAAAAGGAGTTTTTAAAAAGCTTATGAAACAGCAGACATTTTAGAGGACCTATTCCTTGGAAAGACAAGGGGATAATTACTGCATAAAGCTCAGGAGGACAAAAATACTACTAGTGTTGTCTGTCAGAAAGTAAAAGCAAAATAGATTTTCTACCTGAATTAAATCATGCTTTTAGAAGCCTGGTGTCAGTGGATATTCTGGAGATGGCAGAAAATTACACAAGCTCTGCTGGTGGTCTGGAAATTTCATAGTTTCAGCAGTAGAAAGCTCTGACTTCTCTCATCATCTGCCTCAGCACATCAGGTCTTTTGTTTGCCACTGGGCTTAGAACTTAGCTGCTGTGCCTTTTAGGTGAGGGGATATCTTATTTCTGAAAAAATGGAAAAATATTCCCCTGACAAGTTTGTGGTTTGGGTTTTTTTTTCAAAGATGGCACCATGAAGCCACCCAGATGTTTGGCAGAGGTTCTGTGGAGGACAGATTAGACAGCAAAATGCTGCAGTCACAAAGATGCATGGAAGACAAATTTTGTCTTTTGCTGCTTTAGTATTCCTCTGATTATCTCTACCACATACCAGACATACTTAAGTTTCAATTTCCTTGCAAAAAACTCGTGTTAATAGCATTTGCTTGAATTATTTAAGAAAAGCAGAGGATTCTAGAAGACATCAAAGCCCGAGTCCTCACCTACAGTCAGAGCCTGCAGCCTGTATTAGAGGGAGAAAGCACCACAAAAAAAGACATTAAATTCTTTGTCTTCTAAGATCCAGGACCAGACAGCTCCTCTGAAGTCAGTCATTATTCCAGCTATGAATGACCCTAGAATGTCATTCTGTCGGGAAGGCTTGACTGTCATCCATGGACATCTTGATCATGCCTCCCTTCCCTTTCACCCTGCTGCTGTGAGGAGGAACTGAACAACATGAGCAAGCTGGCTCAGAGGAGGGTTAGGTTGGATATCAGGAAAAGGTTCTTCCCCCAGAGGGTGGTGGGGACACACAGGATGCCCAGGGAATGGTCATGGCCCCAAGACTGCCAAAGCTCCAGGAGCACTTGAACAGTGCTCTCAGGCACAGGGTGGGATTGTTGGGGTATCTGTGCAGGTCCAGGAATTGGGTTTGACAGTCCTTCCAACTCAGCATATTCTGTGATTCCATAATTCTATGAACGTGGCCAACTTATTCCCCAGAACTCCCTCCAGGCTGGATCATGTAGATAATGTGGTATCACTGGGCTGCTGTCAGACATAACTTCACCCCCCAATCTCCCAGTCCTCTCCTCTGGTGTGGAGCAGCCAGTTCTCAGAGCTGTGCACATGCCCACTTCAGCTGTGCTGTGTTGGCTGTTCACTGGACTTTCTGTGCAGATGCTGAGAAAAAGCTGAGGTCTTCAGCGGATCACTATGGAACTGGATGAGCTGGAAACTGTGCCCATCACCTGGAAAAATTCTTGAATGAGCACTTCAGATACCTCACATGCTCAAAACACCAGTGTCTGCTTCTGGAGCTGGAAATCTGGTGGCTGTGGAGATGCCTGGAAAGAAAACAGGGATTCACAGGATGAGTCAGGTTGGAAGGGACCACAGAGGGTCATCTGGTCCCACCTTCCTGTTCCATCAGAGCCATCCCAGAGCACAGGGCACAGGATTGTGTCCAGAAGGTTCTGGAATATCCCCAGTGAGGAGGCTCCACACCATCTCTGGACAATCTGTTCAGTGCTCAGTCACTGCCCAGGACAGAAGTTCTGCCTCATGTCAGTGGAACTTGCTGGGATCAGTCCCTGCCCGTTCCTCCGGTGCCATTGCTGGGCCCCCCGGAGCAGAGCCTGGGCCCTGCTCGGAGCCCTCCCTGCACACAGGGACACCCAGGGCTGAGGGCCCCTCTCAGCTGGGGCTGCTCTTGAGGCTGGACCGCCACAGCTCCCTCAGCCTTTCCCTGTCAGAGATGCTCCAGGCCCTAAATCATCTCTGCAGCCTCCACTGGCCCCACTCCAGGAGCTCCCTGTCCCTGCTGTGCTGAGGAGCCCAGGATTGGACACCAGGGCACTGCTGGCTCATGGAGAGCCTGTTGTCCACCAGGACCCCCAGGTCCTTCTCAGCAGAGTCGCTTCCCAAAAATCCTGTGCCATATGCTCTTGAATGGCCTTGCTTGAGCAGAATTGTGGGACCAAATAACTTGTTGTGGTCCCTTCCAACCTCAACCAGTCTGTGTTTCTGCATGAAGGGAGGCTAAGGGCACTGGATTTATTCTACCTGGACAAGACTCAGATGTGTTGGTGCAGACTTCTGGCTAAAGGGGAAATTTAGAAAAGGCAGAACTGGATTCTCCTCAGAGGTGCATGGAGAAGGAACCAGAGGCAAGTGGCACATGTTGCAACTAAAAACTTCTGATTTTGATTGGGAAAAATTCTTTCCTGTGTGGTGGTGCAGCACAGAAGCAGGAGCCTAGAGAAGATGAGGGATACTCACGCTTGGAAAATGTCCAAGCTTGACTGGATAAGGCCTTGTGGGATCTCATCTAGCTTTGGAATTAGCCCTGCTGTGAACAAGGGGTTGGACTATGGACTTCCAGAGGTGCTTCACTACCTGAATTGTTCAGTCAAAACAGTGTTAAAGTCTCAAAGTTCATGCAGGCTGTTCCAGCTTCTCCAGACCCACTTTCCACCCCATGTTGCTGCTCCAGGGGTTGCTTGATAAGTGTGTGCATCTCATGATATCATGAGGAAAAGAAAACTTGCCTAGTCCTCCTGGCTATTCCTGACTAAAAGCTTGTTTTTCCTAAACAGTAAACTAGGAAATCAAAAAAACAGCTCAATTTTGTATATTTCCTTATCACCCCCTATCTTCTGCTTCCCTCGCCCAAAATCTCTTGAACACTCTTTTCAGTCAGCCTCAAGTTTCCTAAAAGGACATTCTACCCTGAGTTAATATCATGCCTGTGAAAGTTCAGGCTGATTACTTTTCCTCTAGAGAGGGAGTCAAAATTGGGCTTATAATGGAGGTCTTGTTTCAAACAACGATGAAAGAATTTAGCATTTCTGACATCAGTGGGGTGGCACAGGCGTGGAGTCGCATGCGAGTGGGTGGGGGCAGCTGAGCTCCTCTCTGCTCCACTGGTTTTGTGAAGGACTCTTTCACTGGTGGAGGTTTATCCAAACCCACCTAAACACATGTACATATTTATTTACTAAAGCAAACCAGGCTACAAATAGGACCAAAACCCGCATTTAAACGTCCCTACAAGCAGCCTTCCATGCCAAAATCTTTCTTCAGCCCTGCTTAAGAAAAAGCCTGGGAGAGTTTATTTTCCTCAGGCTTTACAACTCATTGTTTTCCACAAAAGCACCCCTCTGCTTTTCCAAGAGTAAGGATCATTCTGTGGCTAGAGCATATGACTAGGACTTGGGGTTTTCTTTCCAGCTGTTGCACAGACTTCTTGTGTGTCCTTGAGTAAATCTGATTAATCTTGCTGCACATCTGTAAAATGGATGCACTGCTCTTTCTCCTCATTCACAGAAGTGGCTGCGAGCCTTTTAGACCTTTACAAGTCAACTGAATAGAAATGGAAAGAAACACGCATGAAATTTTGTGTACGAGTGCTTATCAAGGAAATAGATTTCTCTTTTTTTTAATGTATTAGACAGAGCTTATTAATTCTGTACAAGGTTGGGGGTAACATTTGTATCTAGAAAGCTTATGAGTTTTTCCTTCCAAATCAAAGGGGATATTTCTTTGAGTGAGCCTTATTTTTTAAAAAATGAAAATGAGAACACTAAAAGTTACTTTTTAAAATGGAGAAACGCTCATTTTATCAGTATTATGTATTATTTTTCAAGGGGGAAGTAGATTTTTCCAGCCAGCTACCAGCCACAGGGTTTATGGAGAAAGCAATGCCATTGTGGCTGAGTGCAGGCACACTGAAGGCTGGGAAGTGACTGGAGACAGGAGCATCCAGTTCCATCCCTGCATGCTGGTTCAGTGGGCAGACAGGCAGGATTTTCTCATGAGGTGGTGGAGTCCCCACCCCTGGAGGTGTTCAGGAAATGTCTGGATGTGGCAGTCACTGTTCTGGGCTGGGTGTCAAGGTGGTGAAAGAGGCCAAAGGTTGGAGCTGCTGATCTTGGAGGTCTTTTCCAACCCTAATAGTCCTGTGATTTGTTTTATCCTCAGGGTCAGTGTGCAGCCCTGTAACTCATCATCCACATCTGAACCGTGATGTGAGGAGAGACAATTGCCACCTTCCTGTGGTTGTCTGTTGCACTCACCATCCCTGTCCCTTGAGTACTTCACAAATATTGACGGAAATACCTCCAGGAAAAGGCTTCTATCACTACAGGCATTTTCTGCCTCAGAGTAGAAGTTACAGAGACGTGTGTGATGTCCAGTTACAGATGTGTGGTGTCCTTTGAGATTTAAACCTGGCTTGAACTGAAAGGAGCTACATAGGTAGAAAAAGCCATATAGGATCAATATATTCAACCCTCTGCACTTTAAAGAGTATAACAACAATTCATTATGGGCCAGGTTTTTTCACTGGTCAGCTTCTGTGCCTTGCTTCCAGCTGTTCATAATGTGATACCTCAGAGGGACTTGGTTTTCTGTGTGCTGAATATTCACAGCTGAAACTAAAATATTCTGACAATGGGGCTCCTTTCAATTAACTCAAGATTAGGTTTTGAAAATAGAATGCAGAATTACTAGCTGAATTGAAATATCAATAAAGATTTAAAAATCTGCAGTCATCCTAATTTTCAAATTGTTTTCCCTTCAAATTCTTTAATAATAATTTTATCAGGTGTCATGTGGCTGAAAACAGTAAAAAATGGGAACAGCTCCATAGAATCATGAGATTTTTAAAAAAGTTTTTAAAATTAATTTTTGAAAATTATAAACCACTTACAAAACTGCAAGTCTTAAATTTTGCATATTTGTGCCAGTAAATTTGCATTTATTTTGTCAAACTGTGATCTGCACCCTGCACTTTAAAACATAAGAAATATTGCCAGTGCCAAAAGTTCAGGTTGCAAGTATTTACGGGAGTGGCTGAAAAATGAGATTTAGGAAGTAGTTCAAGTTCTGTTCACATTTTTCAGCTTTCATTCATCTCCTGTTACATTTCTAAGCTTTCTCATCAGCAGCAAGCACAGATGATTCACTGAAAGAATACGAGTGAGTTGCTTATGTCACCACATTTCTCCAGGAGCTGGAAATTTAAACACAAGAGTATCATGGAGTCATGATAAATCCCATGCATTGACAAAGTTAATTCACTGCAATGTGTTTAATTTTGAAAAATTTAACTCAGTACTGTACAGAGATGATCCTGTTCCTGCTGACAGTGATTACAGCATTTTGCAGTAGCAAGATGGGAACATGGAGAAAGGCATGGAGCTGTGTCAGGGGAGGGTTAAGGTGGATATCAGAAAAGGTTCTTCCCCCAGAGGGTGCTGGGGCACTGAACAGGCTCCCCAGGGAATGGTCACAGCTCCAAGGCTGCCAGAGCTCCAGGAGTGTTTGGGCAAAACTCTCAGGGATGCACAGGGTGGGGTTGTTGGGGTGTCCTGTGCAGAGCCAGGAGGACTTGATGATCCTTGTAGGTCCTTTACAACTCATGATATTCTGTGATTCTATGATTTCAGGCATGGTTTTCTGACAAAAATCCCGATTGAAATGTGTGTGTCACCGGTTGGATTCTGAATCCAGACTTGGGAGGTGATTTGTGTGCTTTGCATTCCACAGGCTTCTTGTGTGACCCTGGGGTGTCAGCCCTCTCAGGTGGTACCCTCCTGTTTTGCCTATGGTGACAGCCACCTCTGGTCTCACAGCAGGTTTTCAGGATCATGGCAGCTCCTTTCTGAACCATTCCTAGCTTTTTATTGTCCTCAGAATGAGCCCAAACAGTAGCATCACATCCTCCCGTCAGGCACTGACAGACATTGCTAATGTGTTGAGCCCAGATGTGCAAAGCTCACCACACCAGCAGATCCTCCACCCAGGTGGAGCCCCAGGGAGCCCAGGGTGCCCATCTGGCCCATCAGAGCCTTTTTCCAGCATCAGAGGCTCAAACATTTTAGACTTTTCCTTATTTTGACAGCCAGCAATGGCCAGGCCTGGAATCTGTTCGTTTATCAAGCAAGCTAATAAATGGTGCTGCACTGCTAAATCTGTCTTACTCAGTATCTTATGATTATATCAGCCTGTCTTAACCCAGCCAAGTATATTTACATGAAATAATGGAATGAGTTTTGCAAATACCCCCCCCCTTTTTTTTTATATTTTAAGTGACTGTCTAGCCAAGTTCATTTCCTCTCCTGTCTGAGCTCCTCTCTGAAATATATTATCCCACTTATTAGAAGCCAATAGCACTGTGCTTTGCTTTTCTTCCACCCTCTCAGAAGAAGGAGCATGCAAGGGATGCTTGGATTAAGTGAGTGGGGCACCCCAGAGCTGGGATTCCTTATGAATGAGCTCACATCCTCTCTCCGTATGATAAGAGGAATGCCGTTTGCATCCCGGAGCTTGCTGCATAAACACACACACACTTGGATGGGGGAGCATTTAGCCTCAGCAGAAACTGGGATATCCAAAAGATCTCAGGGACAGGGGATTCATCTGCCAGCCCTCTGCTTAGACAGACTGCAGCCACTTCTTGGTGGCCATGGTCCCTCATTCCTGGTGAAATCCATCCCTCCCGGGAGGGGGAGGGCAGGAGGGGAGAGGAGATGACAGATCCCTGTTTGCATTCTTCAGAGGGAGCAGCTGCAATTGTCGTACTACAGTATGTCAACATGAAATTATGACAAATCAGGCTGGGCTGGACAGGCAGATGAAAACAATAAGGAGGAAGCAGAGCAGAGGGAAATTGGGAAGAATGAATGACACCTAAAACTCAAAAGGCCTTTACCATCCTGGTGGGAAATGCCTTTGGAAATGTAATAGGACTGTAATAGGACTGCAGTCTGTGGGTGTGCCTGAGCATATGGTGAATTTTCAGGTTTGTTTAATTCTGCCTCTAAAATACTTCTTTTTTTTTTTTTTCTTTTTTTTACATTCCATAGGAGGAACCTTTCAAAAATTAACCTGAGAGCAGCTGGAAAAGGCTCATCTGACACCTCCTGTGAATGGGACACAGTAAGGATCCCCACAGTGCCAGCTTAGCACCCAACACTCTTACACTCTGTGTGATGCCAGGCTTTGACCTTGGCAAAGGTAAGGAAACCTCTCTGGCCTCCACAGTTACACAGTTCCCTTTTATTTCTTTATTTTTTCATTTAAAATGCTGTTTGGTAGCAAAGGGAGGACTACCAAGAGCAAAGCTTCAGCTTCCTGTCTCCTTTCTATCTAATGGAAGTCCTTGAAATGGGATGCAATGAATGTTTCCTTTATTAAAAACTGAGCCTTCTCCAACCCACACAGTTTCACAACATTTGATAGAATGCACATTTTTCCAGTTTCTTTCTTTCTTTCTTTCTTTTTAACAATGTCCAACAATTAAAAATAAGTCACTGAAGGGGCCATACTCAACATTAATGTAACTGGGAGCAGTTCCCTCTGGTTCCAATAGGAGATGCATTTACTTTCACCAGAGCTGAATCTACCAGCTTGTGGACACCTCATTTAGGTGATTAGATTTAGATTTAGCTTAGATTTAGATTTAGATTTAGATTTAGATTTAGATTAGATTTAAATTTAGATTTAGGATTGTCACCAGTGTCTGCTGAGAGTGGCTTATAAACTTCCTCAGGTTTGTGGATCTATCAGTTTAGAGCTGGGCTGCAAAAAAAAAGAAGGGAAAAGGCAGTGAACACAGGATTTTCCCCTAAAAGCTGGGTTTCTTTCCCTCCATCCAGGTTGTGCTGCCTCTGCCTGTTGCAGCTGGCTGGCACCTCTGAGGAGGCTGCCACGTCACACCTTGCTGGAGTCAGAGAGAATGTGGTGGGTTTTCTCTGGAGGGTGGAGGGTGCATGAAAATATTTTCTGTGGTTTCAGTTTGCATGTCTGCATGGAAAAGTCTAGGGAAATGTAATAGGTATGAATCCAGGAGGATCCACAGAAGTATGTGAGGACAGATTTCAAGGAGACGAATGAAAACCCCCCAAAACCTTTTCAGGGGAACATATATTCCCAATAAGCTTTCAAAATCTGTAAAAAAATTTTTTCTCTTAAATTCCACAGGAGTTTTCCATAGGTTTGGTTCAAACCTCCCCTTTTCTAAGCTCTAAGCCTTACATTTAAATGAACTGAGAGAGCTTTGCTCTGTGCTCACTCATTGCATCTCTCATCACTTTTAGAAAGTGACACTTTTCTACGTGCTCTGAAACCCTTTTGTGCTTGCCCTGCTCTTCTGATTCAGTGGGAAGTCCCCAGGCTTGGAGTCTGAGTGAAAGAGGTGCCTTTCCCCTTGTAATCATAAGAACTTCAAGTAATGTGACAAACATATCCTGCAAGACCATATCCTTCCTGTTGGGTTTCTCCCATCACACACAGTGCCCTGATGTAACTGTTCTGCAGATCCACAGCATCCATCTTCTCCTGGAGATCAGCACAGGATGGACAGGGAGCTGCTGGAGCCAGGCCAGAGCAGGGGCACCAAGGGCATCACAGGGATAGACCTGCTCTGCTGGGAGGAAAGGCTGAGGGAATTGGGATTGTTCAGCCTGGAGAGGAGAAGGCTTTGGGGTAACCTCACTGTGGCCTTGCAGTGCCTGAAGGGAGCCCACAGGAAAGATGGAGAGAGACTCTGGACAAGGGCCTGGAGTGACAGACAAGGGGGAATGGATTTAAGCTGACAGGGGATAGGCTTAGATTGGATATTGGGAAGAAATTGTTCCCTGTGAAGGTGGTGATGCCCTGGCACAGGTTTCCCAGAGAAGCTGTGGCTGCCCCATCCCTGGAAGTGTCCAAGGCCAGGTTGGATGGGGCTTTGAGCAAGCTGGGATAGTGGCAGGTGTCCCTGCCCATGGCAGGGGGTGGAATGAGATGATCTTTTAAAGTCCCTCCCAACCCAGGCTTTTCTATGATTCTTTCTCCCTGGCCTAAATGAGACAGAAGCAGAAATGTGTGCTGGGAATCTGGAACACTGGAAGAGTTGCAAGCTCTGAAAGGCAGGAGCTATGAAATGATCATAAACAGCCTGCCTAGAAAGCACTTTACAAAAAAAGATCCAGGTCAACATCACATTTAAGAGGTCAAGTCTCCTTAGTTTGACCTCATGTCCTGCCTGCTTGGCTATCGCAAGGTACCAAAATCCAAAGTTTTTTTCCACATGTCACCTCCCTAAACTGTTCCTGTATTTTGCTGTGATGAGACACAGCCTTTACCCTGCTGTGTACCCAAATTCTTGAACTTCCCCCCCGCCATGTGCTCTTGTTCCAGAACTGGGAATTTCCTTTGGTATGTGGGGTTCAGTATCAGCAAGCAGAGCCATGGTGCTTTTGCCATGAATTTGTTCTGCACATGAGTGGTGAATCTGGTGCTCCAGGGAGGTTCAGGAAAGGAACAAGTGCACTGTGTATGAGAGGCAGTCACAGGGCAGAGGCTTTGTGTGCCCACCTAACCCCCCTTGGTGCTGAATGAGGCAAATGGGTGTTCACAATGAACAGAGACCAAGCAGAATTGAAATCTCAAACCCAACCTCCAAAATAAACCCTTGGCACAGTCCCACGACACTGAGTGTGAGATCAATCACTGTGGAATCACCCCCCTCCCAATGGTTGGGAACTGAAGCACAGAAGCACTGAATGACTTATCAGACACAGGAAACCTTGAGGACCCAGGAGCTCTCCCTTTTATAGAAGTCTCTGTCTGGTGCTTTACCATAAAACCAAGGCTCTTCTCAGAACAGTTTTCCCAGGGCCTTGCACTATGTGTTGCTGGCTTTTACTGTAACAGAGTTGGTTTAAAAATAATGACATTTTTCTTCTGAAAGTGTGACAGCAGCAGAGAGGAAGCCCTGCACATGTGTAGGTGAAGAAATGAGAATGTGCAACCAGACAATAGGTGTTTATTCTCCCACACTTTCTGTTTTGCTTAACAGTACTAACCCCCCTTAACTTGCAGGCACTGAGTGCATCAGTGCCTTTTACTTTCAATTTGAATCACAAGTAATTTTAATCTGATTACAATCTCACAAGGCACCTACCCACTGCATTCCACAACTTTGTGAGCAAATTCCTAGTTCCTAATGATCACAGAATCATAGAATATACTGAACTGGAAGGTACCCACAGGGGTCATCAAGTCCAGCTCCTGGCCCTGTATAGCACCAACCCCAAGAATCACCCTGTGCCTAAGAGTGCTCCTGGAGCTCTGGCAGCCTTGGAGCTGTGACCATTTCTTGGGGAGCCTGTTCAGTGCCCCAGCACCCTCTGGAGGAAGAACCTTTTCCTGATATCCACCCTAACCCTCCCCTGACACAGCTCCAGCTGTTCCCTCAGGTCCTGTCCCTGGTCACACAGAGCAGAGCTCAGGGCCTGCCCCTCCTCTTCCCCTCATGAGGAAGTTGAACCTTCATGCCAGCTTCAATGAGACACAGCTCCAGTCCTCTCTCTTTATTCCTCACTCTGTCCCCATAACTAACTCTGACTTTTTGTTCCAGTCTTTATCTTGTCTGGTTGACTCCTACTGCCTCTTTCTTGGTCTCCTGACCACTGCTCTGTTCCCCCCTGTGCTGCAGTGGCAGCCACACCTCCAAGCTGCCCATAGAAACAGCGCTCAGTTTTCCTTGGCATGGCTCAAGTTGGTCAGCAGAGGCAGCCCTGGGGAAAGCTGGGGTTTGTACCTATTTTCCTGGTGAGACTTGAGGAGGACCTTCTGCTCTCCTTGTGTCCCAGGTTCGAGGTGAGGGCTTTGAGGATTTGAATTTGGACTCTGAAGTGTCATGTCAGAAGTCACCACAGGGATACTTTTTTTTCAGGCATGGCTGAGACAATCTGCCTTTTCACCTATTTGTTCTTATAATCAACGAAACTATTTTTTGCTAATGTCTAGGGAAAAACCAAACCAACAGTTTAACATCAGAATATTTTTTTCTACTGTGGACAAAGGTCTTGCACAAGTAACACATCAACCTAGTAATGCGGAAAAGTGATAATTCACTGAGAGCAAGGTCTTATCTGCTAGGAGCACTTACAACAAGTCACTTTTCTGACTGCAGAGCAAGTGTGTATCTTACTTCTGGCTGCCCCCAGATGCTCAGAGCACTTTTATGCCATATTTCCACAGGGTGAGATCTCTTCTGGTTACCTGTGACAGCCTCCCATTCCCATCATGAGGGGACGGTGCCAGCATGCATCTAGGAGGGCTGAAAGAAGAAGTTAATCGTACAATTACAGATTTGAGAAGATCAGTATCTTCTATTTTGAATGTTTTTAATCTTTAATTATTTCCAAACTCTAAAAGCTTGATCAGGAACAATGACATAATTTGTGCTCAGCTTCCAGTTCTTATTGTCCCTGTGACCACCTGATTATTTGCTCTTTCTGCCTTGCAGCTGCATCTCTTCTCCTTCTGTGGAGGAAACAGCTGCTACTTCTCTTTTCTTGGGCCAGGATGCTGGTACTTTGTGTCTCATTTGGTACATACTGACATCAGTTTGACATTCTAAGGAGTGTCAAACATCACCTGTGATAAGAGCAGAGCTCAGCCAGCCTTCCTTCCTTCCTTCCTTCCTTCCTTCCTTCCTTCCTTCCCAGCAGGCTGTGGCATTCCTACATTCCTACTACAAAGAGCAATAAACATTAAAAAAGAAAAAAAAAGAGAGATATGAAAGAAATGTGCTTCAGTAAAAGAAAAGCAGAAAAGCTTCTTGTTTTCCCAAAAAGTAGCAAAAATACCATGTTTCTTCAAAATCCTCCCAATTTCTGCCACAGAGACTTGCAACCCCTATGTGCACTGCAGTGCACACACTGAGAGTTTTGGGAGAAAGTATTTATTTTCTTCCTTTTTTTCCTCTCTCTCCTTCAACAGTGTTACGTGATAGATTGGGTCAGCTCCTTTGGGTTTTCCATGGCCTTCTTTCTAACCATAAGTCCTTTGAGAAATGTGGAAGAGGGGCCAGTCCCTTCTCAGAAGTTATGGGAAATGGAGACCGATTAAATCACAGGCTTTGCCCTGTCAGTAAAAATGTAAAAATGTCAAACATGAAAAAAACGTATTTCCATATTGGGTGATGTGTGGGATTTTTTCTCAGCTATAATTGCTCTAGCAGCAATAAGAAAGCAACACAAGGTTTAGATTAGTCAAGCACATTTTTGCACTGTGTATATAATAACAAAAACCCCAGACCTGCCAACCCACCCCCAGGCCTTGAATTTTTGGTAGACTTTCTAGTAAAGTTCCCTCCACAGTACTTAGGGGAGTCTTCAAGGGTGAGCTGATGAAGACATGCCTCTGATACTATTTGCATTTCTACATCTTGAGCTGCACTGCCATCTCCTCTGTCTGAAATTTGTTCCATTAATGCTCCACCCAGTGGGAGCAAGGACAGCCTCAGCTCCCCTTGCCCTGGAGTAGCCCAGCTCCCCTCTGTCATGGCAGTTTTTCTTGTTGGTGGAATGCCACAGCAGCAACCTGAGCCCACTGCCCTCCCTGCCACAGAGCCCAAGGTGGTGTGCTTCTGATTGCAGAGTGGAACCAGTCCCAGTTGTCTTCATGCACTGCTTCTTTACTTCACCAGTCTCAAAGATCAGAGTAAGACCCTGAACAGGCCATGGCAATGTCTCTTCTCTGTCTTCGTTCTTCAAAAAATTCAAAATCAACTCCTAAATAGTCGTTGAGGCAAGCTGATAGCCCAATCTGAGAAGTGGGTGATGCACCATCCTCGAGCAGTCATTTGAGGCAGGTAGTAAGAATTCAGCTCTGGCAGGAGAGCTTTCATTTTAGTGGCCATAGAAGATGGCTAAATCCCCAGTTTGGATGGGTTGTTTTAGCTTTTAGAGAGGTAAAGATAGGAGAGATAAATCTTATTAACTGTGAGTTGGAAGGTGTCAGACCTTGCCAGGGGTAAAGAGCTACTTCATAAGCATAAGGAGGGCAGATTCTGGAGTGGAAGGGGGGGTGAGGGTGGGCTGGGATGAAGAGGCTTCAACCAGCTAGAAGAGCATTTTCCATATGTCAGAGCAGAGGCTGCCAGCTTTGCTCCTGCTGAATGCTACCTTTCCCCATGATTAGTCCCATTGATTTTCCCAGCTCTGCTCACAGGGAGCTAGACCAGACCTCGTGCTTCAGCCCCAGGAAAGGAGCCACCCACTGCTGAGCTACCGCTGGGACAGACCTGTCTCCTTGCTGCTCTGAGAAGGGAGCAAAGCGTGACGGGCCTGGAGCTGGCACAGCACATGCATCTTGCTGCCAGATGCCTTGGGAAAGGAAATGAAGGATCCATCAAGTTCTCCCTTCTTCCCACTTGGGCTAAGGAAAGGGCATAGTCCGCACAAGGCTATTATTCCCCTGTGTGTGAGAAGCAAGACACGGGACACGTTATGGCCCCTTACTCCTTGCATTGGCATGCTGGCCATGATCTGGCCCAAAGTGAGGTGCTACTCTGCATGAAAAAGGGGCAGTGCCTGGCTCTCAGTGGCCAGAAGGTTTTACATGGCCCAGAGCATGAGGTCAGTGCAAGCCCCTTGAAGAAAGGTGTAGCGACAATGCATCCAGTGCATTTACTAGTAAACACAAAAGCCATTTACAAGAATAGGGGAAAAAAAAAAGAAAAAGGAAAAGAAAAAGGCATGCATTTATTCTCAGGGCAGAACAAGTGTATGTGCCATCGAGCACCCACTGAAAAGCAAAGGGTTGGTCTGCCACAATTCACCATTTGCTGGAGGTTTCAGCCCCTCTATGATATTATGGCTGGTGCCTCAGAGACCTTGCTTTGCCTACCAATGTAATTGGCATGGCCTGGATGCTTTTGATGGAGTTTTAGCTGCTCCCCAGCAAATCTGCTGAATGATTCTGTGGGACCTGTGGGTGTGCAAAGCCCCCATATTCCGCACTGACCTGCCCCTCTGGCTTGCTTGTCATGCGATTTACACTAACTAGCACTGTCCTTGTAACACTAAGGTAAGAAGTGAAACCCCTTTCTTTTCCCCCTAATTGTTCCACTGATTTTACAGTTACCAAGCTGTAAAGCACCTCATCACTCTTGTTAATTCTTTCTTCCTTTTGAGCTGCCAGTTAGTAATCAATTATTACCCTTGTCATTCATGCTGCAGCACAGCAGCTGGTCACAAGAAGCCTCTGTTTCATTGGGCTGGAGCCAATCAAGTCTCCCCAGCTGTCCCTTGCTGCTCTGAATCATAATGTACAGTACTTGTTGCTTTACAACTTCCTTTACCAGACTGCTTTAAAAAAAAAAGGAAGAAAAATAAAAGAAAAAAAGTTTTTGCTCCCAGTTCTGCCCTTGTGGCACATCTGGCTGCTGGAGGTTAAACTAAATTCCCCAGCACTCTATTTTTATGAGGGGTGGGGGAAATACCCTGCTAACATTAGCACAACAGATATTTTTGTCATATTCTCTGTTTTATGCAACGACTGCATTGATATAAAGACTGCTGATAGATCAAAGGTTTCACTGGTAAAACGATATGAAAGGCAGAGACATTAACATCCATCAAGGTCCTGTTAGGATTTGCAGAACAGGGGTTCTGGGCCTCCCAAGTGAAACCTAGCAGGAAGGTCTGCGAGCCTGCATAGCAAATGAAAAGAAAACAAGAGAGGGCACACAGAATATTGGAGGAGGTAGTGACCCACAAAATAGTAGCAATTCGAGCTGCAAGGCATCCTGATTGAATTGCAGTGGAGGCAAACACTCCCAGGCTTGCCGGTCTTGTTCCGAGGCGATGTGCTCTGAGCTATCAGCTGAGCTTTCAGAGTGGCAAACAACAGTACCACCAGCTTGCCTGGCTGTCTTTGTTCCCAGCTCCCACTGCTTGCTGTGGAGATAAGAAACCTTGTGAAAATAGCCAAGATGAGAAGTACTGGGGAGAAGCAGCTGGTTTTGGGGAGTCGAGATTATCATCCTGTAACTCACCTTCATCTCTCTGTAATTTAATCAAAAGGAATAAACCTATTTCACAAGTCTGCTACTGATGTGGGTATTTTGATTGGCTGCAGTCAATAGTCACAGCAATAAAAGTTTGGGATACATCTTTCCCAGTTACTTCTTTTCTTCTCTCATCTGTCCCAATGAACCAGTTTCATGGGAGCAACAAATTTAGGCATGCTCTAACCCCCACTAATTACCCCCACTGTTGTAAGATTTTGTCCCCCTGATGCTTACAAACACAATTAGTGTTAACTATGTGTTGTACACCAGTGGCATTATGTAAAAGTGTGTAGGTTTTATGGCTACTGCAGCTGAAACCAATAAACTCCACTTTGCCAGACAGAGCACAAAAATGGTTTTACAAGGGCACTATGCAAATCACAGCAGTCAGTGAATGTTTGCCATGGGCTTGATAAGAGTTTTCATCAAAATTGTGAGCTGTAGAGAGGTAAAAAGCAATGCAACACAGTCACCTGTATTCTATGTGACAAGTCCTACTGCTTTGGCTTTGCAGCCCTTTGTGCCAAAGAGCCTGGGTGGTGATGGTGCCACAGTGCTCTTCATCCTGACACAGGAGTCTTGGAAAGGCCAGCATCATGGGATACAGGGCTGTGCAGGTGTATCACACTGAGATAAGAGAGCACAGGTGTCAGGCATGGTGTAGATCCTAAGGAGCCATAAAACACAATCACAGAATCATTTAGTTTTGAAAAGATCTTTAAGATCATGGAGTCCATCTGAACACCTCCAGGGATAGTGACACCACCACCTTGCTAGGCAGTGCCTTCCGAAGTTTAACAACCCTTTCAGTGAAGAAATTCTTTCTTATGTCGAACCTGAACCTCCTCTGGTGCAGCTTGAGGCCATTTCCCCTTGTCCTGCTGCTGGATTCCTGGGAGCAGAGCCTGATCCCCACCTGGCTGGACCCTCCTGTCAGGAAGTTGTGGAGAGTGGGAAGGTCTCCCCTAAACCACCTTTTTTCTGCCCTATACACCCCCAGCCCCTTCAGCTGCTCCACATATGACTAATTCTCTGGAAAAAGGATAATTTCAACCTCCCCTTCAGTTGTATCAACTCTGCTCAGTAGAGTGAATGTCTCTGACATGAAGTTGTATTGGCCAAGCACTGTGACAGGTAGGCTGCTTTGGGACCCCTTGGAGCCCCCCAGGCTGCTTTGATGATGTCCATATGGCCCAGCACTGTGTAGAAGGCCCTTTTGAAAGGCAGGGGGCTTTGTCATTGTGCACTTTCAGGGTGGGATTAGCTCTTGGTCAGGGGCCAGCAGCCGGGTGTGCTCTGCTGGTGTCGTCCTGGTTTGCCATCAGTGCCCTGCTTGGACACAGAGTCTGCTGGGGTGTGGTGCTGTTCAACACACTGGCAGCTGTGACTGGCTCTTGAGGAAAAGACAAGCTCAGGAGTCCTCTTCAAAGAGCAAAAGTTTTCAGAGAAAGGGCATTTTTCATTTTTCAGAGAAAGTGGCCTTTTCCATGGGTATATTTGGGAATCTGATGCCGTGAAATCCTGTAGGCACAGAGCTGACACAGATATGCCCTGACTGTTGACTCTGAGGTTTTCCAAGTTTTCTGGCCTCCCAGCACATTCTCCGAGCTTCACCTAATAGAATTAGTCCTTGAAACCAGTGAGGAGAAGCCCATGATGAGAAAGGAGGGAGAGCTGTGTGGTTCTGGTGTTCCATATTGTCCTGGAAGAACTGATGGTGAGACTCCATAACCTCCATCACTGAGCACATGGCAAGTTTAGGCTGAATGTTTGATTGATCTCCATGCTGTAAAAAAGGAAGTCTTTTGAAACAGACTAATCTTAAAAGTATATTTTTGAGTTATTAGAACCTTGAGGAATCAGAAAAAAGCATTTACTTTTTATATGCTTCTCTAAATGACAAAAAGAAAACTCTTTTTAAAGGAAAAAAAATAGCATTTGTTCCAGGACAGAAGGTGTTTGATCTCATTAAAACGCTCCAAGACTCCTTTTTGCATTGCATTTAATATTTTCCCATTGCTGTGTGCTTGTGTCCATATACATTATTTAATGTTTACATGAAATGAGCAGTCATAGTGAATTCCATCTTGCTACACAGCATAAACTTTCACAGTGAAATGTGAAAAGTATTTCGTAAAAATAATAGAATGTACATGTAAATATATCATAGGTACTCTTGGAATTACATGAACTAATGTTAGCATGTCTACTGGGTGTTTCTTAGGTTGCAGAGAGGAAGAGAAGAAAAGGGTAAGGCACCTTTTACACTTCACCTCCTGCACAGATCTGGTGGAGAAGACTGTAAATTTTCTTTGTCTTCTCTGTACCAAAAGATGAACTTCAGATCTAGTTCATAATCTTATTACTATGGGATCCACAGCAGACTAGGACCATTGGATTAGACATTCTTTCCTCTTTGGAATATCTCTACCCCAAGCTGCCTGGTACCAGCAGCCACAGCTAGAAGAAAAACCTTCCAGGAGCCAAGGAAGGAGAAGTTTATATGATTTGCAAAAAAAAGTCTTATACAACTTCACACTTCTCTGGAAATTCCAGTCAGGATTCAGCTCACCTACCATCAAGTGTCCAGGTGAGACTGAACACGGGGGCTATGGATGCCTAAAGGAAATAGTGGGAATGACAGTGGTCTTGCCTGTCTTTATGCATCTTCATGAGTTTGCTGTGTAGGTTTCCCTTGGAGCCACCAAATCACAGAATCACAGAGTGGTTTGGGTTAGAAAAGATTCTAAAGCTCATCCCATTCCAATCCCCTGCCATGGACAGGTTCACCAGTCAATGGACACAAACATGGACTCCTAGTTTGGGTGTTCTGATCTCTCTTAGATGTCCTTCCTCTGAAAGGAAAACCTGTCTCCATTATTCAGCTCATCTGAAATTGCGAATTTCTGGTTGTAGTTTAACACTGTGATGAATCTTGCTTTAGGATTTGTGACATCAGATCACAAATATCCCTCCAACAGGACACCAAGGTAGTGTTGTGCCATCTCACCTCATTGGTTCAAGCTGTTGAGAGGTCAGTCCTGTACCAGCAGGGTTTATGTTGTGTAAGGTGTTGTGCATTGCCGCTGTCCAGCTTTGTGTTAGATCACGCACCTGTGATGGCTCCGCAACAATACTCCAGGCAAGAAGCATCTTAAAGCAGTGATCCCATCAGGAATGGCAACACTAAACCTGTTGGGTTTTTGTTAGGTTTTTAAGCAACTCTATGGTTCTAATGTTACAGTTCAACTTTTACTGGTTTGTGTGGCACTTACTTTGCAAGTACCAGGTGCATATGCCTCAAAAGAAAGATTTTTGTGAAATTCCTGACTATAAACTTCCACACCCAGAGATTTATTCTGTTCAGTGTGATTCCTATAGCAATACCTTTTCCTTTCTTCAACTAATACCCATATCATTTTTCTTCTAAATCTTGATTTCCAGGAATTTTGCCCTCCCCTCTCTCCCAGAATCAAGAGGTTTGTGGTTAATAGCTTCCTGGATACCCAGCCTGCCTTACACATTTTGCAAATTAAAGACAACATCCCACTGAAATAAAAATCAAGTCTGATAAAAACACAAAGGAAAATACAGAATAGGGCACTACCCAGATGTGAGATACTGGATTAATTTCTCATCTTCACTGGACTTAGTGCTGTGGAAATGAGAATGCTGGTGATCATGGGAAAAGTGCTACTGGCTTTTCTCGTCATAATAAGCTGGTCTTTTCAATATAGTCTGGTGGCTCATTCACTTTATAGCTACAGTTTTCTATTCAGTTTGGTCAGCCACTTGGAATTCCCAAGTGTCAGCTGCACAGTTTAAAAACTGCTTTCCAAAGGATAATTATGCAGACCTATTTTTAGATTCCTAAGTACCTGCTTTTAGAAGCAGAATTGTGGATTTAGGCACCCATCTTAGAAGTGTAGCCCACAGCAATGCATTGATACCCAAACTCCCGACTCGGGGGCTGAGCTAGGAGGATGACACTGTGTGTTTGTCCTTTGTCAGTGTCTCTCCATGGCTTGCCTATTGCCAAAGACTTTACACACTTCCATAAACAAATGTCTCCCCAAGAACTGGGATGAGGCAATATCAGCTCTCAAATTGATGGCTGTAGTTTGGTGAGAAATTTACCCCACTGCCTTCAGTTTTCCATCTTGCTTTGAGCTGTGGTCACCCAAGGATTTGTCCATGTTTACTGGGCAAGCCATACTAATCAGAGGTATTTTGGATTTACCAGATCCCCCTGCATTAGCTGCAAATGCCACCTACAAGGAACAGAGAGAAGCCCATTGTAGGAAACCCACATCTGGCACTTGATTACAACTTTGGAGCATTTTGAAACTCCTAGAAAAGAGACAAGATTCCAATTTCAGAGCATCCCTGACTCAGTTCATGACCTTAGTTGTCCTCTAGGATTTTCTCCAGACTGCAATGAACCATTTTCATTGGGCCACTTTGTGGAGTGAGCTCTCACTGAGATTTTCCTCAGCTGCAGAAATCTCCAGGTCATCCACCCAGGGTCATGTCATATCTTAAAGGTTATCTTGCACAGTTAAGCTTTAGGTCTGCTGGACACAAGTGAGGCTCTCTGAAGCTCCTTACACCTTTTCTGTACCTTACTCTATTCACTGGGGCATTTTCTCCCTCTTTATCCAGCAACTCACAATTGCCATTTCCAATTTGTGGTTACTCAGTGAGATTTCTAGAGGAAACCCTTCATTTCACTAGTCCTGGGAGCATGTTTACTTATAATACTCCCTTTAGGGGTATCCCCCTTGTTTGACTGGTCCCATTACAGAACCAGTAGCTGCCCAGGCAGCGTTTAGTTTGACAGACATTTAAAATCACCTAGCACTGCTGCCTAAAGAAAAAGCCCCACTCTTGCTCTGTCTGCTGGCCACTTTTTTATTCTGGTCTGGATTATTAGGGAAAAAATTGACTTAGAGACATTAAAGAAAAATAGTATTTTTTTTTTCAGTTCCCTAGGACATTTCACCTGGCTGCAGAAAAACCCATGCTAGCAGAAGGGAGGAGTGGTACAGGAGAGCAGATCTGCTGCTTTCAGTGTTGTCAGCCTCAAGGATTTGTAGAAGTTCAGCTTTAAGGAAAATATTTGTATCAAGTACTGCAAATTATTGGAAAATTGTTATTGTAAAATATTGCAAAATTACTTTTCGTCTTCTGGATATCCTGATTTTCTGTATGCAGTGCTTTTTGTTGGGACACTTCCTTTGCTTCTCTGGATCCTAAAGATATTTGTAGGTGTCAATCACATTGTTCTTAGCTACAAGATAGGAGGCTGCACAGACTTATGCTTTGAATAAGAGGAGTTTATTTTGTGTTCAGTAATTTCTAGTGCAGATTTGAGAGGTTTCATACAAGAGTCTTGCAGCTGATGAATAACATAAGAACAAGTAAAATTTTCCTTTCCTTCCAAGACTGGAAATCTCTTCTTCTCTCTGCAAACATGTCTTGATATTTCAGCCAAATAGCTCTTATTATTAATATAGACCCATCAGAGATTTTAATCTAAATCCCAAACATATAAAGAAGAAATTCTTTCCTCTGAGGGTGGTGAGGCCCTGGCACAGGTTGCCTGGAGAAGCTGTGGATGTCCCATCTGTGGAAATGTCTAAGACCAGGCTTGGATGGGGGTCTGAGCAAGCTGGGATAGTGGAAGGTGTCCCTGCCCATGGCAGGGGGTGGGACTGGATGATCTTTAAAGTCCCTTCCAACCCAAACCATTCAGTGATTCTGTGATCAGACCTCCACAGTGATGTTGTCTGATAGAACCATCCCTTCCCCTGGGGGACATTTAACTCAGTTCAGAAAAGGTGTGAAAGTCTTGTACTCCAAATTGCAGCTGACACTCAGGTGACACCTATAACTGGATGATTTTTACTTTGTTTAATTATTTTTCATCATCTATTTGTTGGAAATTATAATGGTTGAAGATGTGGTCAAAACAGCAATACAATGGTGGTGCTCTTTCTATACTGGTAGAATTCCCAGGTTTCTGTTTCCCTACTGGAAGAGTTTGCAAATGGCACAAATTCTCACTCTGCCTGGTTATTTCAAATGTGATGTTGCTTTGGGGTGTTTTTCCTATGGCATCCCCCAATTTGGACCCTGCAGAACCAGATGTTTCCTTTTATGTTGCTACCGATCACAGGAAAGAAAAAAACAAAACTAATGTGCAAAAAATTTGGCAAGTGACAGCTTGAGTGCAGAATTTTGTAATGCTGAGCCTGTGAGCCTCATACTAAACTAGTTCCAAAACAGGATGTTGCAGTGCATGTCTAATATCCCTTTTCTACCACACCCCAGAGCAATTTCTGTTGCTATCTGAGCTATGAATTACATTAAAAGCAGCAATCAAATCTCACAAAGAAAGATTGTATCTACTTCAACAAGCAGCAGGCACAGGTTTCATCCATCTCGCTGGAATATATGAACACAAAGGTGTTGGAGTTTGAGACACTGTGCAATGAGAGCCCCCCTTGCCTCCCAGTGCCCTGACAGTTGTGTTACTACAGCGACAGAAACAATCATCCTGTTTGTTAGTCATATCCAAAACTCAGACTTGCAGAGCAGAGTTATCCTTTCCCATTGCTGCTCCCATCATCTAAGTAGATCCAGGATAAAAATCAGATCTTAATCTGCTCAGTCATATGGCAATCCATGCCATCCTTGATTATCAGCTCTTGTTCCCCAGCAGTGAATATGCCGTAGTTCATTCCACAACAATCTCAATTTCAGGATACGGTTATTAGCAAAGTTTTGAGGGGTTTATTAACATTGTCTCTTGGTCTATGGGATGTCACAATTTGTGTAGCTTGGGGAAAAGCACTTAAAAAAACCTCCATAGTTTGCACTTTTTCTAACAACAGGCTGCTATTTATTATTGGCAAGAACAGAGCACGGGCTTTAGAATTTAAGCAAAAAAGACCTCTGGCAATGAGGAAATGAGCCTAGACATTTTTCATGAATGGGTTAGAGCTGCTTAACTCTGACTGGCTTGTTTTCTTTTCTTCCTATTCACATCACTCAAGTCCCACCTTCCTGCCTTAAAAGGCATCTCGTTCCCTGGCAGCAAGACAAGTATCTGTTTGATGTCAGCACCCTTTTATTTGCTTAAAAGCATCTTTTTTTCAAGGCAGTAAATTGAAAATGACTACCGCGTCGAGAACTAGCCAATTTCCAGCACTCTCTGCAGAACTGCTCTGCTTTCACATTTGAGAGTTATCATTAATTTTCTAATGAATAATGAGATCAGAGAGCTTGCATGCTGTATTATGTGTAGGAAAATGCTTATGTAAATCAGTATAGCTGTGGTAGCTTCCCAGGGGAACTTTAAAGCTTATCATATCATTAAATCTGATAACAATTCATTTTTTAAAATGTAATGCAAGGAAAAAAAAAAGGTCTATTCACTGCCTGTTTGTAATAATATGTTTATAATATGAAAGAGAAAGGAAGGCTGCAAGATTATATATGAGAAAATGAAATGAGAAATTCCTTATTCTTTGCAAGCTGCACCCTGTGTGGAGGAAAAAAAGCACTCGCTGTATTTACATAGCTGAACCTTGTGGAATATGTTGATTGTAATGAGAACATTGTCATCGTTCAATATGGATTTCAGTTTTCCAGGCTCCCAGCAACAGGTTCCAAAGATTTTCTAGCATTACACTTCCAGGGACCTTAGGGGCACCATCCTCATGTTCCCCTTTTTCTTCCTTCCCATGTGAATAATGAGCTCAATGAAATTTTAACCTGTTTTTGGCATTTTAATGACAGGGGTGCTTATGAGTTGCACTGGGGCTAAAGACATCAGGATACCATTTTTCCAGCAGAACAGACAGCTGCTCCGTGGATTCCAGTCATCATGTTTACCACCTAGAAAACTTTTAATTAGTCTTCCTGTTTCCTTCCTCCCCTGCTTTGTGCTGAATATAAAAAGCATTTGATTTGCCAGGACAGTACAAGCTGCAGCATGTATTGTGGAAGCATCACAGTGCCCCCACAAAGTCAAAAGTCTCAGTGTCCCTTTTATTTCCTTGGTATGAACACAGACAGAAATATGTCTATTCTCATGCCCAGGTGTAGAGTGAGTTTAGATTGGATATTAGGAAGAAATTGCTCCCTGTGAGGGTGCTGAAGCCCTGGCACAAGTTGCCCAGAGAAGCTGTGCCTGCCCGATTCCTGGAAGTGCTCCAGACCAGGTTGGAAGGGGCTTGTAGGAACTTGGGACAGTGGAAGGTGTCCCTGCCTATAGCAGGGGGTTGGAACTGGATGAGCTTTTAAGGTCCCTTCCAACCCCAGCCATTCTGTGATGAGTAAAGTTCCTGCATCTCCTCCTATCCCCTATTTCCAAGGCCATGGTTGAGCCTTAGAGGTGAGATATTTTCTTACCACTGAGTCCATGTGGGGTACTTAGGCATGACTCATTGAATAATGACTAATAATATTTTGCTTTTTGGAGCTCTTTCCCCACTGAGTTTAAAAGTATTTTGAAAATTCCTGCTCCCAACTAATGCAAGGATGGATTTAGGAGGAGGTGTTCCCCATTAACCCAGCCTGATGTGACACATCCTTTTGCTTCACAAGGTAGTGGATTGTGACCTCCACAATCCACCTGTGAGAAGTGAGTACCACTGAGATTTGGGGAACACAGGTGTGCTGATAGGAAGCCAGGAGCTTCCTCTTTTTAACCCAGAACATCCCCTCTGCCACGTTAAATATTAGCTACACGTTTTTCCACATTTGTTGGAAAGGGGGAAAAGAATGCATCTGTTCCTCAGGGATGATGAACTGAAATTGGCCCCAATTCAGGGGAAAAAAAGTCTATTCAGCACAGCACTTAAACTGAGACATAAGTGCCAGCCTGAATAGAGACAGAGTTAAGCCTCTGTTTAAATGCTCTCCTGAGCAGGGGTCATTAGCACCAGTTCTCTCCCTGCACAAAGCATTATTCCTCATGGAAGCAGCCAGCATTCAGAGGGGCATCCAAACTTTGGGGGGGCTTGCTTTATCTCAACCATTTTCTGCTGCTCCTCGCAGGCCAGTTGGCTGCTGCACACTTGGGGATCCAAAGGGAAGGCTCCCAGCAATCTGCCAGGAGAGCCTTGCAAGCCTCAAGTGCTGATTTGGAGGGCAGTGGCATGAGGTAAGGATTCCATGTGAGGTAGGTGGGAACATCCTTGGAACTCCAGGAGTAATGAACACCTTTTTCTGTTGGATATATGCTCAAATTATTATCAAATAGCAATACTGAGAAAAATTGTGGAGCAACACAAACATTCTGGCAGATTTAATAATAAATCCGATCTCCTTCTGTGATCAGCAAAAATATTTGAATATTGCCTGTCAAAGTGTGACTAAAATTGATTTATGCATAAAAAGTTTTATCAAATATATGGATTAATTAAAAAATATTTTCAAACATTTTTCCCCTCTCCAGTAGAAAATTTTGGATGCATGCTTCACACATGGAGCCTTCTTGAGTTCAGCTATTTGAGCACTACCTGGGTTCTCAGGGGTGAATTATCACTGTAACTCACAGGTAGATTTTTTTGATTTCCCGATGTTCTCGGGAGGAGTTGTTATGAGTTTGAAAAGTATTTTGGTTGTTGTTTTGTGCAAAGGCAAAATATCCATAAGAACTGCTGGACTCAGCTGCCTCTCTGTCACACAAGATGGAGGAAGGCTTGTAGTTATGTGACAGAAGGACAGGAAGAGCAGGCTGGCCAATGAAACATTTCTGAATTAAATTTAGATGTATGTTCTTTGTGCTAAAGCATTTGAATTGGGCAAAAGAAACACCGAATACATGAAGAAAATAAAGCTAAACATTTTCTTGATATTTAGATTTTAGCTAGGTGTCAATTGCTGTGGAATATAATACTCCATCGCTAGGAATTAAGGTCATCTTAATGACCATTAAGGGGATTTACCTTGGGGCCAGGGATGGTCACTTGTCAGGATAAGGTTTTACTCATGGGTTTGACAAAGATATTCAAAGTAGTGGCTGACATGTAACCAGTTTGCCTTTACATTGCAAATGAAAGTTTTCCAAGGACCTTGGAATAAGAGTTATTTTTACAGTAGTGAAAATAGAAAGAAAACTGCACCCTGCATTGCAAACACCTGTAATGTGATATGATGGGACAACAGCTCTTCAAACTCTTCCCTCAGTCTCAGATTTCTGAATTTAACATTAAAGGTTACCTGAAAGTATTTGGTTCTGCTCTTAAGCTCACATGGACCTGCCTCTTGATCTGTAAACAGCCCCACTACACATCACCCTGTGGAGAAAGGTGTTCCTCTTTGTTGGAAGTATATTCCTGGGTTCTGTGGTGATTCATCAGTGCCAGGAAACCGCATCCTCTATGAGCTTACAAGACTATTCAGTTATGCAATATATAAAGCTCTGTCATAGGATTGTGAGAGTGATTTTGTTTTGATGGCTGAAATGGGCCAATGCTGTAGAGTTATGTTGGTGTTCTTTCTGACACACTCTTCTTATTTCAAGGAATGTCTACTTCTAAATCATGCTGCCTTCCCAAGAAATAGTCATGAGTTTCACCCAAATATTTGAATTAACTAAAAATGTTACATCCTTGGCATTCCACTTTGATGGTGTTATGAACCAGCTGATGTGTAAATGAAGGGTAGCTCTAATTGCTGGGAGATGATCCGAAAGGACTGGCATTTAATTAATGACAACAGTTTCAATCAGCTTCCTGTGAGTCAATCTAACAGTGACATTATTCATTCATAAAGCTGGACAGTCCCCCTCAGGGACAAGGCTGTGAAATCCTTGTGAGATCCCACCTACAGGGCTGCATCCAGCCCTGGGCCCAGCACAGGAAGGACAGGGAGCTGCTGGAGCCAGGCCAGAGCAAGTACATCAGGGGGATCAGAGGGATGGAGCAGCTCTGCTGGGAGGAAAGGCTGAGGGAATTGGGATTGTTCAGCCTGGAGAGGAGAAGGCTTTGGGGTGACTTACTGTGGCCTTGCAGTGCCTGAAGGGAGCCCACAGCAAAGATGGAGAGAGACTCTGGACAAGGGCCTGGACAAGGGGGAATGGCTTCGCACTGACAGAGGGCAGGTTTAGATAGGATAGGAGGAAGGAATTTTTCACTGCGAGGGTGATGAGGCCCTGGTACAGGTTTTCCAGAGAAGCTGTGGCTGTCCCATCCCTGGCAGTGTCCAAGCCCAAGCTGGCTGGGCTCTGAGCAACCTGAGATAATGGCAGGTGTCCCTGTACATGGCAGTGGGGTTGGAACTGGATGAGCTTCCAACCCAAACCATTCTTTGATTTTGTGATTCCATGATCTATGAATGTGTGCATGGGGTGAGAAGGACTCATTTGGGCTCTGTAATTTGGGCAGTTTTATAGGAAAGATGTGAAACTGCTTCTCCCATGTCCAGTGGGAATACTCCAGCAGCCTAGAGCTGAACCTCTGCCAGTTCTCCTGCTCCAAAATCCTTCTGCTGACCAATTCCCAACTATCTCCAGGCAGAAGGGGCTCCAGTCAGTGGGAACTGCAGGGAGCAGAAGCAGTGGAACGGGGGCAGCAGCCAACTGTGCATGAGAGTGGGAGAGCCGTGAGCTGGAGAATTGGGATCAGAAGACCCTGAGAGGGAGAGGGGCCCTCCCTGCAGCTGGCAGGGCACCAGCCATAGCTGTAGCAAAAGAACACAGGGCACTGGCCTGCAGGCAAGACACTGGGATGGAAGCATCCCAACAGGATACTTCTTTTATGGCTCTTGTATGGGTTGCCCACAGGGGCTGAGCTAGGAAGGGCTGTTTTGTTCCTTCTCTGAAACCATTGCAAACATTGTTCCCAGGGTAGTTGCAGAACTTTGTTCTGGCTTCTCTAGCACAGTTACTGGTGGCTGATTCATTGAAAGCTGCAAGTGTTGGTGCAAACCCAGTGAGAGCTGCAGTCTCTAAAGAGCTGCTGAGTCTCTTGGTGCACCTCAGTTTCATCTATCTCCTCACATTAGCACAGGGTGGCAAAGGGCTGCTGTGCCCCAATTTGGGGGGTGAATAGAGTGCATACGAGGGTGACAGAGGTTGTATGGACACTGCCTCCAGTTCCAAGGGTTTCCCAAATCCTGCACTGATTGAATTTTGGGTTCTTACTTCCTTTTTTTACTCTTTTGCAGTAGTAGTCTTCACTCAGTCTGTTTTCAAGCATTTCTCTGCAACTGAGAGACAGAATATTACCATCTTGGAATATGAGAGCTGAGATTCACACTAGTTTACAGCAATCAGATAAAAGACCTTCAGATAAAAATTCAGTAAACACTACTCTGATTTACAAGTATATGATGGGAAGCAACAGTGTTTAGTGTTTGGATATAAATCAAGGACCTCTACATATAGGTATTATGTAGATTCCCTCCAGCAGGTATTCCTTTTCCTAGTCCTAAAGATTGATAGAAACTGCAGGTAACTGACTTTTCAACTGAAGAGAATGATCATTGCCCATGTTGTCTCCTTCTGGGATTTTCCAGGCTCAGTGGGCAGGATGTATCCCAGTTATTTGCCCCTAACATCACATTTGCAGCAACAGTCAAGCAGCTGTCTGGAGCTGGGAGTAAAGAGACATTGGGATGCTGGGATGGGGGCTAGGAATAAAAGTCTAATTTTCTCTGTGTGAAAAACATGGGAATTATCTAATCCCAGCTCTGGCTGCCCCCACAGCAACTCCAGTGACACAAATAGATGTGGGGTATTGCATTACATCATCAGGACAAACCCTAATGGGTTTATTTATGGCCCAGGCAGAGCGAGATGGAGTGAGATTCTGATCTCTGCTTACCTGGTGTAAAGTGGGAGTAACTGCAGAGATAAACTGACATAACAAAGATTAGAGCCTGGCCTCTTTGTCTGTACTGGATTTAGAAGCAGCTGGCTTTTAGAAATTACAGATGTCACATAAATCACTGCTAACAAAGTGGTTCTGGACTCCAGCCTCCAGCAGCTTCTGACCCTCTATCTCTGTAAAAGTGATGGTTCTCCATGCAGCTGGTTTGTGTCCAGAAGCTTTCAGCTGAGCAGAGTGGACAATTCTCCATCTCCCACAGCCCCAAGGAAGCAATGAGATTTGTGTAGCACAGGCAATCAGAAGAAGGCAGCTAGTGAGATGCCATCTGATCAGAGATGGGGCTCCAATAATGGAAATCTGCTGAGCACAGGGCAGTCATATCTCATCTGCAGAGCTCTGGAGGGAGAAGGGTGTTGGACAATAAGTAGTCCTGATAGCAAAGTAGATCTTCCTGTGAGATATGGCCTGGTACTGACTGCTGGCACAGCTCTCTGAATATAGTCAAGGCAGAGGAGGTAAATAGCTGTGAATAAATACATCTCACCCGTCCTCAAGCACCTTGAGAGGAGGAATGTAGAATGTTTGTTGTTCTCTTATATTCAATGTGGCTTTCATTTTAAAAGACCCTTATATTCTACATACAAAATAACCTGAGATTGCACTGATTTTGGGTGTGCTCATCCCAGAATAATGATCGTGAGGCTGTGCCCTCTGTTTTCTGGTTTCCAGGCTGTGGGGCAGTGTATTTCACTTAGTAATTAGTTACCTGTTGGGGAAGAGTAAGATATGAGGATATTTATATTCAGGTTACACTGAACAGAAGGCCATTTTTGTGCCCTGAAGCTGTTGTAACAATCAGTTCACCAAAGGTAAATATATGCTTCATTTTTAGTAGTATGTTTGAGGAGTAGCTTGGCCAATAAGGGTTTTTTTTTTTAATGTTAGAATTGCTAAAATATGATGTCTACCTTGGGCCAGATCATTTTCAAACTATACAAATTGCTTTAGCCCCATTAGTAGTAGTTTGCGCTGGCTGAAGATCTCACATCTTCACTGATCTTAAATTGCAGAAACTTCCAGGTTGCTGTTACTGAACTACAGCTTTTGCCTCCTTTGATATATTTCTCACATATAAATTTTGTTGTCTTCTCCACAGTCTCACACAGGACTATCACAAGTGCAAACAATGTATTTAATGTGTCTTAATGAATGTTACAATTCCTGGTGTCTGTTGTAAAGTTTATACTTGAGAAGACCAAGTCTGATTTATTCAAAGAAAAGCTGAGGCAATTTGGTTATGTTTAGTGGTACCAAAGTGGGCAAAAGGTCCTGCCAGCCAAAAATCCCCACTCCAAAAACATGTTTTGGCAGCTGAACAGACATAGTCCTATAAAGACAAGTTCATTACTTCAGTATTTATTGGTGTTTCCATTTGGAAATGGCCTCAATTTGAGCCAGGGGAGGCCCAGGCTGGACATCAGGAGGACTTTCTTCATGGAGAAGGTGGCAGGCATAGGAACAGGATGCCCAGGGAGGTGATGGAGTCACAGTCCTTTCTTCAAAAAACAACTGGATGTGGCACTCAATGCAATAGTTAATTGACAAGCTGGTGATCAGTCAAAGACTGGACTCAATCTCGGAGATTTTTTCCAACCTAAATGATTCTGTGATTCTGTGTGGTTCTGTGGAGGTGTCAGCATTTGCAGAAATAAAGGCCTAAGTTCTGCTCACATGAGATTGTCAGCAGCCTGCATTTTGTAGGTTGCAGAGAAGGTCTCTGTCAGGATGGACTAAAAACAGACTTGCAAGGAAACCTGCTCCACCTTCCTGATTTGCAACCACATCTCACTGCACTTGTCTGTTGTTTTTGGAAGTGTCTTTTTCAAATATTGGGATATCCTGGGATCACTCTATTCATTAACCAGCTAGAACTGAGCAGGAAGGGGGTGGCTGCTCTGCCTAAAGCACAGTTGGGGCTTTTTGTCATGTAGGAGTACCTGGCAGCTTTGCAAAGGACAACAAATGATTCCTTCCTAATGTGAGAGCAGCAGGAGCCAGGCGTGCTGGTGGAAGGCAGGGCCGCTGCATCAGAGGGAAGAAGTTGCTGACACCCAAAGAAATTAGGAGGGTGTGATAGGAAAGAAAAATATTTTGAAAAATTTTGTTTGCAAGTGGGGGCTGAATAGCTCTGAGAAAACTGGGGCTTTAAACATTTTTCCTCTTCTCTAAGAAAATCATTTCCAAAGGGTGGAGCTATAAAATACTTCGATGTTATAGCTAATATTTCAGTAAAATATTGTTGTTAAGACAGAGGTCTCTGCACATGGAATCTCTCCTGACTCCCTATCCCTCATGGAAATTCTCTCACTTCCCCATTAAAGGGATCAAAATTTGGCCTAGAGTAGATTCCAGATAGCCTGAGCTTTTAAATGTTTCCAATTTCATGTGAGAGAGTTGCAATTTTTCTTAGAGGGGGAGTGACCATGAAATTCCCTGTGGAAAGCAGGAAGAGTATGTGAAGGCACCCTTCAAAGGGTTGTTTTGTGAAGGGTATGATGTCTGTCTGACATCGCAGTTGCTTTCCTGGCTTTTCTGGCTGGTGCTGCTTTCCCCCTTTCTGAGAGACTGGGCATGGTGGTCAGGATGCTCCAAGCTGATGGGCAGAAAGCTCCCAGCAGGAAGGCACTAAGAGGGTCACTGTCTGGGAAAATGGGCTCCTGTTTTGGAGAGGGATGTACAAGGGGCATGGAATGGCTCCCAAAGCAGGCTTCTGTGCTGAGCTTTCACTTCTGCAGCTTCAGCTCTCCCCAAATCCCTGTCTGCAAACAGCCTGGTGGGATGGGAAGCTCTGTAAGGCAGGAGATGGGCCCCATTACGCACCTGGCACCAGGAAACCCGTAATTTCTAGGCATCACTGTAAGGCAGGTAGTAACCAAGGGCTGATTATGTTTGAGAGCAGCAGCTTGGCAGACTGCAGAATGAAGTACAGATAAAGTGACCTTGTGATTTTGAAAGCGAGACCCATTATTTGTTTTGAAACATATTGCCTCAGTGACCCTGCAAGTTCTGCAGACATGTCCTGTCTGGAAATGCCATAACAGGTTGTTCACTATATTTTCAACTTAGTTAAAGTTTGTTGAAATAAGGAGTATCAATCAAAGGCCAGAAGGCCACATTCCTTTGGTGTTGTTGATTTCACCAGTATCTTTTGTCTGAAAGCCTGTGCTGACAGGGCATCAGGGGAGAACTCCTGGGGTGAGTGGGGATGAGTGAGGGCAGCCACATGGATCTGCATCCCTGTCAAACTTGTGTCAGTAGAGGTCAAGTTCTCAAGCTCCAGAGAGGACCCTCCAGCACCCAGGGATTAGTCAAGGGGAGAGCCAGACACCCTTCACAGCACAGAATCAACATTATCTAGAGCGTGACAGGGACAAGTGGAATATAATACATGGGGGTGTGCAAGGGAGGTGCTGTTCACATCTCCAGAAAATGGCAGGGACACAACTCTCTCCCTGCCCTGAATCCTCACCTTTTGTCATAGGAAATGTTCAAAATGAGATTTGTGTGTAGGGACAGTCAGACCATGGTGCTGAGGTCCAGTGTGTGTGTTGGTCTTGGTTCATTGCAGCTTTTTTTCAGGCTAGGATTCGAGTTCACATGAAACACAGCTCACCTACATGTAGTGAGACAGAGCTGGGTGATTTTTCTTTCCTCTTGGTGGCAAATGGGAATTTTGCTGAAAAAAATGCTGGTTTTATTGTCTAAAAAATGTTCACAAATTTGGTAATAATTGAAAAGTTGTTTGGATAAAAAATGTATTAAGGTATAGTGACCTTAAAACCAAAGGAAAAAAAATATGTGTCCCTTTTTACTTCTTATCATCAAGGAGGTGGGATAGACAAATTCCATCTTCTCTTTTTCCTGAGATGACATGATCTTACCTTTCCATCAGGTTTGGGCTGTTTTGGTTGGTGATGTTCGTAGCCTCTCCTAAGGGAGCCATCCAGTTCTTCATGGAATACTCAAATATTTACCAAGCAGGGGCAGGGAGGGAGGGCTGGGAATGAGAAAAAGTGATGGCCAGTCTGTCCACAAGACATTTACCAAAGAGAGGGAGCATCTGAGTCACAGGATCTAATCTTTTGCATATTTGTTCAGACAAAGGAGACTCAGGTCAGCCAAGGGGTTGAGAGCAGCTTTGATTCCTCTTCTCCTGGTGAAAACACTGAGGTGGTGAAGTCACTTCCCTGAGGGGAGTCTCCTAAGGAAAAAGGAGTGGTCTAAATGAAGCCCACCACTCAGAACTGGGAAAGAGGGGACATACCTACCTTCTCTCCATGATCAGTGGTTTTCACTAATTTTATCTATTTTTGTCTTTGAGGTTTTTTTTGGGGGGGTTTTTTTGTTAGGTTTGGTTTGGTTTTGTTTTAACTGGAAAGAGAGAACCTCCTGTTTCAAGCCTGGAACGCTTTATTCAACGCAAGTTGAAATGTTTAGTTTTGAAGTGAGAAAAAAGCAACTACTGATCATTCCCTGTACTAAAATTGATCCTACTTCTTGATTTGCTGGGGATTAATGGCAGAAACTTAAAGTCATCATTTGTCAAGAGGGTCACCTGGCTTCCTCAGTCTGCAGATACCTGTGGAGGTGCTTCAACTGGAAGTTGAGAGGGAAGTGGGTAGCTCAGAAGAGGCCAGGAAAAAGTGGGATTTCGTGGCTCTCTGGGAGGGGAGAGGAACAGCACAAGAGCTCTGCCCATTCTTGCCCTTGAGTCTGTCTTGCTGCAATGGGCTCCATCCAGGACCTTAGAAACCATTAACTATTCCCAAAGTTTTGTCATAACTGGCATTTCCATAAAAGATTTTGCGTTTATAGTATGGACAATCATGATTATTTTATATAAAACAAATCCTTAGCAGTGTTATCACTCCTGAGTGGTGGAGGTGATGGCAAAGTCGCCATCCCTGGAGGTATTAAAGGAACGACTGGATGTGGCGCTCAGTGCTCAGGTCTGGATGACAATGTGGGCATTAATCAAAAATCGGACTTGCTGGTCTTGGAGGTCTTCTCCAACCTAATTTTCACACTTCTAATTTTAAAATATTAACTCAGGGAGGGAGAATTTTAAAAAGTTCTTCCTCATATCCAGGTGGAACTTCATGCACATCAGTTCCTGCCCATTCCTCCTGTCCTAGTGGTTGGCACCACCAAGAAGACCCTGGATTTAAGGAGCTGATTAAAGGATTTTTGCTTTTCATTACTGAAATGCATCCACACCCATGTGTGATATATTGGCTGAGGCTGGAAGCAGCAGCCCCAGATCCCTGGGGTTGAGTTCCACAGGGCTAGAGGGACCCAGCCCGAGGACCAGACTGGGAGGGAAGAGCATGGCAGTACTGCTGCTTGATGTCTTCAGCCATGAGTGGTGTCTGTGTGCATGCTCAGCCAATGGCAGAAGCGAGGAAAACCTGGTTATGTGAAACCTCAGAAGAAAGTGGCAGAAGTTAAGGACTTTCCAGCTCATGCTGGCTGGGCAGTAAGAGCACATGCACCTACCCAGCTACCTTGGTTCAGCTGGAGTGCTTTAATCTGGTGTTGTTTGAGCCCTTCAGCCCCATCCTTGAATTATGTGAAGGACGCAACAATGTGTAACAAGTGCTGGCAGTCATACTGGGCTTGTGTGATCATCAAGGTTAGCATTTCCAAAGCATGCAGGTGACTTTTGAAACCAAATTCAATTTACAGTTAGACTTCATGGCTCCAAAGTGCCTTCATTATTTTGGGAAATTAGATTTTGAGCCAAGTTTTAAAAAAAAAAATAAATCAATCAGAATTGCTAACAATGGGACACAAGTTCCTGAGTTAATTGGGTAGCTTTGAAAGCATTACTTGCTTATTTCCTTCTCTGAAGGAACTGAAAGAGTGACAAATCTTTTCCAGAGAAAAAGAGTTTCAGTTGCAGGACACAGTTTAAGGTGCAGATTATAGTCAAAGATGGGATAACACAGAGATAGCTTTAGAGGATAGATAGAGGATAATCAACAACACACAGGACTGAGGGGTAGTCTCCAGGTCTGCCCTCCCTCCTTCATGTAGTGCTCTTAGGAAGTCAGGCATTGCCTGAGAGGGGGAGAAACCCTCTTCCAGAGGCACCAAAACCCTTGAGCCGGGCTCCTCCTGGCTCTCTGCCCCTGCAGGTACTTTGTGCCACATGGGTGGGGCTGCAAGGTTTAAAAGCACTCGGCTCCTCGGAGGTGGAAACAGCACTGGTAGGGCACGATAATCAAGAAGATAATCTGGAAGGCTATTTACAAGGACCATAATGGAAACAGGTTTCCGTGACCTCCTCCTCCTTTATTGCTGAGCCTTTGGCTTGACCCGGCTCAGGGCTCCCACCGCTGCATCGCTGAGAACATCGTGCTCAGCCTGGCAGGGAGCCCGGGGCTTCCAGAGGGGCGAGGTTTTGGCTACTGCTTGTAGTGGCAAATCAGCTGCAGAAGAGGGAGCCCATGTCTTCTCCAGCTGGCACCTCCAGTTTCCTCTTTTCTCTCCAGTCATTTTCACACCTGCACAGGAGGAAACTGAGAAGGAGCGGGGGGGGAAATGGAGTGAGTTAAGGAACACGAGTGTGGACATCACTGCCTAGTCCAGACACCTCCCAGAGCCCCCCCACAGGGCCAGCCCCCTCGCCTCCAAAGGCCAGAGGCTGGAAGATGAGGAAAGGTCCCTTTGGGCAACCACCAGAGGTACCAGCTGGAAGTCTTGTGACTGCCAACCATACAGGTGCTTGTACTCCAGGCATGCCCCTTGCAGGGTGTCAGAATGACAGGAATGTTTCCTCTGCAGCACACAGACGTGAGCTGGCTTGCATGGGACGTGGTTCAGCAGGAGGCACCTCAAACAACCGTAACACCAAAACAAGCAACACTCAGGCACAACCACTCTGATTATGCCCTTCACACGCACACTTCATAACCATCACCCCTTTTACTTCCCACTCCAGTTCATCCTGACCAAAACAAAAGGCAAGGGAGATACCGTTAATGAGGTGTAGGGGGATGGACTCTATCACACTTTACACATCTGTGATGAGAGGGTTTAGCAGAGCTCCCAGAGAAAACATAAGGGGTTGCATTAGCCACCTTCAGAAAATGCCTGACCTTCCAAAAAAGAAAAAAAAAAGCATTATTCCCTGTGAATACTATGGTATGTATTGCCCCTCCAGCCCGCACCAGGAAGGGATCTGTGGCAGGGATATACTTCAAGGAGACTGTGGTTTATATTACAGCTGCTAAGATAACCGGGAGCTTTCAAAAGGAATCCCAGCTAGCGCAGCTTGTTTTACAATACCAGACTCCAAGCGGGGGGAGTGGAAAGTAAGTTTGTTTTCCACGCTGCCCCTTTATCTTGATGTCAAATATATCCCCTGGGAAAGGAAAACATTTAAGCAGCAGATCCCATGGACACACACACACACACACACACTCACTCTCATGTGTCTTTCCCCCCACTGAGCCACAGCCATGTCTGGAGCGTGGCACTGTTCAGTGCGTGGGTGCTGCTGGACATCTGGAGTTTTGGCAGGGAGAGCCCAGGAAAAAGGTGCTTCAGGTGTGATAATCAACAGTCACAGGTGCTGGTGCCAGCCTGCAATCCAGGCTGGTCAAACCCTCAAGCCACCTGCTGCAGGTGGAGCTGTGATCTCTTTGAGAGCACCTCCATGTGAGGGGATAATTACAGCTGGACAGGAACCATTTATTTGTGTAGACAAAAGCATAATAAAATCCAGTCATAAAGCTCCCCAGATAACTCATGTCTGAAATAAGATGCACATTTTTAACAAGGAGGGGCAGGAACTGTTGACATGACTTCTCAGGGGAGCATTGAGGGGGGTCTTCATTGCCTCTTTGGAATATTGTAAATGTTTTGATGTTACTCAGTCAGAACTCTGGCCTTAATATTGACATTATTGCCTGGATTCTGAAGTCTTAGATGATCATAATGGAACTTCCTGGTCTGAAAATCTGTTACAAGGCACTGCTATGTGTAAAAAGTGTGGATGCAAGTCCTTCCATTATTATTGTTGTTGTTGTCGTTATTGTTATTGTTACTCCTGGAGAGGGACTCTTCATCTGGAACTGTAATGATAGGACAAGGGAGAATGGCTTCAAGGAGAGAGTAGGTTAAGATAAGACATTAGAAAGAAATTCTTCCCTGTGAGGGTGGGAAGACACTGAAACAGGTTCTCCAGAGAAGCTGTGGCTGCCCCATCCCTGGAAGTGTCCAAGGCCAGGCTGGAGGGGGCTCTAAGCACCCTGGGATAGTGGAAGATGTTCCTGCTCATGGCAGTGGGAGGGAACAAGATGGCCTTTAAGGTTCCTTCCAACCCAAACCATTCCATGATTCTATGATTATTCTCCAGCCTGACTGATGAGGATCTGTGTCTCCTGAGCTCTGGATCACAACTCTGCTGGTGGCCATGGTGTTTGTACCAGAAACATGGTAAAAATGCAAAGGGAATATCATATTCTGGGCTAAATTGGTAAAAAGACAACCACAGAATAAGGATAAATGTTGCAGCTGCAGTGTGGATGCCAAATGTGCTTGCTGGCAGGTGAGGCAGAATTGAACCAGTGTTCCTAAAGAATAGGAGGATGCTTGGGGACACATCTTCTCACCCACAAAAATGAATTAATAAACTGGGATTCTTCTTAAGACAACATCAGAGAAGCAGTTAAGGTATTTACATAAACATATGCTCCTTTCCTGTACTAGTTAGCCAGACAATGATACCAAAATGAAATAGGAAGCTCACTGAACAGCAAGTTCAAACCTATATTTGGGTTTCACAGAAGGTTATTGTTTTGTTATGAGGTTGAAGCACATTTCCAGTGTGAAAATTCTTCACCCATGCTTTGTTCTACGTTGATGTGTGACTCTGTCACCAGCCCCTGTGGCTTGAAGCCACCACTGCTCACACCACATCTTACTGCTGAGCCTCTGCAGCTGTCCTATTTTCTGAGTGCAAAGACTGAACCTAAGAAATCTGGTTTCTCTCTTGCTTGGCACATGCTTCACACTGGTGACGCTCCTTGCCTTTCTAACAGCAGGAAGAAAATCTTGGCAATGGCTTGAAGAATGGGAAGGAATGTTCTTTTGAGAGTCCTAACTGCAGTAATTTCAATAGGTAGAGCCATGGTGTCACTACAGGGAGCTGAAAGCTGTGCCACCAAGCATGGTGTCTTTCAGCCTTTGCCTTTCTTCTTGCACCCACCAAGAAGTTTATGGTGTAGGTATTCTCCTCAGAGGATGTCTCTGGGAGACATCCCAGTTTTCTGTTCCTTCACAAGAGTTTTCAGTGTGTGAGTCTGGGAGCTGTGGTTGTCAGGGATTGTCACCTGAGGATATCATTCCCAGCAACAGGGCTAAAAGTCTTGTGGTCATGATACAAGGCCAGAAGATGCTATTGTGATCATCTGAATGGTGTGCTGTAATATAATCAGTCAAAATAAAATGTGGAAAGGGCTTGATTGAAGAAAACATGTTTCTAAACAAAGTTATTTTATTTCTTTTCTATTTTCAATGGCACTGCCTCTTTTGACTAGTTCCCTCTCTCCTCAGTTATTCATCCCTTCTTCTCCTAGTGTGGAGAGACTCACAACTCATATTACAGCATCAATTTTCTTCCTGAGCCCCCTTGGGCACTCCTGAGATGTAACCAAAACCAAATCAACCCACTAGACTCCTCCCATGATCAGCATTTTGCTATTTTTCAGAACACCTTCTAGAAATGGAGCTGATACCTCAGAAGATGTAAGTCAGCATGAGAGGTTTTTTTACAGCCAAAGAGATTAAAATTACAACAAAGTGAATAAATCTCAACAGATTTCAGTGAGTTTTCTGTCTAATCAAACCCATTAAATTTTCAGCAAAATTGAAGATTTGATTGATTGATTTTTATTATTTTGCTGGATAAGCACATTACAGACTAAAATCCAGTGACATCTCCTGCAACCTCTCATCCTCTGATTTTGAAATATCCCCTGGCTACTTGCCATCTGAAGTGCAGGGTGTCACTGTGCTCCGTGTGTGAGCTGAGGTTTGGGATGACTGTGGCCAGCACCAGATGTTTCTTGCATGTTCACAAGTGCCAGGAGGTCTCTTTCCTGCCATTTACCAACAGTTTACATTCACAGGATACTCATTCCTTCTCAGAGAACTCTGGTGTATTGTTCTGATGATACATTTTGAAAAGGAGTTCACTGTTGCTCTTTCGAACTTCCTCCTTCTTGTCCTCATTTGTTAATGGATTTCATTCCTCCCCAGCAGTTATTCATCCCTGAATGCCTGAATTAGCTGGAAAGGTTTTTTGTATAACTGGTGGTCATTGAGAATCTTTGTCAATGAGCGTTAAGAGACATGAATGTATTGAGAAAGACATGAGAATCATCTCTGTGGCTAATATCACATTTTATGTCTCTGGTTTCATATCTTTGATAGTGGTTGGTCAAGCACTTTGTAATGAAGAACTTTGCACCATTGTACTTGTGAAGGAATTTTCTTCCTTGGTCTAGCTAGTTGATGGATTTTGCATTTGGTTTTTTAAATATTATAAGATTTTTAGCATTTTAAACATCCAGTTGGTCATTCACATCTGCATCTCAGGACACATCATCAGATTTCAGAAAACCTCTTTTTCAACACACCTTAATTCTGACCTTAGTACCTTTATTTTGGAACATAGTTGCTAAGTGAGAACTGTATTTAAAAAACTTCTGTAACAGGATTTAAACATTTTATCCATGCATTAACATAGGCAGCTTAAAAATTATAGTCTTATGATTTACTTTGGTGAAATATCTATCTGGAGTCACTGGTCTTGTGATTTATCTACTCTCACTATTTGTACTGGATTTAAAAGGGAGTGCCTCATTCTTAAACTAATTGCCTGTCATTTATTCCGGGGGAAATACTTTTATAAGGGGCTAAAGGCCAACTTTTCAAAGGCATGTAGGCACCGTAGGATGATGACAGGCACTAGGAAAGCACCGAGGCAGCTGAGGTGTTCCTGAAAAATTCTGTGGGTGTTTGGCTGTGCCTCTAGGTGCCCACAGACCTTCAACTTGTTCCTAAGACTTTTTCTCTGGCCAGAAGAGAGGTTTTCAGAGCAGCTGTGACGCAGAGGACCCCTGAGAAAAGCACAGAAGCTCCTCTCCTTTCTCTTATCCCAGGATGAGATTAAACTGAGCTGGGAAGGAAATGCAAAAGAGCCCCAGAAATGTCATTTGTAGGAAACACAACTTGAATTCTGGGCTTCAAATGATGTCACAGCATAGCCACTGTGCTAAGAATTATTCTCTGAGGAGCTGGATGGTGTCACATCCATGGGGAACAACAGCACTGCAATGAGAGGTGCAGTGAACATCCAAGACTTGCAGGATGACCTGACCCCACCTGGAGACATTTTTCCTTGGAGGTTCCACAATGGTGCCAGAGGGTTCCTCACTGCACCGGAGCTGGTGAACAGCTGTTTCTACCCCCACCAGTGGGATGTGATACTTGATGTTCCCCACCAAGTGCAAAGACACTGCTTGCAGCAAAATTCAAATGCTTGCTGGAGGGAACAATGGGAAAATGTGTTTCTACACACATCCTGTCTCACTTGTTCCCTGCCTTCCTGCTTAGTCACACAGCACTGCTCTAAGAAAGGTTTCTTGTCCTGGTCATATTCCTCTTTGCTTTCTCTCTTGTTTCTGTGTGGATTCCTTTCTTTTCTTGCAAGGACTTCTTTCCTTGTTTCATCATACGTCCTCTTCTGGTCCTCCTCTCCTTCTTCTCCCTCAGTAATTAGCTTCAATTTTGTGCTGCTGCTGTACAATGCCTTAACTTTCCTCACTTCATCCTTCATCCCATTTCTTATTTCTATGGTTCTCTTAAGCTCCTTCCCCTCTCCCCTCCCCAACTTTCCTCAGGTTCCTCCAGATTTTTAGCTCTTTTTTTTTTCTTCCTACCCTCTGTCTCTCTTTAAAAATTTAATTGGCATGCTTTCTTCAAGCTGTCTTAGAAAGCCTTATTTTTTTTTCTTCTCTCTTTTCAGCTTCTTTCCTGAATTGCAGTCACACCAGTCCTGCTTTCCTGACTGCAGAGTCACAGCAGCTGTGGTGCAGCAGAGCATCTGAAAAGAAAATGCTAATGGGGGTTTTTATAGTGTAGTATAGTAAAAGGCTCTGATTAAAAAAAAATAATAATGTACACCTCAATGCTACCTCTAACCCAGATTATTGCTTCTTGAGAGTTTCCTTCTAGAGCCTGCAGTAGCAAAGCAGAATCCATAACCTCATGTGGCATCTCCCTGCCTATCATAACTGCAGGCAAAGCCAAATTAGTAATTTTCTTTAGAAGGAAGCAAAGAAGATGTATCTGTGTAATGGCATCTCCCCTGCGACCGATTACAAGATCATAAAGAGTGTGAAAGGCAGTTTTGTGGACGTCCTGCCAATATGTCAAGTACTGATTGTATATAGAAGCATCTCTTCAGACACTTTCAGATCAAACTGGTTCTGCAAACATTTCTCCATGAGAGTTCCTTAAAATCCATACAGGAATTTGCTCCAACCATACTAACGTCCCCCTCAGTTCAGCTTTCTGTGAGCATTCACAGTTTATTTATCACCAACAACCAGTCTATACACATTTCAGCCTTGGATGGGTCAGTACTGCTACATATAAATACTGGAGTTCATGGTCATCCAGCTCAGGGCAAGGAACACGTCATAGACTCAGCTACACCAAAGCAAATTATTTCCCCTAGAAAAGAGAGAAATCTGTTTAAAACAATGCAATACTATGTAAAGTATAAAAAAATCTCAGTGCTGAATATTTTTGTAGAGTAGTGAGAATCTGATAATTTGCTGGCAGAAATTCTGTAAGAGGTAAAATACATTAATGCAAATGGCTTCTCTCAAATTATTTACCTAGAGAGCTACTTTAAAAGAGATCTTTGTAACCTAAGACAACACTCAAGGCTTAGCCCATAATTTTCTCTGGTTTGCTCCGTGTTAAAGAACAATCCTAGTGGGGTCTTCTAGGACACCACTGAGCTTCCATCTGCTGCCAGCCCAATCCCACCCGATGTCTCTCATGCCCACAGTGATTTTAACCGGCTCTTCTCTCATGCTCGGTGCTCCCTGAGTTGAGGAGGATTTGGTGGGCTGTGACAAGTGGAAAACTGGAGCCAAGCCACAGAAATACAGTCAGAGTGACTGAACCTGCAGGACACAAACGATGGGAAGGGATCTGGGCTGGCCTGCTCTGTCCCATGGATTGAATGCAGGAACACCACCTTCCTTTGTGCAGTGCTCTGGGAGGCCAAGGTGGAAAAGGCTCTAATGGAATTCCTGCAGGGACAGTTTTCACTGGCTCAGTGGGAGCTGTTTGCACACAGACGCCACGGAGTAAGCTGCTAGGTGTTTATTAACTCAGCTTGCAAGAGGAGGGGAAGGGCAGAGGAAAACTGCTGAGGGGAAAATGCCGGTTAAAAAGACAGACCACCACCCCCTGCCGTCCACCGGCGCTCAGGGAGCTGGGGCTGAGCGAGGTCCTTGTAACCTGTCTGGTAAGTTTTAAAGGATGTTTTCCCTCTCTCTAACTGGCTGGTGCTTATGTGTGTTAGGAAACAGCAATTAAAATATTCAGCCAAGGGCTTAACCCTTGACTGTTTGTGTGTTTCACGCCCCATTTAGTGACAGGCCCTGCGCCGGGGGCTCGGGGACAGCGTGGGGGGCATTGTGGGGCCTGCCGGACACCTCGCCCGCCCTGAGGTGCGGCCTTTCCTTCTGTGCGATTCCGTGGCACACAAGGAGAGAGATCCTTCGGGATGAATAGAGCCCTTTGCCTGTCGTTTAGGCCATCCAGCCGCTCTGTGTTCTTTGTCAGGGCCAAACAAGCTCCATATCATTACGCTGGCATTCGCTTGCCCAGTCTCATTATTAGGTGCATTAGCTGTGGGAACTAAATCCATGACAAAAAAAAAAAAAAAAAAAAAAAAAAAAAAAAAAAAAAAAAAAAAAGAGAGAGAGAGAGGGTGGAATTGGCTCTCACAAAAAAAGGCTTTCCCAGCTCAGGCTAACAACTTGTGCCTATTAACTAAAAACGATCATTAGAAAATTCCCTGCAGACTTAAAGCTTCAGCAGAAGCGCATTTCACGTATGCACTTGCCTTGTTACATGAACACATAACCAGCCTTAAAGAAACATACCCTCCCACACTTGGATCAGGATTGGGAAAGGGGTTACCAGGCAGGCACTGCACTGCCTTTAAAACGAATATTCCTTCTGCTTCTTCCAGCAATACTGCTTAAAAAATACTGTGCCAGTAGGTGATAATAAATCTATGGCCTTAAAAGGGGAAGGATATTATAGGACAACCGTGTCAGGTTGGGGTGGTCACTGAAGAAAGAAAACAAGTGGTTGCATATGAAAGAAGAGGTGTAGTGATGTCTTTACAAACAATTCCATGGGTGAAGGTATGGATGTTAACGTCTTTGAAATGGGTCTTAATGTCTCTACCACCTTCAAGCCACAGGTTTGTTTCAGAACCCGGACAGTTTGACTCCTGAAACTCCACAAATGGGGCCGCACAAGCCTGAGTTTCTGCGCTTTGGGGTAAAATGACAGGTTCAAGGGGGGATATGTCGCAGCTGGGAAGGGTGTGTCTTCCTAGTACCTCAGCCAGTGGGGAAAGGAAGAGGGCAACATGCAGCCGGGAGTTGAGGATAAAAGGAGGCTGCACCCTCTGAAACCTCGAGAGAGAAAACCCCACGGGTGGTGCCCCAGTGGACTGTCTCCCTTTATTCCAATAAAGTTGCAGGACTCCTCTGTCTTTTTTATGGACACCGGCTTTTCATAGTGTGATTTTCCATACACGTGGAACTTTATTTTTTTTATATTATAGTGAACTTTTATACAGGTCAAACCACAGAAAAAATCATTGGAGATCACGTCTCCATGAATTGCATGAAGGTAGCTCTCTATAAACTGTCTATCTTTGTGGACATTCATGGACTCTTCCCTGGCAGCTTTACTGTAGTTGCAACGAACCACGAGGCAACAGGTAGATCCATGGGGATCCCCAGGCTGCTCAGGAGCCATGGGGAGTTTTCCATTGGGTGGGAATGCAAGACATGTCAACTCAGATGTCCTAGTTACTCTGACTTTTGGTGGTCCTTGTGCTTTTGGCACTGGGAAAGCTGGAACATTTTGGCACTGGTTCCAGCTGGTCCCTGGAACATGTTGGTTGGCTGGTTTCTCTGGGACTTTTGTGGGTCCCACTTCCAGACGTCCATGGCTTTCAGAGACAAAAAATATTTCCCAGCTAAGCACAGAATCTGCTACTTGGTCAGCAGCTCAATTCACAGGCTTCTGATTAAAAGTTTTCCCCCCAGAAGATGCTTTCTTTCTTAGTGTTTCCTAATGCTAAGAATTTTTTAGGTTGCATGATAGTCTTTCTAGGAAATGATGAATTTTCCAGTTTCTCAGTCATACGAAGATAAGCAGGACACATCTCTGGAGGTTACAGGGGACAATATTTTCTCAACAGCAAAAACAAATGCACAAGCCTTTCCACCCTTAATGAACACACATTGGTTCTCTTCTGGTTACCAAGCATCAGAAACAGGTCCCTAAATTCAGTTGATTTAAATCAGTGATAAATAGCCATGGCTTAGCTATTCCCTCTCCTGAGTGGCTACCATTGACTAGTGTGATGGAGCAGGCAGCTATGGCTGGGAGTTGAATGATGCTCACCCTTGGAAGGTAATCTGGGAAGCAACAGGGTGGACAGGGTGGTGTCTCACCAACCAGGGTGCAGCCCTGCAGCACCTGAATGCAAGAGTGTCACAGGACCTGAGTGCCAGTGAGCAGGAGCAGCCATGTGGTCAGTGATGGCCAGGAAAATTTGGAGAAATGAGGCATGACTCTGGTGTGGATCAGTGAGGTGCATGGCCAGGCACAGGCACAGCTGCTTTGTAGCTGAGGGCCTTAAGGGTGGTTCCCAAGGGAAGAGGAGAGTCTCCCAGTGAGGTTTTTACCAGCTCTTTCCCAGCAGTCAGATCCAAGGTCACACAGCAGGGCTGGGCTGGGGCACAGGCAGCTGAACCCCAGGGGTGTGCACTGGGGCCTAGCAAGCAGCTGGATGGGTGCAGAGGTGACCTTGTCCTGCTGCTCCTACAGCCCTTCACTGGAAATGGTGGAACAGACACAAGGAACCCATTCTGTCTCCCAGGCAGCTTCAGCAATGCTTTGCTTGCCCAGTGTTTGTCCTCTCAGGCCAAGGCTTTATGATGGAAGCAGCCACCCCTGCAGACACTCTGGGCTGAGCAAGCCCTTGGCTTCCTGCTCTGGCATTCTTTCCTGGTGCTCCATTTGCCCACCCAGGCTGCAAAAAATCTACCTCACAAGGATGCCCCATCCATATGGCAGCCTAAGGTCACGCTCGTGTGTGGCTGTGCAACCAAAATGCAGGGATGCCAAAATCAGACTCTGATCTGCTTCCCTTTGGCTCATCCCTACCCCCTGTGGAGACCAATCATGGCATGCACCTGGAATAGATGCAGATTTAGGGAACCACTTGACCAAGTCTTGCATAGGTCTTATTCAAACACGTCAGCAGTTTTTGCTCTAATCCCACTTCTCTTCAGTGCTCCTGAATGATGGCCACAATGTCAGCAAGCACAGTCTTAGCAGAAGGTTTATCTCCTTCCATTTCCCCCTTGAGGGCACTTTTCTCCCAGATAAAAGTGTCTTTGGATCTGTCAGGCTGAGAGAACTCCATAGTGCTCTGACTCCTCATGGAACAGATGGCAGAGAATGAGCAGCCTCAGTGCCCATTCAACACATTAGAGGCTGGGATATTTAAGCAACTCCTCTGCTGCTTCCCTATGAGATATCAGATCACAAACTACACGTTCTTGTCTCTCCCAGCAAAGCATCAGACCCAAACTCCTGCTCAGAGCAGTGCTCAGCTTTGAGAGAAGTTAATGAGCAAGTTTTTGAGCATTTTGGGTTTCTCATTGTCCCTGGACTCCAGCACAGGGGTATTTGGTAGATTAAGGACCACACGGGTTAATTTCAATCAAAATGATAAACAGAGATGTCTGGCACTGACAAAACAAGTTAACATCCAAAACTGACCAGGACTTAAGAGACCAAGTGACATGGACAGAACCCAATCAGACCTGCTTACCTTCCTGCTCCTTCTCCTCACACCAGCAGCTCATGCTTCCTACAAAAGAAATTTAATATTTTGAAAAAAAGTATCAGGAGCTAGGATATGTGTGCCATAAGGCCTTTCTTAGATGCCAAAGCAAGCAACTTGTGGAGATTTAAAAAAGGAAAAAGGTGTGCTGGAATAAACCTGCATTGCACTGTTCTTTCATCCCGATTGTTGCAAGCCTCTTTTGGGTCTGCTGACATTAAAAATTATTATCTGTTAAAACGTGTTGATTTCAGATGCTTACAGCTTTTCAAAGTACGCTTTTTTTTTTTTTCCTGAGAAGGATATTTTCCCATCTTAGTCTGGGAAAAAGTGAATTTCTAGAAGTTTCAAATCCCAAACATGTAATTTTGTAAAAAACTTTTGCATAAAAAAAATTCCTTCTTGAATGAAAAAGACAGGATGAGCTGGTTTTGCTGTGGGAATAACAAAAACTAGCCAAGATGCAAAATATTTCATAATGCAGACATTTTCAGGTGTATTGCCTTCTTTTTACTAACCTGCTACTAGCACAGTGTAATACACACAAATCTTCCTGCAGGACTTGTTTTTGATGGAGCACAGGATGATCTGAAGAGTCCTGCTACCTGTCCTTGGCTAAAAGTTTTGCCTTCTCAGCATCAGTGCCTGAGGAAAATGAAAGGTGTTCTTATTTTTGTCAAGTTCCACCAGTTCTAGCAGGTCCCAGCCAATAATTTGGGAGCTCCTCAGAATTTTACAACCTTAAGTTCTTTATATGATGGCCCAATGTACCAAGGTGAATGAAATCAGAGCCAGAGGAGTGAGTTTGCATGGGTTTATTGTAGATGTTATAAAAAGCTTTAGGCATCCCTCCCTCTGGGCACTTGCTCGTACATCAGATATTTTCAAACCATGGAATGCCTTTGGTGCCAAATCCTTTTGGATGCTGCATTGATCCCAGGGTACAAAAAGTTTGTGGAGTTTGTAGATCAAACTGTTTTGACCATTTCTTTGGGTTTTTGGTTGTTTGGGTTTTTTCTGTATGAGCAAACTAGAAAATTAAATAAGTGTTGGCTTTTTTTTTTCCAAAGAAAAAGAATGTTTTCTGTATTATTCTGCATAATTACAGAAAATAATAGTCTGTAAGAATAATTTCTTGAGCTACCCCTCTTCTCTTTATGTTCTGAGCCCAAGAGAGACCTGCTGAGAGAGACAGCTATTTCAGATGGAGAAAACTTTTTCCAGAATATGATTAAAAAACATGATTTGAGTGTTATATTCAGTAAGAATAGCTGAGATAAAAGAAATAATTTAATTGATGAACCTTCATTCAATTGACTTGCAAATGGTGATCATAGAACTTAGTGAAATTTCAGCTTTTGTTGAGTAATACTTTTCTCAGTGGTGTCAGTTTTTTCTTAGGTGTGGAATGGACTCCTTGTTTCCTGACTAGCCCTGGAAATTATCTCATTGACCTATTTAAAATTTATTTGTGTTGCTGTTGTGATCCATACACATATCTCAGTGGTCAACAGAAATATTTTGCTGCAAATATTTGAACTTCCAGCCAGTGTACTGGAAAAAATGTCATCAGAGCTAATGTCCGTGTTCCCTGAGGAATGTAAATTCTGCAGTTAGGTTTCTAAAGCAAATCACAAATGTTCATTCCAGCTGTTCTGCAGGATTTAGGCAGAATTTACCCTGAAGCAGAAAAAGCTTTTCCATAAAATGTTCACTGGGCTGTTTGCTGTGAAGACCAAGCATGAGCAAGATGGAGAAGTGGGACCAATGTGCTGGAAACAGTGAATGAGAATTTGCTGAAAAATTACCACCATTTTCCTGGAACCACATCTATCATGGAATCATGGAGTGGCTTTGGTTGGAAAGGACCTTAAGGATCATCCAGTTCCACTCCCCTGCCATGGGCAGGGACACCTGTCACTATCCCAGGTTGCTCAGAGCCCCATCCAGCCTGGCCTTGAACACTGCCAGGGATGGGGCAGCCACAGCTTCTCTAGGAATTGATTCTCAAATGCCAATTGCAATAGGCATTGATCAATAAATAACAGTGACATTAATTGCTGTTAATATTAGTCTAACTAATATAATTACACAGGTTTTGAATTTTTTTTCTTTTCTGTTCTTTTGGGGTTTTTTAAATTGTTTTTTATGATGTGAGCCACTGATTTTGCCTCCAGTTCAAAACTTGATCTAATTCCAGGAATGCCTGAAAACATTCACTATATCTTTTCTGCTGGGAAAAAAAAAATCTCTCAACTTACTGTTAGCTCTCTGCTCCAAAAATAAAATGTACAGTACGTAACAAATGTGGTCTGACAGCATTTTCCCAGCTGGAAGGATGGAACTTCTTAATTGGTGTATAAATAAATAGTGGTTTGATGCTGCTCTTAAATATATATTGAAAAAAAGAATTTGGCCTTGCCTCTAGTATGCATAGGAACAGATCTTCCTTTCTAACAGAAACAGTAACAGAAAAGGACTTGTCAATGAGCCCAATTTAAAAGCTAAATCTAAAGTCTAAACACACTGAAATAAATCAAAGTCCTGCTGCTGCTCTTGAGGAAGGCCCATGAAGCTCTGTGTGTCTCTTGACATATGGTTTCCACACAACTTTAGTTCATAGATCATCATTTCTAATTGCTTTAAAGTTTGACATGAGAACCTTAAGTGTTGTTGAATCAACAAAAAAATAGCTCCTTATCAAGAAGATGCTCCTATGAGTTGAGGTTTACTTTGTGTTTGCAGAGTAAAGGAAGTGATAATTTAGGTGGGGAGTTCACCCAGAATAATTGTGTAGTTTTCACTTTTCCTACCTGGCAATAAATGGAAACTAAATGCAGACACCAATCTGCATATCCAGAAACTAGAAGAGGGACGAGCACATTGGTCCAAACCCATGATATGCGTTTCTTTGCTCCTCAAGTGCAACATGAGGCACCCTGAGACTCTGAAATGCTTATTTCTAGTGCACCTGAACACTGCAGGTACATTGCTTGGTTGAAGTTCCCTTGGCACTGGAGTTTTTACAGTAGGAGACATGCAGCCCACATCCTGAAGCTTCTCACCCCAAGTCTCTTGTCACCTCTTGAGTCCAAACCAGAAGGATCCTCAGAAGCCCAAGAGCCTGACTTTTCTGGGATGTGTCTTCTTTTTCCTCATAGCCCAATAATTAATGATTCGTCTCGAGGAAGGAGAAGGTCTATTTGGGGAAAAGTGAGAGAAATCCAAAACTTATAAAAAAGGACAGCCCCACCAAAACCAGCCAGTAAACATCTTGTTTCCTGGCCCCATCTGTGTGCAGCACACAGACCAGAGGCTTTGAAAAGCTCTCTCTGCCAGAATATGAGATAAACGTGTCATTAGGGAACTCCCTTTTTCTGTTTCTGGGGTGCTGGCACACCTTTGATTAAAATACTTCAGTTTAAAGTGCAATGCACCCGTCTGGGCGTGCAATATTTGTATGGAGCTTAAGATGGTCCTGCCATAACACTTCTGTCTCCCCCATTGTGCAAAGTTGGACCAGAAATCTCATGAGAATGAGCTTACTCATGAGATATCTGCTAATTCTGGCTTCCAGTTATGCTGTAAATAGTATGAGAACTGCCTTTCTAGCAGTTTTAGGGAATTTGGCTCCCAGCCATTGCTAGAAAAGCCCAAGCTGTGACCTAAGTGAAAAGCAAAGGGGAAAGAAAAATGCTCCAGATTTCCAGAAAGCTCTTTATTAGTGCCAGAAGCTTGTTCTTCTGCTTAGGTGGAATGGCCTCTGTTTGCAAGGACATGCTTTTGTGAGGTCAGGGACCTTGCAGAAGGCACAGTGCTTTGTAAGCAGCTACCTTGATGGCTGGATACAGCTCTTCTGTGGAGTTTTTGAGGACTAGAAATCTATGCCGAAAGCTGCATGGCAAGCTCAGGACTGTCTACAGCTCTTCAGCAGTGGAGACTCCTGATGCCATTGCTTCTTTCTTCTCAACCTCCTTCAGAGATGCTGGGATGGTACTCTTTTCCCTACCCTGTGGTTCTCTGGCCTGCCAGCTACCTGCCCTGCCTCCCAGGTCTCATTTTCACTGCTGGGTCCAGGAACCCAAGGCTCTGCCCCATAGCAAAGCCCTTGGGTAGCTCTGAGTGCAGTGTTTCAAAAAGAGGCTGGGCCTTGGCAGACAGGTGGCTTTTTTAGTTTCAAGACACCCTCTGTGCAAATAATCCCAGTACCCCAGAAAGCAATCTCTGCTTTCAAAACTGAAGGCAAAAGTCATGTGCTCTACAGGCCTAAACTTGAATGCTGGATTCTATCTCATATGCAAATTATTCTTAGCCCTGGTATCAAAAGTAGTAGTAAGCACGTACCTATAAACACTCATTAGCTTTTATTACACTGAGTACACTTGTGAAGGGGGCTTGGATTACCTGACTGACAGTGTTACACAGAAATTGTAACATGTATCAGAGATGAAAGGCAGCATCATAGAATTATAGAATATTCTCAGTCGGCAGGGACACACCAGGATCATCCAGTCCAACTCCTGGCTCAGCACAGACACCCAACAATCCCACCCTGTGCATCCCTGACAGCACTGTCCAAACACTCCTGGAGCTCTGGCAGCCTTGGGGCTGTGACCATTCCCTGGGGAGCCTGTTCAGTGCCCCAGCACCCTCTGGGGGAAAACCTTTTCCTGATATTCACCTTAACCCACCCCTGACACAGCTCCAGCCGTTCCCTCAGGTCCTGTCCCTGGTCACACAGAGCAGAGCTCAGGGCCTGCCCCTCCTCTTCCCCCTGTGAGGAAACTGCAGAACTGCTGTGAGCTCTGACCTCAGTCTCCTCTTCTCCAGATGAACAGTACATGTAACACAGCCTTGTTTGCAGTATTAGTAGCCAAGTTATTATGTTTTCATAATGACACTACGGTCACTTCCAAATATTTTTCAACAGATATTGAAAGCACATCAGGTGACTTAAAATTGCCAGGAAGAGATTGGTCTTTTCAGTAATTAATTAAGTAAGCAATGACTATCACAGAAAACTTCTTGTCTAAAGCCTGCATCACATTGAAAAGATGGTTGCTTCTCTGGGCAACCTGTGCCAGGGCCTCACCACCCTCACAGGGAACAATTTCTTCCTAAAATCCAATCTAAACCAACTTTCTGTCACATTGGAGCCATTCCCCCTTGTCCTGTCACTCCAGGCCCTTGTCCAGAGTCTCTCTCCATCTTTCCTGTGGCCTCCCTTCAGGCACTGAAGGTCACCCCAAAGCCTTCTCCTCTCCAGGCTGAACAATCCCAATTCCCTCAGCCTTTCCTCCCAGCAGAGCTTCTCCATCCCTCTGATCCCCCTGGTGTCCCTGCTCTGGCCTGTCTCCAGCAGCTCCCTGTCCTTCCTGTGCTGGGCCCAGGGCTGGATGCAGCCCTGCAGGGGGGTCTCAGCAGAGCAGGGCAGAGAGGCAGAATCCCCCCCTCCCCTGGTTCTATAACTGTATCTGATTCAAACATTATTTATTAGTTTGGGGTTTTGCCCCTGCTGTTTTGCAAATTATTTTTTTCCCAATTCTAAGGTAAAATCATGTCAGCTGACATTTGTAATTTACTGTTTGTGAGTGTGAATATTGTGTCCCCTTCCACCTGATACAGTATCCAAACCCCCAACTCCTTAGAGTGGTTAAGTGTCTAATTGTCAGTATTTTCAATTGAGTTTAGATGCCTGTGACCTTTGGGACTGATTCAGTCATCTTCGAAAATTCAGTACTGAAATAAATATCCTGATTGGCCTCATGCAACTGTGAGGGTCTGAGCACATGGGACTTGAGACTGGTTGTACAGGAGCCTTTGCAAAACATGGACTTTCAGTCAAGTTTAGGGAACTACTGTGGAAACCTCTGAGTATATGGCACACAACCTCCAAACAATTTTCCAGTGGCTTGTGTCGAGGACTGTTATGTACTGGTATTTCTCACTGTATTTACTTTTCAAGTTCTTCATGTTGTAGCAAGTAACATACACACACACACACAGACCCACAAGGTCTTTGCAAACATCTGTGGGGACACCAAATATGCAAATTGTAGCCACAACAAATTCTTCATGAACAGCCAAGAAGCTGAAACAGATTTTCATAAAACCTTTGTTAAATGGTGAAAATATCAGCAGTCACTGAAGCCCTTTTAGTCAGCATGTATCCCCAGGAGGGCTGCTCATATGGAGATTTTCAATGCCCACCAGGACATCCTGTACATGACTAGAAGCTCCTCTTCCTTCTTTGTGAGACTCTTGTGAGCGAAAAATGTGGCAGAATTGAGTAATGTGTACTTATTTGCACGGGCAACCATCAGACATTGAGTGCATTCAGGAATGTTTATGAATTCCATTGCTGCAGTATCCAAGCATTTCCCAGCTGTTTTATGCATTGCTTCTTAAGCTCCATGTAACAGGGATCTATCCATCCCATTTTCCAGGTTCAGCACCTGAGCACAGCTGGGACAGTTCATAATGCCAACGCTCTGCAAGAGCATAAAGAGGCAGAGGGACATCTAGTGGGATCTCCACTCTCTCTGCATTTGCAGGCCACCTCACAGGGTTCACCTCACCTGTGACACATCTTCAGGGCAGCACCCAGATCCTTCACTTCATGAGGATGCTGGGGCTGGACTGTGATTCAGGCTATGGATTTTGTGTTTATACTTTCTGAAGATTGACAGTGTGCTGTGAGTAAAGTCAAGAGCAGTGACTAATCAGATTTCTGTCAGAGAGCTCACCTTGACAGACTTTCAGCAGCAGTGAGGTTGAAGGCATTTTGAAGGTTATCTTCATAAAAAAAAAGGACTGGCAACTTACACTGGAAAAAATCAAAAGTGTGATTAGCAACTTCTTTCTTGACACTACTGATGGCTGAGTGATTACAATGCATTGTATTGCCCTTCTCAGCTGGTGTAGAACAACAGTTTCATCCACTGAAGACAAAAGGCTATGAGAATTTACATTAGCCAGGGGTCTGTGACAAAACTACTGTGTCCATGCACCCAGTTTGCAAGCTCTTCATTCACTGCAACTGTCCTCAAGTTGTTTGTGCCAAAAGAGCAGGATTTCTTGCTGGCCAACATATGAACCCCTTCTAGTCACTGAATTGTCTTTGAGGCATCATGGAAACTGTCTTTTTTGGGGAAGCAATACCTGAACCAGAGGAGAATTCCACCAGGTTGCAGGTACAGCATGGCTCTGAAAGCCCAGGACACGATCACCATCTTACAGGGACCATAATTTGTTTACATGGCACTAGGACACCAAGGATGGGCAAGGGGTGTGGGTGTGTGGGTGTGTGGGTGTATGTGTTGTGGAATCACAGAATCATGGGTTGGGTTGGAAGTTATCTTAAAGATCACTCAGTTCCAACCCCCTGCCACAGGCAGGGACACTTTCCACTATCCCAGGTTGCTCAGAGCCCCAACCAGCCTGGCATTGGACACTTGGATGGGGCAGCCACAGCTGCTCTGGGCAACCTGTGCCAGGGCCTCCCCACCATCACAGGGAAGAATTTCTTTCCAATATCCCATCTAAACCTCCTCTCTGTCAGTTTAAATCCATTACACCTTGTCCTGTCACTCCATGCCCATGCAAAAAGTCTCTTCCCACCTTTCTTGCAGAATCCCTTCAGGTATAGGAAGGCTTTGGAAGAAGGCAGACCTGCATTCTGCCATCTCATTAATGCTGCGCAGTGGGTTCAACTGACAGAGGCCTGACAGTCACAGCCATGTGGCAATGAAATGACACAAAGATTTCCAGTGCCCCTGTTCAGTTCTGAATGAACAGCTCTTCTACAGCAATGGGGCAGTGGAGGTTTCTGGATGCTCCTCACACAGAGACACAGAAGGGGACTGGAAGATGCTCTGCCCTGCTTTTGCCCTGAACCTGCTGCCCCTTCTTGAGTGACTGAAGAACCTGACAAGACACAGGGTAACCAAACAAATGAATGCTTGCAGGATTAGCTCTTTACTTTCTCCAGGCATGATTATTGGAACTTACACTTTTCACCTGAATCTATTTCATCAGTATTTGCACCTTATGATGTTTGGTGTGGTCAGAGATGACGTAGAATCCAGAGACAGAGTGGAGTATTTCTGCATGTTCCTCAGAGAGGACTTTCCTCATTAAAAGTGGCTTGCAAAAAAAATGAGCATCCTTTGCTTTGCAGCATGTTTAGTCAAAGACCTGACCAAAATATGCTAAAATTTAGATGTATTTTCCTTTCAGTCGGATTATCCTTTGAAACTGTGAGCAAACCCTGCCTGACAACACAAAGGAATTTTCCCATGGATCAGCTAAAGCTGACTCACATGAAAGACTTGCCCAAAGTGGTCATGCCCTCTGAGCAAATACCACAGGCATGAGGATCTCTGCTCTTGGCCTAACAGCACTGTTAGGATTCCAGGGACCCAGCCTTGGAAGGCAGCTTTTATTGGAGGAAGGGAGGTCTCCTACCTGTGACCCAGCCAATCTGCTCTGCTATTTATCTGTGTTGCTAACTTGCAGTGAAGGTGAATGTTTTGCTCTGTCACTGCACCATTGCGAGAAATTTCCTGCCTGGCCCCCAAAGTTCACCAAATAGCTCTGGCTGTTTGCTTAAGCAGGTACAACACGCAGCAAAAGGCACTGCTGTGACTCAAAGGAAGAAAGAAATAAAATCATCTGATCATGAAAGCTTTCAGCACCGGGTTTTTGTGCTGGAGTAAAAACCTAACGGAAGCTGTGCACCCTTCTAAGATAAATATTTCCTCTGCTGGAGTTGCTGAGTCTGTCACTGATCAACAACCAGGAAGGCTTTGCTTACTCATCCCTGCCACGTGTTTCTGGAGTGGTTTTCTGCTCTTTAAATATTACCAAGGACTGCATCCTCTAGCTGCTCTGGCTTGTTAGAAGGGCAAGTGCATGCTGAGCAAAGTGTCAGAACAGCCCACAAAGCACTGATGGAAATAAAGACAGAATTTTGTACCACTCAGACACAGAGAGTTAAAGCTTCTAGACAACGTGTTGCTGAAATTTTAAATCTAAAAGGATTTTGAACTAACCTTTGCATTTTCTCCCTGAACCTTTTGTTTACTCTCTGCTCTTTTGCTCAGTGAAAGTGAAACAAGCAAAACAACATCACTTGCTGCTTCCAACTGGCTTCTGCTTTGTTTCTAAAACTTCTCTGAAAGAGTTCTGTTGTGCAACTCAGAGCATTTCAAGAAGGCATTTTATTAATTGGGTATCTGTCCCTCACTTTCCATTTTCTTATCACTGGTTGCCCTCAAGTAATATTTGGGCTTAAGTTATTTGTCATTTTTCCTTTGTATTTAATCTGGTTCATTTCTGTGTTTGAATTTGGGTTTTCAGTAAGCTCACATGTGATCTGTGCCAAAAGAGAGGCAAAGTCTCTTCTGACATTCCTAAAATATGTGGCACTGGAATTACAATCTCAAAATTATGTGGCAGCTTCTTTTAAACAGGAAAACTCCAGTGGGTTTTACTCAGCTGTATATAAAAGCCAATAGTACAGTTGGTGGTAGTCCCTGTGTAATTTGTTTTAAATTATGTTCCATTTCATACTCTCTCCAGATCCTCTGTTTCAAATATCCAGCAGATTTTTGTATTGACAAATGTGTGATTTTTACAGGAAGCTGCTGTGGAGAAAACCTGTGGTTCTTCTGTATGGGCTGAGCATAGTTGTGGCTTCTGACCCTGGGGAGAGCTGCTTGAATTTGGGATTATCCTATTAGATGGATGCTTCTAATAAAGCTCCCAGCAGCCAGATAGCTTATCTCTGTTACTACCACACAGTTCCAGAGCCAACATTCCTCTCAGCATGAAGAGGGTGAATCCTGAGTGTCATTATTTGTTTAGAGAGTGCTGTGGGCTCAGATTGTAGCTGAGCTTCCACAGTGACTGCAGCTTACCTGAACCTTACCCCTTCTCACTCCCTTCCTGTAATCCACAAGGTAAATCCATCCTGCTAAACCTGCAGCAAACCCTTCTAAAAAGCAATCAAAGAGTTTTCTATCATCTTAGCAAGATGTTCTGTGTGGTTTCTTGTGGTTCCAGAAGAAACTACTGATTGGAGGTGGCCAGATAACAGAAACTACACAAGACAACTGTGACAGTTTGAATAAGGGAGCACTGTTTCCTGGAAACTGCTGGAAACACTCATCTCCCCTTCCTTTGGGCTGAAACTGTGAGTGAGTGTCCTGCCACCCTTGCTCTGCATCTCCTCTTTGTTTTCCCCTTGTTGTGATTTATTGGGTTGGGTTTTGTGGCTGCGTCTTGGTTGAGTGCAGCTAAGGTATGTAAATTGCTTTTTAACAGCTAATGTGCACCCACACTCCTGAAAAGAAAAAAAAAGGCAAAATAATATTGTCAGCAGTGAGTTATAGGAGATCAAGAAAGCATCCAGAGGTGAAAGTCAGTGGCTGACTGGCCAAGTCCTGCATACTGTCACAGCTGTGTTCAGAATAATCTGACTGGAGAGCAAGTTTGGTAACTTCAAATTTTTTTTTTAAGATTTTAAAGAAAAGGACTGCCTCTCTGGCTGCAAGACATACTGTGTAAACTGGACTTCTCTAAACCAAGCATATTTTTTTAATAAAAATTTCAAACCCTAAATACAGTGTTTTATCTTCCAGTGACATCTCACTACTTGTCCTGAATTGGTCCACTTTAAATAAAGGACAATGACCACAGCTCTGCTGAGACCCCCCTGCAGGGCTGCATCCAGCCCTGGGCCCAGCACAGGAAGGACAGGGAGCTGCTGGAGCCAGGCCAGAGCAGGGACATGAGGGGGATCAGAGGGATGGAGCAGCTCTGCTGGGAGGAAAGGCTGAGGGAGTTGGGATTGTTCAGCCTGGAGAGGAGAAGGCTTTGGGGTGACCTTCAGTGCCTGAAGGGAGGCCACAGGAAAGATGGAGAGAGACTCTGGACAAGGGCCTGGAGTGACAGGACAAAGGGCACTTCACACTGACGGAGAGGAGGTTTAAATTGGATATCAGGAAGAAATTGTTCCCTGTGTGGGTGGTGAGGCCCTGGCACAGGCTGCTCAGAGAAGCTGTGGTTGTCCCATCCCTGGCAGTGTCCAAGGCCAAGTTGGTCAGGGTTTGGAGCAACCTGGGATAGTGGAAGGTGTCAAGGTGTCCCTGCCCATGGTAGGTGGGTTGGAATGAGATGATCTTTACGGTCCCTTCCAACCCACACCATTCCATGATTCCGTAGTATTTATAACCTTCTGGGAAGCCACAGCTAATGGGGTCAAATTTATTCTTGTTCTCAGAGATTTTCTTATGGCTTTTCCACACCTTGTGGCTCTCAACAGAGGATGAAAGTTGCCCAGGGCTAGGACTGCATCCTCCAGCATGTCTGTGAAGGCCCCAGGGTGTTTTTACAGTTGCTAAGACATTACAAATAAACATAGTGAGTGAGCCCCATCTTGCCATTCAGACTGTGAGCTGCAGAAAGCCACCAACCTCCCCAAGCTCTTCTGGTAAAGGAATGTCAAATCAAAAGCAAACAAATATGGATAATCATTCTGCTGGCTAAGATGTGTTGCCAAAATACCAAAAATTGACAAACCTCAAACTGGAGTGATTCATCCAGGCACCAAAAAGCACTTACAAGAAACCACCTGACTAATCATCAATGACTAATCGTGCTGGAGCTCAGGGACAGTCCTGTACAGTCAACACATGTATTTATACATCTCACAAAAACCAACCCTTGTCCTCTCAAGGTAAATAATACCCGCTGTGCTAATGGTATTAATTGCTTGGAAGAACAAACTTCTCCTTCTTGGGCTCCTTTTCCTACTCATGTATTTTTTGCCCAACACCTGGCAAAATAGTTAGACAAGCAACAAAGAAAACCCCGATCAGCAGAAACCAAATAGTGAAAGACCCAAATTGCCCCCTGTCCATGCTGATTTTTGTGTGATGGCATTTCATGTGGGGGGCTTCAGCCATGCTACACACACAAAGGCAGAAGCAGACCCTGCCCTTTAAGCTGAAATTTAGTGATACAGCCGGTTGGGAATCTGAGCAAGGGAGGCTGATGAGCCTCCATGGAGCTGTTAGTGATGTCCCTGGAAGGGAGGTGAAAGGCTGTGACCTCATCCCTTATGGTGAGGAAGTGCTTCTTCTGTCAGCTGAAATATGGCTTTGAAAGCACCAAGATGCTCCCACTTTGGTGGGGAGAAAATCATGTCTAAATTTGAATGTGTTTGATGATACTGTAAGACACATAAAGCTACAAGGTAATTATTACAGGAAACTCCTATTTCAGTTACTTTAGCAAAATTTTAGCACCTCTGTACATTTGAAGACCTGGAACAAAACAACTGGGTTCTGACTTTCACAGTTTACCTAATGTGGCATTGATGGTGAACCGTGTGGTGATGCAAAGGACAGAGCTATATTTGTTTAAGGAACCTTCAGGCCGAATTTCCAGCTTTGTGAGTGCTGAGAGAGAGGAAAGAGGGAAGTTCAGAGGAAAACAAATGCTTCCTGAACTTTGAGTTTCTTTGCTTTTATATATCACCAGATTTTTCTGTGATGTAACCAGCCGTCCTTTATAAACTTTGCTTTATCTCTGTGACATTTTGCGTCTAGGAAATGATTAAGCTGTCATATTTGGGGACTGAAAAGAGCAAAGGGCTGCAAGAGTTTGTTCTACCTGTCAAGTTACCCAATTACAGCTGAGTCCCTTTGCAGACATGTGTTTCCACTGGTCCTACACACACACACACCATGAGCTGGCCCTTTCCTGTTCCTCATGCTATGGTAGCTGTAGATATCCAAAAAACGTGTATATATCTATATGGATAAAAAATGTATCACCTGATGAGGAGACTTGTAGGCCTCTGCAAAGCTCCCTATTACTTATTAGCTAACTAGTGGTCTGGGCTGTCTGTCCCTGTCCTTGACAATAAAAGGAAGATGAAAGGTAGCCGTTGACTTGGAGCCTTGCCTGAAAGTACAGTAGCTATCTCAGCCCTTGCCTTATCAAAGGCGGCAACAGCAATAACTGTGCTGAGGGAGCAACAAGGACATGGTAGGCTGGGCTGACAAACAGTTACACCTTGTGGGCAAACAGCAGTTTCACATCCCCACGGGCACCCAAACTGCACTGGCAGCAGAGGAGAGGCTGCAGCAGATGGTGCCCAACCATGGTGCCAGCCCCTTCTGCAGGACAGGCTGGGCAGAGCACTGCCTCTCCAGCCAGAGCACCAGGGGCTACCTGGTGAATGCTCCTAGGCAGAACATGTGCCTCAGGCCACGTTCTGAGAAGAAGCTCAGCTGTCACCAACCCAGCTCTGCCAGACTGGGAAAATCATTTTGAGACCAAGAGTCTCACAAATCAGCCCCTACTCAGGCTGAAAGTGAATGGCAGTGAGGCCAGTCCCCTTTATGGATGTTAAAACAGTAATCTCTAGTGGTGACAGAAAGGTGGGACTTGGAAACAGTCACATTTGTCTTTTAGCAGAAGTGACCATTTCAAACTTAAAGCTTCCTCAAGCACAGTGTTGAAGCCATAGGATTTCCAGATGATTCTAGTGGAGAGCTCCCACACATAGAATTGACTTGAATCAATAACTTGGACAAAGAAACAGTGCCTCTCTTGAGAAGAGATAGAGGTATTGAATCACTGCAGCTTCTGTTGGCTGCATGAAATGGGTTTTTTCCAGCTCACCGAATTTGTCCATACATGTCTCCAAAGAACTAGGGCTACATGTACCTGATAAATTGTCTTACACAATACAGCAAACATAACTTCAGATTGTGCTTTGTCACGGAATTACACAGTGAAGGCCAGAAAGACAATATTATTTTGGGTAGGTAAGTCAACCAAGTCCTTGAAGTTGGGAGTGCAGTGTTAGTGCTGGAGTTCCTCTCCAGGTTTTCAGATCCTGGAGATCAGGTTCAGATCCTGATCCTCCAGATCAGGTTTTCAGTTAGAGGAAGGAAGAGATCCACAAAGAGGATGCTGAAGACACAACATACAAAATAGAAGATATTGAACTGGCAATAGAGGCATAAAAAGATATTTACCCTGGGTCACAAGGACTTCATCAGGAGAGGATGCAAGATCCTATACGGTCTTAAATACCAAGTTCTGTGGCAAACTTACCTTTTCACTGCAAAGTAACAAGGATGTGCTGGATACATGTACATAGGAAGGACATGGAAATGCTGAAGCAAGTCCAGAGGAGGCCACAAAATTGATAAAGGGACTGGAGCACCCTGTGGAAATAGGCTTGGAGACTAGGGTCTGTCCAGCCTGGAGAGGAGAAGGTTGTATGGAGACCTCAGAGCACCTTCCAGTGTCTGGAGGGGCTATAGGGAAGTTGGAGAGCAACTTTTCATCAGGAACTGTAGTGACAGGACGAGGGGGAATGGATTTAAACTGACAGAAGGGAGGTTTAGATTGGATATTGGGAAGAAATTGTTCCCTCTGAGGGTGGGGAGGCCCTGGCACAGGTCGCCCAGAGAAGCTGTGGCTGCCCCATCCTGGAAGTGTCCAAGGCCAAGTTGGATAGGGCTTGGAGAAACCTGGGATAGTGGAAGGTGCCCCTGCCCATGGCAGAGGGGTTGAAATGAGGTGATCTTTAAGGTCCCTTCCAACCCAGACCATTCTGTGATTCTATGCAAAAGGCAGTTTGACGAGTTTTAAGGAACTTTTAATACATTAATTGAATATAAAATTCCTGGTGAACAATTTTCCAAGTCTGTGAGTGAAGCTTGAGGTAGCAAAAACTGGAAGTAGCAGGTTGAAAGAGGCCTCTCAGAAAAAAAAAACGAACAACAAAAAAACCAAAAAAACACCTTTAATGCATTTTCTAAATGCGTTTTAGTCTCACCTAATACAGCCCATCTGTATTACACAGCTGATGTTTCTGTCATCTTAAGAGTTGCTGGATCCAGGCTCCACAGCATTATGTAATTTGCGTCACTTTAATCCTGATAAGAAAATTCTTGGGAGTTGCTTAAAAAACAGTAACTATGGTGCTGATGTGTTTCATTTTGCTGCAACGAAGCAGAGTCCTGAAGGCAGCCAACATGAGGGGAGAGATGATGCCCAGTGAGAGATCCTTCCCGTGTGTTTTCCCATTCCGTAGGGTAGACTAAGTTTTGAAAACTTAAGCTTGGAGCATTCTTGTTACTCATATCTGTCATGTTAGTGGTCAGCATTAATATTAAAGACCAAAGTTTCAAATCACATGTTTAACCTGAAAAAGTCATATACCTGCTGAGATTTTTTTTCCCCTAGGTTAAAAAAAAGCTAAATAAGCCACTTTCTGTTGTGTTTTTAGTGTGAGTTCACTTGTTCCATTTGTCTTAATTTCCTTTGATAGAGCTAACTCATTTCAGCTTTTGAAAATTATCACCTTGTGATAGTTGTAACTTTTAGCACCTACTTCTTTTTGATAATTTTGAACATTTTGCTAAGTTTTCTCCACTCCTTTGCAGCCACTCCTTGTACAGCTTCATTAAAATCCTTTTTGCAGGTCCTCTAGTCTGGGTTCATCACTGTTGGACTGAGTGACCTGAGCTGCATGCAACATGCAAAAGAGTCTGCTATGGAAAATATCCCTTATTTACAACCAGTGACCTACCAGTTTAACATAAACAATCTCTAAAGGCATGGCCACAGACTTCACACTGAATTAGTGCATCATTTAGTGCAGCAAATGGAGAAAGGATGGGAGCGATACAAGCTGGGTCTATGTTAGCCTCATTTCCTGTGGGTGAAATGAAAACAGAGATGCTTGACTGTGTTTCCCGTGGACCAATGGCAAGTGTATTTCTATTTCTGAAGGCAGTTTTGCCCCTAGTGAACACCCTAAACCAAACTAAATGCAAATTGCCTCCAAGATTTCGTTTTTCCTCTCTTCAGCAGCAGGAAGACCGAGAGCCCTCTCGCGGGAGGGGCAGGAGCTGCTGGTTAAAACTGAGAGCGGAGCCCAGCCACCAGTCCCTCATCGTGACTTAGACAGATAATTAGTCAGGTAACAATTCCACTGTTGAAAAGCCTGTGAGGCTGGGATCAAACCAACTCAGCACTGCAGGCAACTGTCATGAGATAAAAAGATAAGATGAATGAGTTTGTATTGCACTTGGAATGCACAGAGCCCAATATAGACGTAAAATATTATTACTAAACACACTGAGGGCTCTATCGTAAGGAGACTTCCTGCAAAAGCAACTCAATGGATAAACTCCAGACAGGTCATAGAGATAAATCATGTCAGTAAAGCAGTACAGGTTCCTGGGCTGCACCCTGCTCTGCTGTAACAAGGTCCCCTGGGCAAGGTTTATACCTGTGTGCCGTGGCCATGGCAACACCAGTGATGACAAATACAAGAGCTCCCTTGTGCCAGGTCGATGAAGCTTGGAGAAGCAGTCTCTGGGTTTCCATCACAGCTGGGTGCCAGGTTGTGATCTTCTGGCAGTGCCAGAGAGCTTGGGGGCTGCCCAGTGGAGATAGTCAGTGGGGTGGGAGAGATGTTGGACCCATCAGGACTCCAAACACTCAACCACACAGCAGAAGGAGATACCTAAGTCCACCAAAACATTCCAGAGCCCTTCGGTGGCTCATTTCTTGCATGGTGCCCTCCAACCCCTCGGAGGCCTGCTTTGCTCTGGTCACCAAGGTGAAGCAGGTGCTGGAGCAGATCCATGGATCCAGGATCCAACCTGCTCCGCGGCTGAACACCCACTCGTGGGCAGCGTGCTACGCCCAGCACTTTGCTGGCTGAGTTGCTGTGTGTACAAACTTTCCCAGGATCATCTGGACAGCTTTTCTCATCCCCTCAAGCACAAAGCTTGTAAGTGGGAACAGTGCCACTAGGACAAATTTCTGGTCAGGTGACTTACTCACATCTAGCACTGCAGTTGTCTGTTCTGACAGAGCCACTACAGGTTCTCTCCCAGAGCAAGTTTAGCTGATGATTCAGGCATGTAAAGGCAGAAGCAAAAGGATTACTTATGGATGATGCTGGGATCAATCACATATCCAAAGTGCAATTCAGAATTCAGCTTTGTTAAGGAATGAGTCCAGAGCAGAGGCACCAAGGTGATCAGAGGGATGGAGCAGCTCTGCTGTGAGGAAAGGCTGAGAGAACTGAGATTGTTCAGCCTCAGGGTGACCCACCTGTGGCTTTCCTGAGGGGAACCTACTGGAAAGATGGAGAGGGACTCTTGACAAGGGCCTGGAATGACAGGACACGGGGAATGATTTCACATTGAGAGAGAGGAGATTTAGATTGGATATTAGAAAGAAATTGTACCCTGTCAAGGTGGGGAGGTCCTGGCACAGGTTGCCCAGAGAAGCTGTGGCTGCCCCATGCTGGGAAGTGTTCAGGGCTGGGTTGGATGGGACTTGGAGCAGCCCAGGATAGTGGAAGGTGTCCCTGCCCATGGCAGGAGGATGGAAATGGATGAGCTTCTAAGATCCCTTCCAATCCAGCCCATTCCATGATGCTGTAATTCTTTTGCATTGTGCTTTTAGAGTTCACTTTATTTCACATCATGAGAAGTTCTCACCAGAGTATCTAACACCTCATACTTCTCTTCTGAGATGCAGAGACAAAAAAGAAAGGCTGGCTGGCAGCTACTATAAAGTCACTGGGGTGGGTTTCTAGTGCCAGGCTGGCTCCTTTGTAACCCTTTGACACACCCTTTTGCTGTGGTGCTGCAAATGAGTACCAGGCTAATTGAGAACACAGGCCTAAAAATAGATGTGTCTGGGAAGTGATGATTTTCCCACAGAAACATCAGGATTTTATAAAAAACTCTAAAAACATGGAAGTTTTAAGTATAATGCAAAAAGGTTTTGGGTTACCAAGCTTGGGTTTTATATTCTTCTTTTTGACCAACACTGAAGATTTTTGTTGGGATTTCTTTTTAACAAAAAAATATTGGTTCCCCAAAGAAAACCACAGCTACTGGCAAAATAATTTTAAAAAATTATTAAGATGTTAGGCTCAGCTTACTTTTTTTTCTCCTGTTAATCTGCTTTCTTCCTTCTTGCATTTTTTCTGTTTTCTGCCCTGTTCTTGTCATGTGCAGCCCACTGGGTGGTACTTACATGGTAACCAGTCCTACTTAGGGAAAGCAGTGCTTTCATCTTCATCAGTTCTTCCCTCATTGGTTTTTCTCTTCAGCCTTATTTGTTACTGTTCTTTTTCTGTCCATTTATCTTTATGAGATGTTATCTTTCCTTTATCTTTTCCATATCATATTCATCCCCTCCCCTTTTTGTCCAGCAGCTAGATATCTCTAATAATCTTTGTTCCTTCCTGCTTCCATCTTAAATTCTTTCTGGCACCTTTAATACCTGTGCTTTCATTTCTTTTTCTTCTCTCTGGATATTAATGTATGGCAATCTTTCCCACCTGTATCTTTGAATAGCACATACTCCACAGGGCTTTAAAAAAATAAGCGATTTTTAATCACAATGCTACAAGAACTCAAAAAGTAAGTTTTTTTTCTATTAATTTTATATGTGGGAAAAACCAAAGGCAGAAATATTGATTAATTCCTCAATAGATGTGATATTTCTCTCATCCTGTCCTGTGATCAGGACTTCTGCAGGCTTCAACCCTACTTTATTCTTCATCTTCCATCACTTGAAACTTGTCCCATAAACTTTTTCATGTGGAGATCACCAGGCAGCAGAAGCATTGGGCCTGAGGAGAGCTGGGTAAGAAAGCACCACTTGCAGCATCTGTGGTCACTGCTTGTGGCCATACACTGAGAAATACAGAAAATACAGTTGTGAAGATCAAGGAAACTTCATTCCACAGAATGATAGATTCACAGGATGAGTCAGGTTGGAAGGGACCACAGAGGGTCATCTGGTCCCACCTCCCTGTTCCAGCAGGGCCATTCCAGAGCACAGGGCACAGGATTGTGTCCAGAAGGTTCTGGAATATCCCCAGTGAGGAGACTCCACACAATCCCTGGACAATCTGTTCAGGGCTCAGTCACTGCCCAGGACAGAAGTTCTGCCTCATGTCAGTGGAACTTGCTGGGATCAGTCCCTGCCCGTTCCTCCGGTGCCATTGCTGGGCCCCCCGGAGCAGAGCCTGGGCCCTGCTCGGAGCCCTCCCTGCACACAGGGACACCCAGGGCTGAGGGCCCCTCTCAGCTGGGGCCACTCTCGAGGCTGGACAGCCCCAGCTCCCTCAGCCTTTCCCTGTCAGAGATGCTCCAGGCCCTAAATCATCTCTGCAGCCTCCACTGGCCCCGCTCCAGGAGCTCCCTGTCCCTGCTGTGCTGAGGAGCCCAGGACTGGACACAGCCCTCCAGATGTGCCTTCCAGGGCTGGGCAGAGGGGCAGGATCACTCCCTCTACCTGCAATCCATGCTCTTCCCAATGCACCCCAGGATTCCACTGGCCTTCTTGTTCTCCAGGGCACTGCTGGCTCATGGAGAGCCTGTTGTCCACCGGGACCCCCAGGTCCTTCTCAGCAGAGCTGCTGGCCAGCAGGTCACCCCCAGCCTGTGCTGGTACATGGGGCTATTCCTCCTCAGGTGCAGAATCCTGCACTTGCCTTTGTTGAACTTCACATACATTCCTCCTTGGAGACATGGAAAGATACAGGTTATACAGGTTCAAGTGTACAGGTCATAGTACCTGCAGAAAACTTCATAAATGGCAGAATGAGCTGGGCTGCTGGGAGAAAAAGCAGTTTGCTCCTGAGAGGAGAAAAAAAGAATGGGTTAACAGGCACATAACATTTTCATTTGGGTTGCTCAATGGTTGGAGGGTGAGTTTCAGATTCACTAACCTGGGTGTTTTTCACATGAGTTTGGGTTTCAGAATGAAAGCTAGCACTGTGGTTGCAGACCTATGAGAAGAGAGAAGTTTGCCCCTGCTCCAGGGTGGGAAGGATTAGTACTTGAAGACTTCAAATTACTTACATGTGCACGATGTGTGTCAGTGGAGGATTTTTTTAATCATAAAATTAAAGTATGTATTTGGGTCCAGTCTGTTGGGCTTGCAAGTACAACAAATATAGGAAGTTCTGTTTCTGCAGATGAGAGAAATCTGATAAAACTTGGAATGTACTTCCAAGCAAAATTTACTAATTTTGAGAGGCCTCTGCAATTCTATTTTGTGTTAGGACCATGTGTCAATTAAAGATCTTCTATTTCTAGTGCAAGCTTCCTTCTCAGCATCCCAAAATGAGTTCAGTGTAGTTTCTAGGAAAAGAGATAGACTAAGCACAGTCCAGATCAAGCATAGTGTGGGTTTTGTGCTTTTTCTCATCTTTTCTGGGAAGCTCAGACATTTCCAGAGGAGGTGGGTGGGAGACAGTAACATTCCTCAGGCTGTTCAGTCCTGCCCTTGCAGGGCACGAGCTTGGGCTCAGCAATCTGTCCAAAGCACTCAGGCCATATTTGTGGAGGCCCCAGAGAGCAGAGTGAGCTCTCCTTGAGCTGACCATGGTGTCCATCCCATAAATCCCACAGCAGACCCCCTAAACACGGTTCTCCTGTGGGTCATCTGGACGTGTTGGCTCTGCCAAGGCCTTGTTCTGTGCCACCCATCCTGCTTGGGGCTCAGCCCTGTTAGCTCCCATCTGCTGCGCAGGTTCGGGCTTGAGTGGATCACCAGGAGAAGGAGGCAGAGCTGGAGGAGGCTGGGCTGGTGACTCAGTGGGCAGAATTCTTCCCTCTGAGTCAGGGCTGAGTCAAGGGGTGCTGAGGGGTCTGTGCTGCTCCAGCTGCTGGGTTTGGGACACAACTGAGAAACCAAACTCCCAACCACTGATCTCTTCAAGAACATCTGAGGTCCGTCCTCAGCAGCAGTGGCATTTACCCACTATCTTGACCACATTCCAGGGTGGAAAATGTATTTCACTCACCTCCAGCTCCCTGTTACCCCCGTGAAACACTTCATTCTTCACTACTGCAGCACAATGCATCAGTAAGGATATGCAGTATTTCATGTGGCCTTTTGGCTTTAACGTTGGTCAAAATGGCTTGCACACGCATTGCCAAACTTTTTTTTCCATATGCCTCTTTTCTGCATATCAAGGGATATCCTGCTCATCCTGCTCACAAATGCACAGTACTTCCACAGCTGTTGATCAGGAATCTGCATAGGTAAAGAGAGCGTCACATGTCTCACAGCCTAGTTTATCTCAGGGCAAATAATACCAAGGGGGTAGATATTGATTTAATAATGCAAAGTCCTTTTATACCATCAGTTCTCAGTGAAGTGCAAGTATTAGTGTCACTGAGGCAACAACCTTCAGCACAGATGGCTTCTCCTGGTCTCAGAAGGTCCAAACGCTTCACCATATCCTCTTGCTATTCCAACCACAGCAACAGTGATTTTCGAAGGCAACCAACTCTTCAAAGTTTGTGCTTGAGCTCACTTTGTAATCACAGAATATCCATAACTGGAAGGGACTCCCAAGGATCGTTCAGTCCAACTCCTGGCCCTGCACAGACACCCAACAATCCCACCCTGTGCATCCCTGAGAGTGTTAAGTGCACCTGGAGCTCTGGCAGCCTTGGGGCTGTGATCATTCCCTGGGGAGTCTGTTCAGTGCCCCAGCACCCTCTGGGGGAAGAACCTTTTCCTCATATCCACCCTAACTCTCCCTTGACACAGCTCCAGCTTTTCCTTCAGGTCCTGTCCCTGGTCACACAGAGCAGAACTCAGGGCCTGACCCTCCTCTTCTCCTCCTGAGGAAGCTGCAGAACTGCTCAGACCTCAGTCTCCTCCAGCTTGAACAGACCAAATGCATTCAGCTGCTCCTTGTGTGGCTTCACCTCCAGACCCTTCAACATCTTTGTAGCCCTCTCTTGGACACTTTCTAATAACTTTATATTTTTCTTATATTGAAGTGCCTCAAGCTGCCCCAGGACTCACTTTGTTCCCACTTTGCTCACTTGCCATGGCTGACATGCCTCAGTTTATGCCTCCCAGCGATGGAGGCTGTGTGCCAGCATTGAGACACACATGCTGTCCGATACTTGCTTCGTTTGATATGTGATGACAGCTCTTTATAGGTGTCTGAGAAAAACAAATGAATGAAGAAACAGTTCCTGGTGGCCTCTGCCAGCTGTTGACAATACCAAATAATTTTCTTTTCCTGAAACGGACCTGATGCCTCTTGTGGATGATGTGGCGTGTAGGTGTTGTGTCAATCAATAAAAATTAAAAGTTGCTGAAGGGCAGGAACAGCAGCTGTGAGATTTCTTACTGCTTTTCATTCACAGGGAAATGGTGTCAGACTCTGCTTAGTGGCTTGTGTGATTTACTGTCACATTTATCTCACATGCTTCAGCAAGGACTTGCACAAGCAGATTGATTTTAGAGCCCAGTTTTTAAAGGTGGAAGACAAATGGTTCATTCAGAAAAACTTACTTTTGAAATCTTGTTTAGCATCTAAGTTTTTTCCAGAGCAGCTGGTATGGATCCCTTTACATGAAGGAAGCAATGCACATCAACCATGGGATGTCCCAGGTGCCTCTACAGAAATGGTTCTTGGAAAACACCTCTGGTGCTAAGTAAGCCAGGAGAGAATAAAGGAATATTTGCCCAGCTTCAGTGTTCCTGTGTCAGACACATCAGCCTTGTGCCTGAAAACAGCCAGACAGATAAAATTAGGTATTACTAGGATAAAGAAAAAAAAAAAAAGAGAGATTCTTTTTTGTTTGCAATCTCTTTACCATGATGTCTGATTAAAATGTTTCTATTGAAATTTTTCTTCAGCAGGAAAAAGCTGTTTCAGACAGAGCACATCTCACAGAAGAGTGGATTCACTGAGGAAGATCTTCTTGCTACAGAATGTTTAGAGATTTCACTGGAAAGCAGAAATGCCTCTGACAAAAGGATAGATGCTATGTCATTTTTTAACCCAGTGCTATACACAAGGAATTCTGCCGGAGAGCCCTGGAGGTGACACCCCAATGTGTCTGGCATCGTCCTGTTGCTTTGTCTCTACAATAAGTTCTCTAAAGCCTCCATGTGTCACCAGCCTAATGAGAACCCACAACCAGCATAGGGGGGAGGACAGGCACATGAGGCACCCAGAATTACACTCTTATAATGTGGCATATCCATTTTGTTCCATATTTCATTTATTGGGCAATGTAGTTGAGGCTTTGGCTTTCAGTAAAAACCAAGAATTTTCCCAAGGAGAAAAACTGGATGAGGAATTAAAGAAACTCCACCAAGTGACTAAAACACCTCCCAAGCACCATTTTCCACTATTCATATTTGGAAGAATTAAATGCGGTTTTAGTGCAAGGAATAACTGTACGTTAGCCCTAGGGTTATGAACTGGATAAGCTATTAGGAATTTTCCATTTCTGACTGACTGTGATCTCACATCAGTGTAACTCTGCTCACTTCAGTGGAATTACTTCAGAATTGCTCTGATGGGAAAGCAGAACGAGGTCCTGTGATTCTATAACTATTTCTACTAAGCTGTTCACATATGCCTGAGAGAAGCGGCTTTTAAGAAAATATAGTGGAATTTAGAGCCCATTTTTCATCAGTTCAGTTAATCAGTTTACTTTGGTCTACTGATCACTTCTGCTGCTTTGCATGTGATTGTCCTTGTAACTGAGGTCAGTTTTATAGGGAAGGAAAATATCCTTTGTAAGTCCAGATGGTATCATTAGAAGAAACAGACAAGTTGGGCATCTCTAAAGTTTTTTCCTTTTCATCTTTCTGAAGACAAATTTTAACAGTAATTAAGGATTTAATATTCTATGTTATAGTTTATAAGAAATTACAGGTTGTTTTTGTTATAAGACCCTAAAATCTTGATTTCTTTTGCTTCTGTCAATAGGAAATTACTGCTGACCTGTCTGGCAGGTCGTTGAAGGTTTGTAGAAACTGCTAGATCCTCATTTACAACATGACATACGGTTCCCATCCAACTAGAATCATAGAAACATAGAATATCCTGAATTGGAAGGGACTCACAAGGACCATTGAGTCCAGCTCCAGGAGAATAAGAATAGCAACATGCCAGTGTTTTATACTGGAGCACCTTGAGTTCCCTGTCCTGGAATAGGATCACAAAATGCAGAGCTATTCAACAGGGAAGTGGATTTCAGTGCTTACTTGGCTACACTGTGAGTCCAAGGAGACTGGGCAGAAAGGGTGAGAAGGGCTGAAGGTCCTTCTCACCATCTCCATCTTGCATGGAATATCCAGCATATACATGAATAGTAGGATCTGAGCCATAAATTCAGAAGGTGACAGAATAATTGAGGTCCACAGACATCTGTGAATTCCAAAGCCCCACACAGAGCCAAGATAATTTCTGTCTTAAAAAAAATTTCAGTCTTCTCTAGCTAAGTTCTGAATACCCCAATATTGATATGTATTGATATGTCTATTTCAAACTGATAGAGAGTAGGTTTAAGTTGGCTATTAGGAAGAAATTGCTCCCTGTGAGGGTGGTGAGGCCATGGAACAGGTTGCCAGAGAAGCTGTGGCTGCCCCGTCCCTGGAAGTGTCCAAGGCCAGGATGGGGCTCTGAGCAAGTTGGGATAGTGGAAGGTGTCCGTGCCCATGGCAGGGGCTGGTACTGGATGATCTTTAAGGTCCCTTCCAACCCAGGCTATTCCATGATTCTACAATATGCCTGTAGACATAGGACCAGTCATCTATAATGTATCAAAATAGAGATGGGTTTGAGGGCTGGGATCAGATGTGTTTCAGGGTTGGAATTAGACTTCAAGTGGATTTAAGCTTCATGGATTTTGGAGAGGAAAAGTTTAACCAAGCTAATTCCATAGGGCTGAATCCAGCAGTTATCAATATCCCCAGAGGAAAAGTAGCTTCTGCAGTCTTTTGATTAACTGTGCATAAAATGAGCCTTCCTCCCCTTAATGTTCTAATTAGATATGAATGAACCAGTTCAAACCACATAAGAATTGACTCCTGACTCCTCTGCATGTAAATTAACCACTAGGTCACAGTTTTATTTTTTTCCCTGAGAAAACCAATTTTCCCAGAAGGGGGGGTGGCACTTAGAAGTACTCCCACTGCATCTTCCACCATCCCAGAGCTTTTTTACACATGGCTGTTCAAGTGACAGGAGGACTAAAGCCAGGTTAGGTGGGGTCTAGTGGAAGGTGTCCCTGCCCATGGCAGGTGGTTTGAATGAAATGATCTTGAAGATCCCTTCCAAACCAGGCCATTCCATGGCGTTGTGATTGAACAACCAGGAGCCATGACCCCAGCTGGTTGGTCAGCAAACGCTGGCAGATGTCAATGCTTGGGTGATCGAGATTACAGCTGCAAAGGGAAGGAGAGCAGGTTTACACGTGTGGGCTGTTTGTCAGCCTAGAGGCAATGCCGGGTATTTTTGGGGGTCTTAGTGTAGGGGAAAGCCGCGGGTCGGGCGGGTGCGGTAGCGCGGGCACCGCTGCCCTCTGCTGGGTACCGTCCCGCGGGCACTGCCTCCCGCAGCATCCCCACGAACAGCAGGAACCGGCACCGTCCCTGCTCCCTGAGCTCTGCCAGCCTCAGCCAGCCGGACACCGCTTTGTGTGCCTCCAGTCCATGGGCAGAGCAGCGGGGGAGCACCTCCTGCAGGGTTGGAAGCGCTTATCGAGAGGGCTGAGCGTGAGCTTCCATCACACCCGGTTGCAATCAGCCGTGTCCTGCTGTTATCCCAGAGCACCCTCTGGGATGGCAACGCAGTTTTGCTTCTTCCTTATGGAGTGAAGAAAGAGTGGATGTGTGCATTTGCTGAGGAGGTGCAGTTGCACTGCAAGCTTATCCATCCCATGGCTATCCTTCCTAGAACTCTGTCTCAGATGAAAGTGACCTGGGGGTCCTCAACAGCAGCAGCTGAACATGAGCCAGCTGTGCCCAGGTGGGCAAGAAGGCACCTGGGCTGGGTCAGCAATGGTGTGGCCAGCAGTGACTGTCCCCCTGCCCTGGGCACTGGTGAAGCCACCATCTCAAATCCTGTCTTCTGTTCTGGGACCCTCATGACAGGAATATTGAGGGGCTGGAGGGTGTCCAGAGAAGGGAATGGAGGTGGGAAAGGATCTGGAGAGTCAGTTATATGAGTGGCAGCTGAGGGAGCTGGGGGTGCTCAGCCTGGAGAAAAGGAGGCTCAGGGGGGACCTTCTGACTCTCCACAAGTCCCTGACAAGAGGGTGCAGCCTGGAGGGATTGTGCTCTGCTCCCAGGGAACAAGGGACAGGACAAGGGGAAATGGTTTCAATCTGTGCCAGGGAAGTTTCAGGCTGGATATCAGGAAAAATTTCTTCACCGAGAGGGGTGTCAAGTATTGGAACAGGCTTTCCAGGGAGGTGGTGGAGTCACCATCCCTGGAGGTGTTCAAGACTCAGAGCTCTGATCTGGTTGACATAGTAGTGATTGGTCACAGGTTGTACTCAATGACCTTGGGAGATCTTTTCCAGCCTAAATGATTCTGTGAACACTGTCTCTGTCTCACTGCATCTTGCAGTGACAATATGTACCCATGAAACCAGCCCCTCTGCATTTTGGCTGGCTATAGAAAACTGTGTAGGCTTATTTCTCCTCTGACAAATCCCAAAGAAAGCCTCACCTGTGAGCTTTAAAATCATGCAAAATTCATAATCGAAGGACAATTTTCAAAGCCTCAGCCTTTTAGATAAACCTGTCCAAGCCTGTTCACTTAATTAATGAACAAAGATGCAGGAGATGCAGAGCCGTGAAATTAAATGTGAAAACTAAATTCAGCCTAGCTGGGGAGTCAGATACATAGAGGGAACTGAAAGTTGCTGTGCAAGGGGTAGTTCTGAGAGTGTACAGGAGTCTGATACAGGTCAGAGTTGGACTGCTGTTGAAATTGGTTTTATCTGTATCTGTAAATAGGTGTGGGGGGGATTAAAGAGGCTCTTACGGTACAGAATGGAAATAGAGGGGCAGACTGAGCTGCTGAAACTCCTGCAAGAAATTGCTAGCTGACATGAGTAAGAAGATCAAAATGTTGGCATCTTATACAACTGCACTGTGGTGGGGATGGACAGACAGTACAGAAGGAACTAGAAATGCTGCTCGGCAAAAAAAAGATTCTCAAACATCTGGGAGAAAATACTGAGAAACTGAACTACTCAGCAGGAGGGTGGAATTTGGAAAACATTCAGTGCTGAGACTCCGGGGTGATAAGGGCATAATAGACACAGAGTCATAGAATCATAGAATGGCTTGAGTTGGAAGTAACCTTAAAGATTGCCCAGTTCCAACCCCCTGCCATGGGCAGGGACACCTTCCACTATCCCAGGTTGCTCAAAGCCCGATCCAACCTGGCCTTGGACATTCCCAGGGATGGGGCAGCCACAGCTTCTCTGGAAAACCTGTGCCAGGGCCTCACCACCCTCACAGGGAACAGTTTCTTCTTTATATCTAAACTAAATCTACTTTGAATTACACCATTCCCTGTTGTCCTGTCACTCCAGGCCCTTGTCAAGGGTCTCTCTTAATTTTTCCTGTGGGCTCCCTTCAGGCACTGTAAGGCCTCAATGATGTCACCCCAAAGCCTTCTCCTCTCCAGGCTGAACAATTCCAATCCTTTCAGCTTTTTGTCACAGCAGAGCTGCTCCATCCCTCATGTGGGTCTTTCATAGTCCCTAGGAAGGCAGCTTATATATGGATCAATTGCAGCCTTCAGAGGCATCTGAAGGCCTGCCCTGGTATTACACCACAGCATTTCCCCAAAAAACGTGGGATACTACATCTGAGTTCATCCAGAGGGAAAATAAGGCATGGAAAGGTTAGGTGACTTGCTTTATGTTGTGTAACCAGGAATGAAAGTAGCTCTCAGATCTTTTATTCTTAACAGCAGCCAGCCTAGGGAACCTCTACTTGGATCTCAAGGGATTCCTTCTTCCTGGAAAGGTTTTCATTTCCAGTAAAAGCAGGGAGGCTGGGTGGGAACAACCCGAGGGATGCCATGCATTGTTCACATGCTTGCAGCAGTGTGGAATGTGAAGTCTGAGGAGCAGGAGGCAGCAGTGCCTGGCCAGGAGAGCAGGAGCAGTTCAGGTGGCCCTGGCAGGGATCCACACAGCAAGCCAAGGGTGACTCAACATCAGGAGGGACTCAGCCAGGCTGTGCTGGACCTTGTGGCCAACTGGTGGAGAACAGCACCACGCCCTAATGTCACCTCAGTGTGGCTGAGTAAAGAGCAGACATGGCTGCTTAGATCCTAAACCTCCCCAGATTCACAACAAACCTGAAACCCAGTTCAGCAAAGCAGTGACTTTTGTGCATAGGGCAAGACCTGTACCAACTGCATATGAACTACAGTTTGAGGTTCAGCCACACTAAAGGCATGGGGGCAGAAAGGCTAATTAAGATGTTTAATTAAGATGGTGCTTGGTGAATTTTAGGAATGAATGTTAGGACATGTTTTCTGGGATTTCAATGAACAAATTTAAGTGTCCAAGAGATCCCTATCTGTCTTCAGTATTGTGGGTCTACAGCAGTCATTTAACCCTGGTCGGTGTCACTTTTCTTAACTACAAAATGTGAAAAATGAACCTCTTAGAAACTATTTTGAGTTGTGAAGGGGAAAACTAGGTGTGGGCCAAGGAATTAAGCAGTGGAACTGTTAAGGAAAGGATCAGGAAATTCCTCCTAGCAGTGAGGTCTGAAAGTGTGCCTGGATCTCGAGGAAGACATGAACCCCATGTCACTTGGGTGAGTGAGGAGTGCATGGTCCTTTCCTCTCCTCTTCCCAAGGGAGTGGGGCTTGTCTCCTCAATCTAAAGAAGCCTGTCCATCTCTAATTTCCCCTTCCTTTGTTTGAGTAGGTTATCTGATATAATTACACAACATTCAAGTGCAGGAGTGCAGGAAGAAGTGATAAAATCAAGAACAGCTTTAATGAGGCCAGAAAAGGAAGAAAAATGGAGTTAACTCAGGGGAACTTCAAGGTCCTTTTGGTGCTATTCAAGCCAACAAATGGGAATACTGCTAAAACAGAAGAAGTTGGGTGGAGTCAGAGGGTTGATTTGGAACTAGCAGAGCATTCAGTGGTTTCAGCAGGGAGCCTTCAAGTTAGATGGTGTCAGGAACACCCAGAGGAATTTGGGTAAGCAAACATCTGTTTGTGCAGATATGCACCTCTGCCTGCTGTAGAGTGATGTGTCTGTTGCAGGGGGAGGGACTGAGGGGAGTGACACAGATAAGGAAGGATAGATGGCCACAGAGGAATGGCCACATCCACACAGAGGTCTAGCCAAGACTGATGCTGGCCAGGGAGGGTTGGGGTGGCTGAGGAACACACATTTGTACAGAAAACATCAATTTGCTGCATTCACTTGTATTAAATTATCCATTAAAATTAAACCTGATACAAAGATGGGAAAGAAGGGGAATTTCATCTCCTATGAAGAGTGTATGTTAAAATCTAGTTATTCCAGAGGAAGGTGAAGAATCCCATTGCCTGCTAGACAGAAATTTTGATTTACACAGTAGTTCAAGGGCACTGGACACAGCAATTCAATTTCCCACACAAGGTAATGCAATCAGGCCCAGTCAAGATACCCCCAAGCCTAATGGGAAAAGAGCACAACCAAACGCTGTCACCACAACTCCTAAATTAATGGGGAGATAATTCATGTTCTCAGGTGTTCATGTGGGCAGTGCTGGGGGAAAACAGGGTGTCTAACTCCAATGGATGTTCTTACATTCTATTTATGACATAATTTACTATAATCTACTAAGAGTATCTATGTGGTGTGTCACAGCTGTATTCATAGCTGGTATTATTCTGACACAAACGTCTCCCTGAAATTTAGATGCATTTCTCAGTCAGCTTTTGGGTGATGATAAGGAACCCTAGACCTTTGCTGCAGACATAAATGCTGCAATTCCATTCTGGATGTTCCCATTGGTCTATTCCTGCCTCACAGTTTTACCTGCCTTCACCAGGGTAAGTAACAAGAGCAGCAGGTTAGGAGTCAGTACCAGCACCAGGACCTGAATTCTGGCTCCACAACTCACTTCTTGGAGTGAAATCACTTCCTTGTTCCTTTTTATCTCCCTGGCTAAAACAGGAATAATTTTTGCATCAGGCTACAGAGCTCATGGTCCTTCCTGTATTTTTCTCAGCTATTCCTATTAATCTAAATTATTGTTGCAGCTTAGACCTCACAGGTGAGTTACTGTTATTTCCAGCCAGAATAAGCAAAAATAAAGATAAAAGAAAATAAATATGTATATCTTTTACCTCTATAGAATATCAGGGCAAGCATCTGTTTCAAAAACAAGGACAGTGTTTAATTTAGAGTGAGCACATGGACATCAGAGTGCTGCCTAACTACTGTCAAAATAGGTGTTAAACAAAGATTTTCCTTGCCATTATTTTCCCTGTGACTAGAAAATAAGTAAAGGATAATATCCATGGAATAAACCCCAGTTATCACAGTTGTACAGTTTTCCTGTGTTCAGCAACTACAATATTTTTGCTCAGATTTTTTCTATTCCAATTAAAAACATTTGAAGCTATTCTTCTATAAACCTAAGAAAGGTCTAACTAAGCCAGTGCCATTCTCTGCTATCCCACATAACAGGCTAGGTGTAAACTTCTTTATTAGTATTTTGGTTCTGGAACTAACTTTGCAAAAAAGCAGCCAAAGTTTTTGGAAATATTATCAAAGCTTGGCGAAAAAGGAAAGCATTTGGCTCACATCGCTGTTAGTGACAATAATCAATGCCCAGACAAGCACAGCTTCAAAAAATATGTCAAGAACTCACTTTATATTTTAAACAGACCATGAAGACATTCAAATTCTTCATCTGGAAGAGAAAAAAGAGGAGGGGGAGATGGCGGGAGGGAGAGATTTCCTTCCACCAGGCAGCGAGAGATCACTTCACGCTTCCCTTTGGTAGGTTAGAGGGGAATTGTAAAGCCATCCCATGTGAACAGATGGAGGCAAAGGATCTCAGCTTTCACGGGAGCGGGTTAAAGATCCGACGCCTGGGACGGTGGGCGAGACAGGGCCCAGCAGCAGGGGCTTTCTGCCCCCTGACAGTCAGACGTCTCCAGGGCCCGCTGGGGTGGCAGCAATCCTTGGGGAGCACCTCGGCAGGTTCTCAGCAGCCCGGCACCAGCTAAGCCCCAGACTTGTATAGGCACTTCACATTTAGGAGCATGTCTAATCCAATCAGGGGCAGATTGGAAGCTATCCGTGTACCTCCCAGATAGCATATTCTTGTCGGCTTGAAAGCAACCCTCTCCTCCTCAGCCTTCCCCCCTGTCTCCCTATCAGTCTGTGCAAGCAGCGGCCTCCCCCCTTGGGCACACGGAGCTAATCCTATTTACTCAGCCCATCAATTTCACAGCTTTAATATTCGCATGGGTTCGATGGATGCAGCTGAAAGGTTTGCAGCAGCCAGGGAGGAGGGGGGAGGCTGTGGTGAGCAGTGGGAGGCAGCCTTCCCATGCTGCCCAAAGCAGAAAAAAGTCATTCAAAACCATGAAGGTCGAGGCATGTCTTATGCCCACTCACACACACAAAGCAGACAACATATGTGCAGCCCATTACACACCCCGGCAGTGTCACTTTGGCAGCCACAGCCCCAGGTTCTGCTGCCTTGTCATGTCTCTGGTTCCTCTCACAGAGTTGGTGCTGGGGTTGGCAGGAGTGCCGTGGTCCGGTGGGATTGAGCCTTCGTTAGCATGAGGTCTCTCTTAAACTGGAAGGTGTGCGTTCAAGGACAGACACAGGAACAAACACAGAAGGTGCCAAGCACCCCCTGAGTGTGGTGACCCTGAGAGCTGCCTGCTCACATGCAGGCAGTTGTGGAGGAGCTCAGCCCAGTTCCACTTTGTGCTTAGCTGTTTCTCAGCTCTCTGTTTATAAATTCCTGAACTGAAATTCCTCCCTTTATCTGTCCTGAGCATCCTTTAGCATCCTTCAGCTATACCTCCTGTGCTGTGGCTATAGATTAGAGCAATCCTGAGGAGACAAGTCTTTTTAGGAGGATTCAAGAATGCAACCCAGCCTCTTGGACTTCAGAAAGAACCAGCACCCACCTCTGAAACCCCTGTGGAGTCTGTGTGCCCCTCCTCCAGCACTTGGGTCTTTACTAATCACTTTATTCCAAATGTGGAACAGCTCTTGGTTTGTGGTTTAACTCACGTGCATGAGTCACACCTGAATTCCTCTCCTCACTACCGAGGTTAAATAGAATTGGAGTGGCTGTTGCCTTTCAGTCTTACAGTCTTTGATGTGCAAAGGACATAGATCTGTCTGATATTTCAACCTGGCACATTTTCTACATTTAATCTGCTCTTTATTTATCTGTTTAGTTCTTGAACTCAATGTGGTTTTGGTTGTGGATTGTTTTTTTTTTTTTTTCAATTTGCTTTTGCTGCTTGTGCTAGAGATCATGTGTTCTAACAAAAATCTCAAGTTTTCCAGTGCCAGCAGGCAGCCAATTTGAGGATTTTCTGTGAGTATCCAGACTTGGGCTCTGCCCCTAAGTCAGGCAGACACATTGCCATCATTCTGAATTAAGGCTGAAATGGAATAAAAAGAGGAAGAGCAGTGAATGCCTCCTTCAGTCATTCCTGTTCTCAAGACCCAAAGGTACTCCTCTAAAAGAAATCCCAGTGTTTTGATCTAGTGGACAACACCCTTTTTCTCCAGGCTGAGAGCTCTTTGGGCAGTGACTTTACAATTTGAGAGGGATATTCCAATAGGACTACAGAACAAGTCAGATAAAGTGAAGGTCCTTAATTTGTCCAATTAGCAATGGGAGTTTATGGCAAAGGAGAGCACTCAGAGTGTGCACTTTCCAGTTGTTGGCAGGCTGTGAGCCTGACACACCCCAAGGAATCCAGAAAAAATTCTTGAAGCATGAGAATAATTTTTCCCCTAGTTCTGCCTCCCCTTTTCCTCCAGGAGGGAGTTCCCAAGTGCTGTTTAGGGCTACATCTTGATTTCCCCATTGCCCTTCTCAGCAATATATGTCATCCCTGGATTTTGATGGAAACACAGACACTGTTGTTGCAGCAGATCTGTGCTCAGCCCAATATCCTGGGGTTTGGGTCAGGATTTTTAATCTTACCCTCCTGTTTTGTTTCTTGGCATTAATTGCTCATACTGTCCTCCTGCTTGGTGCAGTAGGACCAAGTATTCTCTTGTTCTGAAAGTGTGGGGATGGTTTTGGTAGATTTGGCCAGTGCAGCTTCAATTAATTGTGTCAGCCGTGGTGATAATCAACCATCAGGGAGCAATTCACTGGGGAAAGGCTGAGAACTGCACATCAGAAGGTCTGAGGTGAGGAGGCAGAAGATCCAGACCTGGGGGAGAGTGATGTGTCTAGCACAGCTGGATAGGAGAGGACAGATGGGACTGCATGGAGAGTGGGAGCAGGATTCAGGACTCAGAATATTGAGAATGAAGGCAATAGCAAGGATGTGGTTTTCTTAGCCGAGATAAAATGATTTTTAGCTGGGAAGCCATTAAAAGTGATGGCACTCTCCTTCTTTCCTTTGCTCTGGCTGCTTGTGCCCATGTGCTTAGCTCTGTGGGATCTCAGGCTGTGACAGGGTCAGGGGAATGGGGGAGCTAAACTGGCTGAAAACAAATAATTTACTATCCCAGGTTTATCTGGCAATGGACTGGGTCCCAGATCTGACACTCACACAGCTTTTCAAGCAAGGATGCTGGCACAGGGGAGGGGATGTCATCCGCCAGGGAGATGGGGAGATCCACATCATTTCCAGCACTCCTTCCCTGGAAGCATCAGGCCAAAACAGCTGATGGATCATCACGAGGAGGTTGGCACCCACCCTGCTGCGTGTGCTTAAAGAGGCTGCAAACAAGAAGCAAAATGTACTTTAAAGCCTGAGCAGGCCTGGGCAAAACTGAGTATTCACTTCTCTCCCTCAAGCGGCTGCTCTTCAGAGACTGTGGGTTGCACAAGTTGTGGCAGAGCCCACGAGGAGGTCACACAGGCAGCCTGGGCAGAAGGAGCTGCAAAAGGTGGTCCACAGGGTCCAACCTCCTCATTTCTGCTCTGAATACCAAGCCTGCACCCCCCAGCCCCCCAGCAGCTTCCCAAGAGGGAGCAGCACTAGTGCAAGGACACATGTTCCTGATATAACTAAATTGGGCAGTGAGAAAATGCAAAAAGGAAAAAAGGGATTAAAAAAAAAAAAAAAAAAAGAACGGATGACCAGCTTCCAGCTTTAAACAGAGTGATAGAAAAATACATCCTGGCAGGCAAGATTAGCGAGATTGAGAGATTTCATCAAAAAAGGGGAAACTCCTCAGAGTCTTGTTTTCCAAATACTGGCTTTACTGAATGGGTACCACAGCAGGTGAGCTAAATCCTCACCTGGAGAAATGGGAAAGCTCTCCCACCAATGGGGCTAGGGATTCATCCCAGCTGAGACCCGACCTGGTGTGCTGATGGCAAGAGACAAACTTTACATGAGTGTTCTGCTGCTGCTGCTTCTGCCTGAGCCCACGATCAACCCGTGTGCAGGGAGAGGTCAGGGGGCCATCGTCCTCTGAGGCGACACAAAGATTTAATCAGAAGTTCAATGCCAAGACATCTTCCCTAAACGGCATTCAGTCCCCCCTGCCCTGATCAGCTGCCTTTTGTTAGAAGTGCCGGCTCTCCCTCGGAGAGGCACTGTCACACTGGTGAATTGCCCGCCCTTTTTCACAGAATGCTGTTTTTTTTCTCAGGAGCTTTGATGTGGAGAGGTAACGACCAAATGTCCCACACCCACCCTGACACCCATCAGCTGCCGCTGCGGGTTTCAGCATCTTGTGGGGTTTCACCCCCTCCAGCGGAGTTAATCCCTCTTCACTTCCATTTCCTGCCACCCCGACTTTGCTCTCCTCCGTGAATTTAGCTGGAGCCAGATCACACACCCCCCCTCCGGGCTCCCCTTTCCTGGAAGCAGGAACTGGAGTGACCCCGGCAAGCCCCAGGAGAAGAGAGACAATCAGCGAGCCCCCAGCGGCCGCCGTGGTTCTGCTGTCGCTGTGCGCCAGCACAAGCAGCAAATTCCAAGAAGATGCGATCATCAGCAGCTCTGTGAAGACAGGAAAGTGGTTACAAATGCTCTCTGCCTCAAAGAGAGAGAGAAGAAACCACAGTCTGGCTGCAGCTGCACCTCGTGCTTTCTGATAAATCTGCTGTTTAGAAACATTTGCTGTGGTACCCGTGCACAGGTAGAGGTGAAAACAAACACACCGATGGATGCAAAGGGACTGCTTCATCTCCAGCCAACACAAACAAAGCCTACTTCCAGCGTGGATACAAAGTCCTCCTACAAAAGGGAACAGAGATAGAGGCTTCTTCCTCAGAGCTGTCTACATTGCACATTTCAGGGAGAGAAAAATTTGCTAGGACATATGGCATGACCATCCACGTGGATGGTCTTTTAAATATTAAAGTCCTCAGTGCTTCAAATACAGCATCTTCTTTAAAGACTGATGCTGCCCAGCAGACAAATATGTCTCATGATCATTATATTTTCCTCAGTGTTATGGCTTAAGTTGTCTCTGTTTTGATAACATGCTGAATATGCATCTGTTTGCCCAAAGAGGAGGGAGCAAGTGTTCACAAGCAACCCTATGATGACAGTAAATGGCAGAGTGAACAAAGTTTAAAGTTCTCTGAAATGTTTAGATACCAGTTCAGTGGCCAGATTCTCCATACAGCCCAATGTCCACGTATGGTTCAGTTAGAAATTATTGGGTTAGTTGAGGTGCAAAGAGATGTAAAAAGAAAATATTATTCATAAATCATAGAATGGTTTGGGTTGGAGGGAGCCTTAAAGATCATCTCATTCCAGCCCCCTGCCATAGGCAGGGATACCTTCCACTATGCCAGATTGCTCAAAGCCCCATCCAACCTGTCCTTGAACACTTATTGATGCCTGTCTAGCCAGTTTGACCCAGCTTTCCATGCTGTTTTACCAGCTGGAGCTATGTGTTCCCAGCACATCTCTGTATCTCCCTGGTGAGTCCCTTGTTCCAGATCCTTTAGGGGAGGGCACATCCCTGAGCTTCTCTCTCACACTCCATTGCTGCAAAGTTGAATGGATCTGTTTCTGCCCCATTCTGAAAAGGCCATCACAAAACATAGAATCTGGCCTCGATATTGATATCTTACATTCCTTATTTTCATTATCAAAAGGTTTTATTGAAGCCTTGAATTTGCCACAGTGGGTATCCTTTCAAAATCTGCCAAGTTTGCTGTAGAAAAAACAGATAACATTACCTTGGTATTTGCGGTATTCCTTGTGCTGCTCTTCCCACTTCAGCGGAAGACTGCTGAGGATGTTTAGGGAAAGGCTAAGATAAATGTTCCTCAATATCAAAATAAACAATAGAGGCTAATGTGCAGCTTGTATTTTTCATGCTCATATTGGATCCCAGTCTGAGTTTAAAGGGAGCTGCCCCAGAACTTTCAGGCTGTGGTTCCCAAGTCCAGAAGGATCAAGGGGCAGAAATGAGGACATATTCACATACATGTGCACATGAAGACAAAAAAGTTTCCCTGCTTAAAGTCTCTCTTTTGGCATGGAAGCATGTTGCCAACACTCAGCAAATACTAAATAATAGCAACAGTACAAGAATTCTTCCACAGAATAATTCACCAGCCACAAAAATTACCATAACTATCCACCAGCCTCTGGTCTGACAGGGCAAAAGGCAGAAGCTTAACTTACTGCACAAGAGGAAAAGAGAAATTCTCCAGGGCAGTCCTTTAGTGGTCCAAAGGGTTCGTGGTTTTCCTGCTTTGAACTGTGTGCAAAGGAAAGAGTGAAGTCCAGAGCCAACCCACTGAGTATTCAGGCCTAGAATTTGAAAAGGCCAGACACCGAATACTTGATGTTTAGTCCCTCATGCCAGGCTCTTGCTCCCATGGGAGTGTCCAAGGCCAGGTGGGATGGGGCTCTGAGCAACCTGAGCTAGTGGAAGGTGTCCCTGTCCGTGGCAGGAGGTTGGAAGGAGATGATTTTTGAGGTCCCCTCCAACCCAAACCACTCTGTGATTCAATTTGTTGCATCAGATGTTGAATTTAATATAACATCCTAGCAAAAACCACTTGGGGTGTGGCAGTCTAGAAGAGCAAGATTAAGGCAAATGATAGGTATTTCAAGCCAAAATTCACCATTTCATAGCTAAGTGAACAGAGAAAACATAAAATGCTCTTTGTCTTTTCAAACATATAACATGACCTGCTCTATGGCCTAATCCTGAAACTCCCACAGGATGCAATTTGATGCCTCAATTATCCTGCTCCTATTGAAAGGGCTTCTAAGAAGCACCTGATGCGAGACACTCTTGGTACAATCTGGAGCAAAAACAAAGAAGAAAGAGCTGCACAATTCTGGAGGCAGTGGTGCAAAACACAGCCATGCAAAACAGATTCTCATTTGATCTCTTTCTCAGAAGGCATTATCTCAGAAACATCTTGGTATGTTAAGGCACTGCCTCGATGGTTTGTTACTCCTGCAGTGCCTGAAAAACTGACTTGCTGGAGCCTTCTTTCAGACATGTTTCATTCTGCTGTCAAATTTGAGTATTTGGGTTCAGTTTCAGCTGATGCCACTGCAATGTCACCTGTGGTCCTGCAGATAAAGCAGCTCCACAGGACAAAACACTGCCTGGTTTCTCTTCTCACTTACATGGAAATAACTCCACTGCTTTCAACAGAGTAGTCCTGTTAGCTCCAAGTCAGGTCTGTTGACCTTGCTGGGTCTGTCTTCTGCAGGGTTGTTGCTGAGGTTACAAGATGGAGCAGTGATGACCCCTATCTGTGTTTTCCTCTGTTATGGTGGACCTTTGAAATGTACCTAAGGCAAGTTTTGACATGGGAAAATCTGTTGTCTCCTAAGAGACTCCAGATAGATTTAGCTGCTGAAATCACTTTAAAAATTCTTTTGCTCTTTCCCTGTGATTGTCAGGAAAATTTCCACAATACCACTGGACATGGACACTTGAGGGCCTCCATGAAATGTCACTTCAGACCAGTGTTCCTGAGAGAATATCTAGTGGTAGCTTATTACAGAGGCAACTGGCCTTTATTTTTCATCCCAGGCCCACTGACAGTGCATGAAGAAACCATTCCTGAGCTCCCAAGATTTCTGCTGAGACTGAGCACAGGCCTGAAAACAAAGTCCTAGGGATGCATGTGGCAGTTCTAGGTATTTTGGGTGAAAAACTCTAAAACTCTTCCCTGGTCAGGTTGATGAGTAGGAGGATTCTGACATAGCAGTTCTTGTGGGGTTTTACCTCTAAATAAATCCAAGGGAAACAGGTACAAAACCAGGCTTGCTGAACTTGCACAACCATGTGTCTAAAAGTGAGGAATTGACACATCCTGATTGTCCAAGCCATGGAAATGGGATAAAGGGAGGGCAGGGAATTTAACATTTTCCTAGATGAGGCAGAGTCTGTCCCCTTTCTTGCCTGGCAGATGAAGGTTTTTTACTGCTGGACCACAGTGTTACAGATAATCACAGTGTAAACAACATTCTTTTAGTGCAGCTTTTGTCTCTTTTCTGTAGGATGGAAAGTCTTGTGAAATCAGCCTCTGTCATGCTAGGCACTGAAGAAAACATGTGTTGAAAAAAGTGCCCGTTCCCAGGCTTTTAGACTAAATAACACCATACCAAAGGTGAGGGGGAAGCAGAAGCCTGGACAAGGGATTTGATGGAGTTCCTGCAGCAAGTCCATGCCCAGGGTGGAACTGAGTCCAAACACCTCACACCTTGCTTGTAACAATCAGGGTGAAGCTGCTCCCCACCTTGCACTGATCAAGTTATGATCTCCCTGCCTGTTGCTATAACACACAACCAGGTTTGTAAGACATGTGAAAATTATGGCTTGATAAATAATATGATCCAATTTCTATTTGCTGGCCACCTGATCTCTTTTGTGTATTTAGGATTACCAGGATTCAGGATAACCTAAGAAGAACTGCACATGCTTGTTTTGCCTCGCTTCTGAAGTCCTGGGTGTGTTTATCCTTAACCATAATTTTTTCCCCAGCCTTGCTCTTACTTCCAGCCCTGACCTTATCTTAGGCTGTCAGAACAGTAGTTTAAAAACAAAGGTGCAGCCACTTTTCTTTTTAATACAGCTTGACAGGGTTAAAAATGCAGAATACAGACCTTCCAATTTTCACAAAGTGCTGTGATTGCCTGGTCTGCTGTGCACTGTTTTATGCTAAAATCCATAGACCCTTTCTAATTTCAGAGGAAAAAAGGGAGCTGCCTTCTATCCCACAGCAGGAGGGGTAAAAGCTCAGGTAGGCTGATATTTTTTACCAGAAGTATTTGTGTGGTTGAAGATTTTTTTACCAGAAGTAAAAAGAGTAAAGCCTTTGTGCTAAAGACTCTTTTGAGGCTTTTGCGCCATTGGAGTCGCTTTCACTTACAAAGCTAAAGTTAATGCTGGGGATGATGTGTTGTTATTCTCAAGGATGTAATGAGGATGAGCAAAAGGAGTTTGAAGGTGACTCAGATGCCATTTTCTGTACTGTATTTATCTAGTGCTAGTCACAGACTTCATGCTCTACTGGCTGCCTGAGGACTAGGAAGAAAACAGTCTTCACAACTCCTATGATTTATCACCCACACTGTAAAGTTTAATTTCACTTTTGAAGTACCAGCACTGCCCTGGCTGAAAAAAAAGGAGGCTGGACAAGCATGCTTATGCTTGTAGTGGTATTGGAAAATTTCTCAAGTACCTGTGGGCAGGTGTGGCTCACATACTTGGGTTAAACCAATCGCCAGATCTAGGGTCAGGAAGGAATTTTGCCCTAGGTCATATTGGCAGGGAGGGTTGTGTTGTTTTTGTTTCCCTTGCTTTGCAGTGTGGGTTGTGGTTGGCTTCCTGGATTATCTATTGCCATCTTAAGAAATGCTAATGACCCAGGCTTTAGGTCTGAATTGTAGATCCAGCCCTGCAGGTCTCAGGCCTGCCTCAGAGAGTGACTGCAGCCACTTTGGGCCCCTGTGCAGAGACTCCTGCCCAAGGCATCCTCAGGGCTCTCAGCATCCTTCAGATTGCCCTGTGGCCTGGGCATCTCCATCTAACAGAATCCCTGTAAGTGTGCAATTTGGAAATCTGGGCGTGCTGGAACTCTCTGTTGGTTCTTTTCCTGTGCTGCAGCAGGTTTTCAGATTGTTTTGGGTGATGGAGCACCTTGTGATGAGGACTGGGATATGGATGCTCCCTGGAACTCATCAGCCTGCAGGATGCTTATGATTGTGATGCCCTGGAGTTGTGGATGTGGGTGACCTTTCCTGGGTGGCACAGCACTGTCATTTGGTTTTCTGTGTTGCTGGGGTGGGGTATAGTTGATACTGTTCTCTTTTTTTTAGTGGAATTGAAAATACTACAAGATTTACATTTAACAACTACTGTTCCCATACCACTTATGTGGGATGACTGGAATCAGATTAGGGGCATGGTTGCACGATCTGAGAAAGCCTGAATGTGAGAGCATCACTTTGGAGAGATGGCAGTCTCATAAGCAGGCACCCATCCCTTTTAATGAAAGCACTTTGGCCATAATTGCACTGTTTATTCATATCAGATACGTTGCTGTATCTGAATTTCCCAACTAACCAGTGATTAAAACAAGTCACTTGGGGAGTGGCTTGTGTGATGTTGGTATTAATAGGATGAAAACAACCAGAAAGTTAGGGGCATTCTTCTGAGGTACTGAAAACCCTTAATGAGGCCCTTAATTATGCAATAACTTCTTTGCAAGCAAACACATGCCTATTATCATTATTATTGTGCTGATAGTTGATATCCCACTGACATGAACAATTTAGAGAATTCCAAGTATTATGCAGCACTCCTGCCAGCTCGGAATAGGCTGACACAGCTACAGCTACCTATTTAAGAAGATTAGCCTGATTTTATTTGCATAAGAATTTAAAGCGACAAAACCACTTGCCACACCCAGGAAACGATAATTAAAAATTAATTACTGCACATTCTTTTATTAGCTGTGTGGTTAACTTCTGAGTGCTACAGTCAATGCCAAATCCAAAGTGAGATGCCCTGGAATATCTTTCCCTAGGTTTTCCAAGTTCTTAGAAACACAGAATATGCTGAGTTGGAAGGGACTCACCAGGACCATCGAGCCCAAGAATCATGTCATGTGCCTTCCTTGGATGTGCAGAGAAAACATCTCATTATCCAGTATGGAAGAAAAAAAAAAAAAAAGGCATCTCTAGTACAATGTACATAATTATTATTAAGTGGGCATCCCCTAGGAATGATGACAAGCAAATCTTTGCATGCCTTCAGTTACCTGTACACAATTCCAGCAGTTCTGCATGTCTGTGTTGGCCATTACTTTGAGACATCAGGCTAAAGAAGCCGTAAAACACGGGCTTCACTCTCAGTTGAGGTTCTCCTAGTCCAGAGAGGAGCCCTCCAGGAAAGGCAAGGTATTTTATGCCGGCATCTTCTGCCGATCAGAGAGTGGTTGCAGAGGAGGATCCATCCCAGCAGCTCAAGCTTCAACAGTTAAGTGAAAGAAGAGAAGGAGCAAAACCCGATGGGAAAGAGAACATAGAAAACTCGCCTTTTTAAAAGCCTCGGCCACGGGCTGTTGCTATTTTTTGTTGCTGGAGCAGCAGTCAGGTGCCAGCGCCGACTGCAGCGCTTTGGGGATGCGGGGAGCGGGATCGGCTCCGGCACCGCAGCCCGCGCGCGGCCCCTGCCGGCACCGCCAGCAGCTGCGCCGGGAGCCTGCTGGAAGAGTTGGAGAATCTTGGCATCAAGGTATGGCCTGGGTTGGAAGGGACCTTAGACACACAGTTTCAACCCCCTTGCCGTGGGCAGAGACACCTTCCACTATCCCAGCTTGCCCGGAGCCCCACCCAGCCTGGCCTTGGACCCTGCCAGGGATGGCGCAGTCACAGCTGCTCTGGGCAACCTGTGCCAGGGCCTCACCACCCTCACAGGAAGAATTTCTTCCTAATATCCAACCTAAACCTACTCTCTGTCAGTTTGAAGCCATTCCCCTTTGTTCTGTCACTCCAGGCTTTTCTGGATAAACAGTAGTGGTGACAACCCCTTTCTAAATTGCCTGTATGGCACTTCCATGGCTGTGTCAGAGGAACTTGGTTGAAAAGAACCTACAAATGAAATTGCACCCAAAGCAGTCCCTGATCACAGTGATGGCACTGTCTGGCCCTATGTCTGAAATGCATCTTTGAGGTGAATTGTATCTCAGGAGTTTCCAGCCTTTCCCAGCCAGGAACTGCGCACCAAAATCTGTGTGTGCCTGAAAACATCACAGCAAACTACACCTTGGAGAGCCAGCAGGGAAGAGGTGCCCTGGGGCACAAACAGACACAGAGGAACAGAAGGGATGCCTGAGGGTTCCTGTTCCATCATGGACTGAGGCAAATCTGGCTGGACCTGTGACTTGTTCCCAGGGTGACCTATGTTTCCTTGCCTCTTCCCAGAGCAAGGGCTCCAGATTGTTCAGCTGCCCCAGTGCAATCACATCCTTGCTGCTGGCCATGCTGTGAAGCTGCATGCTTGCAGAGCTTGTGAACCAAAGGTGGCTTTTGTCTTGTGGTCCCAGGCAATGGCAGGGATGTGGGATTCACACAGGATATTACCAGATACATCACCAACCTGCCCATGCATTCAGCATCTCTTCTTGACAAAACTTTCATGGCAGTTAGGGGACCTAAATGTAATTGAGTATCTGAGCTGAACTGGTTTCCAGGAGAGCAGAGCACCAGCATTTATCCAAATTCTTCAAAAACATGGGTCTGAATGTTCTGGCAAAGTAAAACTGCTATTGTACAGAGAGAACTTCCATCCCAAGCCCAGGAATCGACAGGTGTATGCAAGGAACATTTGTATTTCTGTTTCCATGTCTAAACCTCTTGTGTGTGGCTACATGTTTATTTCCAAGGTTGTCAAGTTTGTCATTTATATGGAATCTAAATTCACTTCCTTGTCAGCCTGAGTCTCTCAGTCTAGGGAATGAGAATGGGAAGACATTCCACAGTGGTAGGAAGAGTGACACTGGAAGACCATGGTGTCCTTTTATCACTGAAGCTCCCAGTGCTCTTCTTGCTAGTGGTGTGGCACAGGATTCAACCTTCAGGAATTTAGGGCTCCATACTTGTTTTGCCAGAATATTCTGCCATGAATTTAAGGAAATCACTTAACATGGAATCTTGTTCCACAGCAGCTCATGGGAGGGAGTCTTGCCATGGAATTCAGTCCTTTAATAAAGAAAAATGTAAAATGCCTCCTGTTTGACATCAGAGAGGAAGCACTTTGGGGCAAGATTGTCTCTTGCTTTGATAGCTGGCAGGCCTTTACTCCATCATGGAACAAGAATAAAAGCTATATAATTGAATGAGAGAGAGAATTTAAGCCTCTGATTATGGGACAAGAAAAAAATGTTTACCTTTGCAAAGACAACTGGCACACACCTTACAAACTCTCCACAGACCATGAGCCAGAAGAGAGAAACAGGAGTGCAGAGCCCTGCAACCAAGGAGCCAGATTGGTGGCAGATAGGGCAGACTGATTTAATGTTGCACGGAGGTCAAAACAGAAACTTTAGCATCAAAGAAAGGAGGAGTGCTGCGAAAGCCCAGTGCTCAGAAGTAGCACTTACCAGAGGTATCATATAAACTTAACCCTGCTGTCGTTATTCCTGTTGGAAAGAAAGGAGGTGAAGGCCACGACCTGTGAAGCAGAGGTCAGATGTTACAGACCATCAGACAAAGGAAGTGACAATGGGGAAAGGTTCTTCTCTGAAGCACTACCAGATGGTGGCTAATCTCAGTCAGGGGAGAAGGCATGGCCACCAAATCTACACCGGCTCCCTGAACCTGACACTCAGGCATTATCAAGGGAAAAGACTGTTCTTCCAACTGTTACAAGACAGACTATGCAGTGTAACCCATGCAGTTAATTACAGTGCTGTGCTGATTTGGGACAGAATTTTCCAGGATCAGACATACAACATTTGTATTTACTTGTTAATTGTTTCAGCACAAAAGCTGGAATATGAAATACTCTGAAATACTGAAAATTTCTACCTTAGTGGAATTTTTTCCTCCTGCCCTTTGAGATTTGTCTTCTCATGTAGAAAAAAGCATAGTTAGATGGTATGAACTGGCAGAGCCCTGGTATCTGCACTGGGGTCTGCCTGGAGACTTCTTTTATGATAGTAATGGTGGAAATGTTGTCTTTGCATTCAGTTGCAAAACTGCTCACAGATTTACTAAGGAGTTTCTGCTAGCTGAGCTCAAATAGTACTCCAGCATTTCCATATCTGTCCTGGGAATGATGAAAACACAAATGGAGATAGAGGTGGAGGTGAGCTCTGGAGTCCCAGGGAGACATGTACTCGAGGCAGTAGGGCACGGACCCGAGAATGGAAACCTAAATGCTTCTCGTGGGATTCATCACTACATGGGTTGCATTTAATCTTGTCTGAGTAGCTTATGTTTTCACCATGCTTCTGTTTCCCTGCCTGGGCCAGAAGGAATAGAGGCTCCATTGTTGTGAGCAGCTGCCCTGAGAGCTGCGTGCAGAATGCAGAGCCGGGACGTTGCTGTGCCCAGAGAGAGCCTCGCATGACAATGACAGCCACTGGGTTTGTGTCCCTTCCAGCCATTTCTCTATAGACAGGGATAGTGGGACTGTGCTCTTGTTGTCTCTGTTCTGGATACCTCAGTGGTGTGGTTTGAGTCCCTCAGTTTGGCAGAGTGATCCAGAGGTCGAAAAAATAATCCAGCCAGCAGAAAACAGTTAAGGACCTTCATGAAATTCAGTGTGTGCCTAAGTGCTGAGCTGGGTCTTTCATTGCTGCTATGGTCAGATCTCCTCAGCATTATATAGGTAAGCAGCATCACACACGTATTTTTTTCCACAAGAAAAAGCAGTGAGAGCATCATACTTTACATGCCTGTCACTCCTTACCTTAGTATCTGGTATTAATCTGATATTACACCAGATGTAACCAAGGTCCTCACTTCTTCTGAACTGCCTGGAAATAGGGTGCAAAGGAACACACTTCTTCAAATGATCCACTGTGCAATGCCTGTGTGTTGGTGTCTACCAAGAACAGCATCCTGTACACTGCCACATGAGATACTCATTTCTGAACCATGGAAGTGAGAGCTGCAAAACAGTTCAGAGAGGTGCAGCCAGGAGGTAACAAAACCCTCCTAAGCTAACTGATACACCCCCAAGTTATTGCCATATCCTGGGAGACATCTTCCCAACCATTTTCTGGGCATCTCAGCCACCCTGTCATGAAGCAAGGATAGGAATACAGCAGAAAATACAGGTTTAACCCATGGTATGAGCTATGAAACCGCTCTGAACTCATGCTGCTTTTACTCTTGGTACCTTCTAGAAGTTCTTCTTCATCCTTTGAGTTGACATATCAGTGTTTTCCTGTGCTAAATGTGCAGAGCTGGCCATGACAGAAAGCAGAATAAACCCTGCTTGCAAAGAGCCTTGTTCTCTCTGTTGACAAACTTGAAATGCCCTTCAAAATTCAGGTCTCTTGAATTTGGAGCATCTCTCTGATTTCTTCTAGGTGTCTTATTATTATGTGAGATGGACTCTGCAGGGTAAGCAATCGTTTTCATGAGAATAGGCTGTTTCCCCCCCATACTGGCAGCTGTTTATTAGAACATGGCCACAAAGTGTCATTGTAGTGTCCCCAGCAATGGGAGAGAGTTGGCTGGAACTCAGAGCTTCAGTGAAAACTTTCAGCACGATTTCAGATTTTGTTTGACAACAGGAGATTTTCACTGAAATGTTTCCGAAAATAGCAAAACCCTCACCCTCTCAGACAGCTGAATATGAAACCTCAAATTTTGATGGGGAGAAAAAAAAGTGATGACATTTTCCTTCCAGATTTGGATTAGTCCAACAATAAACTTCACTTTTAATAGGAACCAAATAGTCATAATAGGAATTAAATGGCACATAGATCAAAAATAGAAAATAAAAGAGACTAAT
>JANPWX010000055.1:1103274-1136181 GCA_024734555.1 Trochalopteron elliotii
AGCCATGGAGAGCTGCAGTCGTGAACAAGGCAAGGAGTACAAGGCATGGATTCTGGAGCAAGTCTAGGGGAGGGAGACCAAGCTGATCAGAGGGATGGAGCAGCTCTGCTGTAAGAAGAGGCTGAGGGAATTGGTATTGCTCAGCCTAGAGAAGAGAAGCCTTTGGGGTGACCTCACTGTGGCTTTCCAGTACCTGAAGGAAACACGAAGGAAAGATGGAGAGAGACTCCTGACACGGGCCTGGAGTGACAGGACAAGGGGGAATGGCTTCACACTGACAGAAAGGAGGTTTAGATTGGATATGAGGAAGAAATTGTTCCCTGTGAGGGTGGTGAGGCCCTGGCACAGGTTTTCCAGAGAAGCTGTGGCTGCCCCATCCCTGGCAGTGTCCAAGGCCAGGTTGGACAGGTTTGGAACAACCTGGGATAGTGGAAGGTGTCCCTGCCCATGGCAGGGGATGGAATGAGATGATCTTTAAGATCCCTTCCAAACCAAACCATTTTGTGATTCTCTGATTCTGTGATTCTACTATTCTATGATTTTATGACTTTGCACTCTTTACCCACCAGGCCTGAGACCTTGGGATGTGCTAACTGGGAGCAGCAGCCATCCACTGGAGAGGCAGCAGATGTTTTGGGAGAAACCAGCGATACATTTGACCAAAGGAGCTGGCTGACACCTACAAGCCAGAGGTTTTCTGGCTTCCTTTGGTGTCACTGACCCGGCTCTTGCTTGTCTGACTGCAAAGTGGAGACCACAAATATCATCCCCCTCTTGTTTATCTACTGAACCCCTTTGGAAGCGGTTCACGGTTTGCCCTGGGCTTTGCTCCCTGTCTCTCCACGCTCCGTGCCGGGGATCCCGGGGTCACAGCCGCAGGACAAAACAGTGGCAACAACAATAACTGCGCCGTCCTGGCACAGGAGGGGGGACGATTGTTTTCAGCCTTTGCAGCCCACAACTGTTGGTACAAATGACAGATACAATCAGGCCTTGGGGTTTTCCTTACATTTATATGTCTGGGGAAGGGTGTCAGCCGCTGTTCTCAGCCACTCTGCTGAACTGAAGCTAAAGATTTGGGCAGGTGGGGGAGAGAGGGAGAGAAATGCATTGAATTGCCATCGAAAGAAACATGCATAATTCCTAGAAATGCTTTGTGTCAGTTTCAAAGATCCTACTGGGAATGCAGCTTATTCTCTGGCCAAAACGTTTCCTTTGCAAAAGGCACAACTGGTGTGCTTTGGAGGTTTTCTTAGTCTCCAACAGCAGTCAGTACCTATGTTTTCTTCGACTGACGTGCCTGTAAGTTCAATCAGCTGAAATGGTTTATGTGCAGTAAGGGATGGGACAAGTTCACATGGCACTCTAAGAGGACCTTGAGACAAACTGTAGTCTCACTGATGTAACTGGAGGTTCTGTTTCAGATCTCTGCTGATATGAGAAGGATTGAGCAGGAAAAAGGGAAATATTTAACCCTTCTGGTAGAAAACACCATGGGAAGCAGAGAAAGTAATGTAACATTCCTCTAAAGCCCCAATTCAGAGTTGTGGTTAAATGTTAATAAAGTTCTTATCCTCCCACTGCCTTTACAAGAGTATAAAAATGGTACCTCTGAAGTTTTGATGGTGTTGGACTTGACAAAAAACAAACAAACCCCTGCAAGAGTTAAGCACTGTTACTTAATAGAGCTTTAAATGCTAACCAGCTTCTAGTGTGAAAGTATCAACTTTAAACCCACTTTTTTGCCATGGTTAAGTCTAAGGTTTAACCTCGACCAGTGATTTTTAATTTTTTTTTGCCTAAGCCTTGATGTGTTTATGGCACACTGCTTGCGGTGACAATCCTACTTTCAGTAGCAATATCTCTGCTTCAAAGCCAGGTCTGTCATCTTCTTTCACTGAACTCAGCACTTTTAAGAGCAAAATTCTGTGGATTAAAGATAAAATAAGAAACTGTTTTAAAAACAGCCCAAACCCAAATATATTTCTGAAATTATTTAAATTTTTAAAAAGAATAAACCAACTTTCTTGGTTTACCCTGCCATTAAATGCACCAATGTCATCACTACATGGCTTCTCTGAACCAGACAGACCACAAAAACGAAAGCCTTTATCCACTTTCTTTTTTGATGAACACTCAGTGCCTTGTTTTGGAATTTTGTTTAATTTCTTTCATTGAGGGAAGTGCTGGCACCATCTGCTGGGACATTTGTAAGTGCAACCACTAAATACAGAATCAGAGAATCACAGAATGGGTTGGGTTGGAAGAGACCTTAAAGACCATCTCATTCCACACCCCTGTCATGGGCAGGGACATCTTCCACTATCCAGGTTGCTCCAAACCCCATCCAGCCTGGCCTTGGACACTTCCAGGGATGGGGCAGCCACAGCTTCTCTGAGCAACCTGTGCCAGGGCCTCCCCACTCTCACAGGGAAGAATCTTTTCCTAATACCCAATCTAAACCCATTCTCTGTCAGTGTGAAGCCATTCCCCCTTGTGCTGTCACCCCAGGCCCTTGTCAAGAGTCTCTCTCCATCTCTCCTGTGGGCTCCCTTCAGGCACTGGAATCTCACAATTAGGTCACCCTAATTCTCTTAGGTCACCCCTTCTCCTCTCCAGGCTGAGCAATCCCAATTCTCTCAGCCTTTCCTCCTGTGTGAGGATCTCAGTCCTTGCATCTATAAATGTTCCAAATATTCCCGGTTTGACTCATATGGCTACTTTTTTTTGTTTGGTTTTTTTGTTTTGGTTTGGTTTGGTTTGGTTTTTTTGTTTGTTTTTTGTTTTTTTGGTTTTTGTTTGTTTTTGGGTTTGTTTTTTTTTTTACACCTGGAATTCACCAGACCTCAACAATTCCCTGCAGTCCTGGGTCCTGCCTGGGTTTGGGGAGGCAACTAAATTCTTCTGTGGAGTTTGATACTGAGACTAAGCATATTAATGAAGGTGATAGGACAAGGTTTTAAACTGAGAGAAGGTAAATTCAGACTCGATATAAGACACTTTTTTATGGCGAGGGTAGTGAAACACTAGAACAGGTTGTTCAGAGGGGTGATGGATGCCCATCCCTGGAAATATTTAAGGGCAGGTCAGAGGAGGCTCTGAGCAATTTGGTCTGTTGAAGACGTCCCTGTTCACTGCAGGGAAATTGGAAGATGACCTTTGGAGGACCCTTTCAACCCAAACAATCCTATGTTCTATGATTCCATGATTCTATCAACTCGAGTCCTATTGTCCAGGCACTGTAGAAATGGATTTTATTTGTGAAGGAGGCCACTGAGTTTAAATGGAGAAGACTGAGACGAAGAACAGCCTCTAAGACTGAAGCACTTTCTTAATTTGTGTAAGATTCAGGAAACAGGGATCAGTCTGTGACAATATAACCAAACTCTTTTTCTGTAAATCTCAGAGCAAGGTTTTAACGAGCTGAGAACCACAGGAACAGGGAATTGGAAAAGATGTTTTTATAACATTTTCAGTCTTAAATATAGTCTTGTGACTGGAAATTATTGTAGTCAATAAATTGGGGAATTACTACAGAAATTAGATTCACGAGATTGTTGGGAATGTAAAACTAGGAGAAGGTATAAAGTACCATTTATGTTTGTGTCATATCCCTTATAATTTTTAAATAGTTATTAAAAATTCATACAAGAATATGCATATTGAATATGTATGTAATATATAGTATGTATAATACATTTATGTATTACATATATTTTGTATATATGTATCTATTATATATGTATAATACAATCACATGGAATTGTCAAAGCTTTAACTCCCAAACATCATAACATACACATTTCTTAGTAATTTTAAAATTTTACTAGCTATCTTTACTCTGTATTTTATGTCTTGTCATAAACTAAGAGTTGTTTAAATCCTTATGATAGGTGATTCACACAGTAAACCTTAAATATATATAAACCTGTTATATTTTGAGGACAACTTCCCATGTGAATCTCCAACTTCTCCAAAGAGAGAGTGATTTCTTTTTTTCTATGGATCCACATTGAAATTCCCCAACTTCAGGGTTCAAAAGCAGTTTTAAGGTGGTGCAGTGGAAATATCACAACAAAATTAATCGAATGAGCGTCACTCTGGGGTGACAAAGTCACTGACCTCTGATTGCACATGTCATCTAAACCAGATGAGCAGAAACTTTCTACTGGAAGTTACAATGTTGCAAGTCTCTCTGATGCCCTGCACTGAGCTGGTGAACACTGGTGATGGCCAATCCCTGCAGAGAATTGCAATTTTGGGACATTTTCAGGCACTCATAAAAGGAGGTATAATAGTGGTGTGGTTGAACAAGGTATATGAGGTCTTGTTTTGAAGCTGAATTTCATCTGTGGTATAAGCATGCACCCACATTTGGAAAACTTAAAACTGGGCAATTCCCAGTCAAGCTTTGCTTTCTTGTTGTTTTGTTGGTTTTTCAAATGTTGGTTTGGCAGATTTTAAAGCATCAAAAAAACCTTGATAACAGCTGATGTAATTTGGCATTAATAATTTGAAGCAGGTGCCAGACCTACCTGCACGATGAATAGGGCTGTGGGGGGCAATGGGGGCAGCACCTGCCAGTTTTTAGGAAAACAGTCTGACATTCCATTTGTAGGCCCATTTCTTCAGTTCAGTCTGAGACATTGCTCAGTGCTCCATGCAACCTCATCCCCAATGGACTGTGGAGCACATTGTCCTGAGGAATCCGAGGGCTCTGGGCAGATGGAGCGGTGATGTCATCCGACTTTTCCATTTCTACTTCCTATGAACATTCGCCTTATTCTTACATGCCAGCTCTTTCTCGGCATGTTTTAGACTAGAAACTTTTTTTTTTTCTGGGTGTAGAGAAGGAATCACTTCTTTTTGATTTCAGACAAGATCTGGCAAGTGAGCTCTTGTTGCTAGTCAAAGAAAAAGCCTTAAAAAAATTAACACAGAATCTGTGTTTAGCAAAGTGATTTGCATAAGCTGTACACTTGGTTCTTAGAGTTGGAACAGTTCTAACCTATGACAAATTCCTCTGTCTGGGCTGTCTTCCAAAATCATTTTCATCTACCCTGGCAAAAGAACTGAAGTCTGCGTTCTGCACTAATTAAAGGCCTTCAGGAGAAGGGCCCCAGTTGAAATGCTGACACACTTTGTACACGCTTTATTTGTGAAAGGGGATACTGAGCCCATTTGATGGCGCCTCCTGCTCCGTCAGGCCATGCAAAATTTTAAGTGGGGAAACAAAATGGGCACAGTTATGTCTTGTTAATGTTCTGAGTTACTAAAACACTGCAGTTTTCTCTGTTAAAAAGCATGACATGGAGATTTTTTCATCTTTGAATAACACTAATAAGCAGCAAAAAGGCTAAAACCCATGGCAGTTCCTTAGTGAATATGAACTGACACTCCCAATTTTTATGAAGTACTATAGCTTAATGCAGCTGAGTCTCTGTCTCCCTAAATATCTTCATTTTGGAAACAGCAGAATATACACCCAACATCCCTTTTACATAAAACTGGGAACTGCTGAAAAGGGAAGGCAGGCAATGCTGTCCCAATAATTCTGTGGAGTTCTTCTGGCAAGACTACCACTCCACTAGGGATGCTTTCCGTGCTAGATCCATGACAGGCTTCTCAGTTTTTTAATATTCCCAAAGCATTCAGTGGAAATCAGAGTCCTTGACTGAGGAAGGCACCCAGAAAGTCTTTTTTTCTGAAGTTGTTGTCCTGAGTATTCACCACCTGCTTTCCAACACACGTGCTTGGGCTGAAGAGAGATTTTAACTACACTGGATGTTAACTACTTTATCCAAGTGCCCAGCAGGAGGCAAGGAAAGAAACTCCTCCTCTGTGGGGAGTCTCACCTAGTAGGAAGTGTGCTCTGAAAACATGGATTAGACTCAACTCTGCAGCTGAACTACACGGAGAGCTCCTGCAGAGACTAACAGAGCTTAACCAGGGTTCAATGCACTCACCCTGGCCAGGGAGAGGAGGGAAGTACATCTATCCAGCAGCAGATGTTCGGATGCTTAGTGACCTGTGGGAAAACACTTGGGAGAGGCAAGGGCACTTAGGCAGCTGCATGGTGTTTGTGGAATTTAAGGAATCCCAGCCCATGTCCTAGGCTTTTCTCCTTGCTCTTTTGCAATGAGTGAAAAGAAAAAAAGGAGGAGCAGGAGGATTTCTCCCTCAGATATTCTTTCAGCATTCCTCAGGCTTCACCCTGTTTGTCTGCTGCAGCCCTCACTAAACAATTTTATTGTAAAACAGTGATTTCATAGCCTCTGAGACATATTCAGGGTTTTTGCTAGCAAATAAACTTATGAACATAATCAACATTCTTTATGAATCCTCATCCTTTCCTTAGGAGGCTGAATTTCTAGCCTGTTTTCTGTGAACCTTAAATGCAAAGCTCCCACAAGTGCAAATGCTCCAGTATTTTGCTGCCTTCTTGGGCACAGGGGACAATCCTGTCTTGTTTTTGTCCCTAAAAGTATTGACTGTATTAGACACTGGGCACGTGCTTTTGAAAGAAAAGGACCATGAATGCTTACATGTCCCTGTATTATCGGCCACGTGCTCCATCCCTGGGAGACAAACGGGCCACTGAAATGCGGCTGGCCTGGACGTCCCACATACCAAGCAGATGCAAGCAGAATGCCATAGGGAAATAAGAAACACATTGTATGTGGTTTAAAAGGCTTACAGCTATGGAATATCCCTCTGAAAGCCTAATGAACATCTCCAGCACATAGACAATCAAAGCACCAAACGCTCCCTGCATCAGGATACAAAACCACAGAACTGGAGATAATCTCAGAAGAGACCCACAAAATAAATCTACTGACAGCAGCACCTATAAATCATGCAACTCCAGCACTTGGCTTGGCAAAATGGCTCCAAACTCAGGATTTTCTGTGGAGAGGAGGCTGTCCACACAGATTTTTTTCTTAATTTTATGCCTTCTGTTTGCCTCTCAGGTGAGCTTGTGTCCTGGGGTTGGGGTTTGTCTTTGTTTTGCTTTCTTAGATGCTAATATGGCCCAGACTGACTGACAAAGTTAGTGATTAGAAATTCAGATTTCTTACCACAGGGCTGGAAAAAATTATATGAACACTTGTTCAAGTGACTGAAAATACAGGCTTTTTTAATCTGGTGACTGCTGGAGTGATTGGGTCAATGTTTGGATATATTGAGGAGAATATCTAGGAAAAAGGAAGGGGGTAAGAGGAAAATCTCTAGGATTAATCTTCTGGGGGTACTTTTCTTGCATGGACCTCCCTACTTATGACACATATGAGATTTTGGAAATACATTTGCAGAGTTTCCACCAAAAGCTGAGCTGGCAAAGGTGGCAAATGTGGCAAGGGCATGGTGAAAGTGGTTAACAAGATAATGTCATCCCTCATTCTCAAAGGGAAACACAGCTCTGAAACAATTCCTTCTAGAAATGTGTTAATTCCTGACTTTTCCCAGCTGCTGTAACAAGTGGAGGAATAGCTGGTGTTAAACCTGTATTGTGAGGTGAGAAACAGCATTAAGCAGGCCAGGCTCAGTGGCTTTTTATCCACAAGACTAATTGTAACAAGAGCTTAGATTGTCTGTGGTTTGAACCCAATGTATGTAAATAGCTTTGCTTGTGTTATTCCTGCTTATCCCTGTGTCCCATGCCTTGAACAGAGGAGCTATGACACACCTTAAGGAGGAGAAACTATTCCAACTCTGCTCCTCCATGGACTGCTGAAAGCTTGTAAGACTTTGGAGCACACACAGCGTAACATTTTTGCATGCAAATCCTGGAGGGTGTCTCAACTTTGGGGACAAAACTCTGCAAAAACAACACCATAAAAACAGCACAAAACCACCAACATTCCCCAGGCTGGTCCTGCATGGACAGATGATCAAGACTGCCAGGAACAAATTATGCACTTTCACACATAAAAGAGGAAGAATGATGACAGATAGACAGGGACCAGGCTGAGACTCACGAGACCAGGCTGAGAGACTTCAGCACTAACTACTGCTCTGCCACTGAACTGCTGCAGGACCTGAGAATCTCAAATTGCTTCTGTTTTCTTGCCCATGCATAGGATAAACTCCTAAGGGTGATGACTGTCCGTTGCTGTACATTTAAACAGCAAAACTGGAGCTCAGTTCAGGCCTGTTGCTGCTACTGCAGTTGAAATAATAACATGTAAATGACTTACACAAACCAACCATGTCAGCTGGTGGAAGAGTGCAGATGGGCATGAAAAGAGATATGAGTGAAAGAATGTGAAGGAGCAGAAAAGACGGGGGGAAAGAATGGCCTGAAATGAAAAAAAAAAAAAAGTGAGAAAAGGGAGTTAACAAATAGCAGAAGAGCACAGACAGAACGTGGTCATTCCAAAATCAGCTGATGTCTGCCGTTTCCCCCTGTCCAGAGAGAGATTTGAAAGAGGTTTAAACAGAGAAAGAGGGGAGCAGGGAAACCATCCTGCCCTTCACCAGCCCTCTGCTAACCCCTGTTCCCAGTTCATGAACTCCTAAAAAACATTCAGTAATCTGAACCTGTAAAACAATTGGTTTAAGGCAATGGAATCTCTCCTTAAGGACCCAGCACAACCATATCCCCAGCACACCTCTCTGCCAGTATTTATTAGTCCTCCAGGGGTCATTTTTGACCTGTGCTAATATAATCCTGCTAAAACCTTCTGGCTGTCTGGGGCCTGGCTGTCTTCAGCAACACACTGGTGTGAAATATTTATGGATTAAAATAAAATTAAAATGCAATTTTCAGGCATTTTGAGAGGAAGCCTTTAACTCTACTTGTGGCTAAGTGATAGACTCCAGAAGGTTGCAAGTAACAGCTCAGAGGCTCAGAATGCTGTGATAGAAGGTGAAGTCCATGGAGAGGCCCGAGCTAATGCATTTTCAAGTCAATGGAAAGATTTCTCTGTCTCTCTGAGTGTTGAATTGGTCTGCGAGGGACTGGATGAGATCCAATTGAGGCCCATAGTTACCAGAAGTTGCTACCGACCAATGACTATTCAGAGGGTCACATTAAGCAAAAAGATGGTTGCAGTAACATGTTTAGTGACCAATGGCTGCAGACACAAAATATTTTTCATTCTTCAGAGTGGTCTGGGGTCAGAAGATCAGGGAGAAAAAGGCATGAAGGCAATAATAATGAATTTATCAGTGGGAGCACTTGCTCCCACTGAGGGGTCTGGAAGAACAGGGAGATGTAAACCCCATTCTGTTTCCCAAAAGATCCAGGGAGCTGCAGGCTGGAGTTGCTGTTCTGGTCAGGCTGACTCCCTTTACCAGCACTGAACTGCTGCTTTAAAATAAAAATCTAAGAATTGACCTATAACTACTACGCTGCCAAACATAACTGAGATTTCTTAGAATCTGCTCTCACTGTGAGTTTTGTATAAAATGTTTCCCAAGATGTCTTTGTGTGGCTATTAGTTATTGCAGTTGATGTGCTGTGAAAAATTTTAAATGGCAAGTCAGAGTGTTTCCTTGAGAACTTTTCTGTCATGGATATCTCTTAAGTTAAACTGGGAAAACAGAACAACAATAACAAAAAGCAATAATGAGACTGTAAAGGAATGGGAAATATTCCTGGTTTCCACTCTCACTGATAATTAGTCAGAAACACAGATTTGAAGTTCAACCTGAAGGAAGACACTGGAATGAAAACTGCTTTAGTCGAAGGATCAAAGTGATTCTTCAGCCATTATAAATCTTTCAGGAGAAAGCTAAACTAAACACTGCAACACTTTTTGAGAATAAATTATCTAGAGAAATAATGGAACTTTTAATTTTGGAGAATTCTAAGCAAAGACCAGGCTAATGCTTGCTAGGAACAATTTAGGTGGTGCTGATGCTATGGTGGAGGACGGGAATAGACCAGGAGATCTCTTCATGTCTCCTGTAAATTTATCTTCTTGGATTCTGTGCCTACAAACAGGAGTGTTAGCCAAGAACATGCTAAACTTGGGAAGGTGTGCAGTAATGTTTTAAATCCATTTATATACAAACTAAAGTTTAAGAAAATATACATATGAGATGAAGAACTGCAAATGAAAGATGACAGAGAAATAACATGCAGGCATTTGAAATGTGGGCCTAAAATAAAACAGGATTCAGCCTGGAAAATGCATGCTAACATACTTGGGGAAATATAATCCTAAATAATATCTTCAGTGGGAAAGCAAAACCTGGAAATCATTTATTTTACAAAGGAATCTTCAGGCTGATTGAGGACAGTGAATCAGATAGATGTGTTTTAAGCACCACTATAACAGCTGGAGCTCAGCTGGGACTTCCAAATTCAGGTTTGCTGCTGCTGCAACCTGAGGCACACAAATAAATCCCCCAGCACTCATGATAAGAGTCTACCAGCTGATTTATACCTCGACTGAAAATGTGAGTCTCTGAAGCTTCAGCTGGAGACCATCAGCTGTGGCCTGATGACAATTAGGCTTGAACACTGTTTCCAACAGAGCAAGGCAGCAGGCACCCTTCCACCCCTCCCCAGTTTACATGTAGTTAGGCAGTTTGAGCAAGGTCTTGACTCCCTGACATTAGTAAAGATTAAAGTCTCTCTTGCTGGCTTCTAGGGACACAGAATTTGACCAATACTGGATATTCAAAAATTTTGAGAGTAGCTGGAAGAAAACACTAGGCAAGTAACTGGAAAAGAATTCAAGTGATGAGATAAATCACAGGAAGCAGCATGAAAAACTGGCAAAAAACCCCACCACATACACAGATATTGAAAATAACTCTTGCAAGTTATTAGACATAGTCTCTTTTACCTGACTTGGCTACTAACTCTGTTCCCTACCTGTCTGTTCACAAGGAAATCCAAAGCCATTGAGGAAAATTCCTTCACCACTTGATAAGAGCAATCAATTCCAAGGCCCTTGCAAGGAACCTTAAAATCTGGCTGGAGAGAGATTACAGAAATCCTACACCTCACCTGCTACATGGGTGGCAGCACTTTTTTACCCAGTTACAGAGGAAAACAACAGTCTGGTTTCAGAGACTTATTTCCAGAGTCCAGAAGCAATAATTTTGGTGTCAATGTTTTCTTTAACACAGTTTTCCATTCTGTCAGTGGCACACTCAGCAGCTCCTGCCATAAGCACAAGTCCAAGCAGCTGATGGCAGCAAAGGGAAAGTCTGTGTTTGCTCCGTGGGAGATCTCTGGACTCCCACAGTGAATGTTCATACTTAGTGCAGGAGTTCAATGTCCATTAACAGATATTAAAATAAGCTTGGTTCCCTCTGCCTCCAATATTCACTTTGTGGTTGTTATGTTCTTTCCTAACCACTCCAGCTGGACATTCCCATGGACTCCTGACAGCTCTTACCTGTCCATGTGGACCCACTACAGCCTCAGGTGTGTCACAGAGCCCTTTAGGGTGCAGAGGGTCAGTTTGTTTACTGAACTCAACACAGTCATAGGATCATAGAATGGCCTGGGTTGGAAGGGACCTAAAAATCATCTTGTGCCATGGGCAGAGACACCTTCCACTATCCAGGTTGCTCCAAACCCCATCCAGCCTGGCCGTGGACACTTCCAGGGATGGGGCAGCCACTTCCCAGCTTCTCTGGGGAACCTGTGCCAGGGTCCCACCAATATGATCAGAGGGATGGAGCAGCTCTGCTGGGAGGAAAGGTTGAGGGAATTGGGATTGTTCAGCCTGGAGAGGAGAAGGCTTTGGGGTGACCTCACTGTGGCCTTGCAGTGCCTGAAGGGAGCCCACAGGAAAGATGGAGAGAGACTCTGGACAAGGGCCTGGAGTGACAGGACCAGGGGGAATGGCTTCACACTGGCAGAGAGCAGGGTTAGGTTGGGTATTAGGAAAAGATTCTTCCCTGTGAGGGTGGAGAGTCATTACAGATTTAATGCTAATGGAAACATGCTCAAATGGGGGCAAATACACATTCAATATGCTGTAAGGAACAGAAAGGTGTGAGCTGTCAATTCAGTGGCCTTCTTTGTAACCTTAATATTTGTCTCCTGCCTGTGCAAATGTTCATAAAACATCACAGATGACTGGCCAGAATCAGCTGCAAAGTACACAGATATAAATCTTGATGAAGGAGAACAATTATTTACTTGTATTTACTTTACCTCTGTTATTTTAGTTATGCTTTCCAGTACATTTCTAAATAAATGCCCTTCTTGCTTTAATATTTAAAATTGTCTCTTGCACAAGCAGACAGGACTTTATATGTCTATTCATATGAAATCTTGTAGCCTGTAGGTATATTTCTTCATTCAAACAGATCACATCCTGTAGACCTCTATCATGTCTTCTAAATTCATTGTTTCAGTATTTCTGGTGAAGTAGTTTCTCGGACTAGATTTACTGTTCAAGGAGCAATCTTTGTGATTCTATGAGTTGGGTACTTGGAAACCATAGCAAATCAGTAAAATGGGTAAAATGTTAATGAACAACTCATAATATTTATAATGTGAATATTTCTTTGTTACATGAAACTGCTGTTAGAATGTTTCACAAACATTTCTGAATATAAGCATCTTAATTAATGCAATAAATGTTAAAAGCAAATATATTTGTTACCTTTAAAATCAGACCCAGTGAATTTTTGGGGATACACCATATAAAATAATTTTCTACCACTTTTATGCTGAGCTAAAGTGATGTATCTTTCTGTACATCTTTCTTCCTGTTAATTAGGGTGAATATTAGGAAAAGGGCACTGGAACAGGTTTCCCACTGAAATGGTCACAACCCCAAGGCTATGAGAGCTCAAGGAGTGTTTGGACAACACTCTCAGGCATGGGGTGGAGTTGTTGGAGTGTCTGTGCAGGGCCAGGTGTTGGACTCAATGATCCTGATGGGTCCCTTCCAACTCAGGACATTCTATGACACTATGACACTTCACAGGATTGCTCAGATAACCCAATATGTCCCCTAGTGGGGTTTTGCCAGTATTTTGGTTTGTTTCATCAGCAACTGGATTTCCAGACCTTCTACTTTGCAAAGAAAAAAACCTCTTCTATTTTTATTAACTTCCACATTAGCATTAATGCAGCACTGGATATATGATTTTTGGGCTTCTGCCTTTTAGGTTCTGATTTGCATGAATCTGTTTTTTCCGCTTTTTTTTGGTGGATATTGACATTTTTTGGAAAATGTTTGATAAGTGCTATGATGGGACCCCTGATAAGACAACCCAAAGGCAGTGGGACCTGCTTTGCCAGCACTGCAACTTTCTGTTACTTTCTTGCTGGTATTCTTCTGCTAGATTAGTTGACAATCTATGGGCAATAATGCAATTACAATAAAGCCCACTGATCTGGTAACAGTATGGCTACATCCCAAATTTCTGAACTCCGGGGCATGTTCTTTGGTGATCTTTTTTCAGTTCCCTTCTTGCTTGTGATTTTGAGCACTGGATGCATTGCTTTTGGTGTTCAAACCCTTGATTAATAATGTAGTTACCACTGCACCTGCACAGCTCATTTTTTTTTTCTTTTGGCAACATTTCAGTCCTTGGTGCTGCAGACCTCAGTTCTCAGCCTTTGCATCAGTTCTTGAACCTGTTTTCACAGAGACATCTGTTAGGTGTTGTCTGCTTTTTGCTCTGTCAAGGTAGAATGAAAATGATGCATCATTGCTGGTACAATTTCTGCAGCCTTACAATTGCCTGGAGGGAATGGAGTTTGCTTTGTTGAAGAAACAAAATCTGAATTACTCAAGAGCTTGTCTGCTATGTCACGTAAGTTTTTTGTACAGGTGTCTACAAAGTCTGAAACCACAGCCCTAATAATGAGCTTTCAGCACAATACGAACTATAATTGAGTCTTTCCTGACCTCATGGTCTTCTATGAGACCACTGTGAGTGAAACCTCATTATTCAAATAAATTAGTATCTCTTTGCTTAAATTATTTGCGAAATTTGCCTTGGCCAAAACATATTTGTGATGGCATTTTTCCTTCTCTTGTTGTCCTACCCTTCTCTTGTAGAAAAGCTCATTTCTATTGACAGACTGGTTTATTGCTTTATAAAAATGTCTTTTTGGAAGGTGGAGTCTCTTCATATTTAGTCTCTTTCATATTGACACAAGTAACATTTGCTGATGGACTATTTTTATCTTTATTTGTACCCATTCCAAGAGACTTATGACCAGGCTTTCCAAGAACAGTAAAACATGGGTCAGGGCCATCTGACTTCTCATTAGTCTCTTTATGTGCCATTGCAATGACAAGGTTACAGAGTCTGTTGGGATAAAAGGAAACCTCTTCTAACTCTCACTTGCCTTCAAGTAGTGTCCTCATCCTCTGTGCCCTTTGGCTCCTTTGGAACTGAAGTGGTTTCTGTGTTCCAGTGAAAATCTGGTGGCATCCACACTAATATGTTCACCACAGACACTGAATGCTCCTGGTGATCTGCTGCACTGTTGGAAACTGCCTCCTAGCAGATGGTTGTCCTGAATTTCCATCACCCATATGCTTTTCAATGCTGAATGAACACCTTCCAGGGTGTTTTTGAAAGCAGGTCAAGAACTGGAGTGGATCAGATTCCTGAATCAGTCTCAGCAAAAAATAAAATGGAAATGCATAATTATTCCTTATCCACATCTCTGTGTCTTGGAACAAAGGGTCTTTCCATGTTAAGAACTTCTGTGTGAGTACCAGGTGAAATTCTGATTGGTCTTGGATCAGTGAGATATTCATCTCAGAGATATGCTGTCAATGATAGCAATTAGCCCCACCAGCGGCATAAATTACTTGAATATGAAAATGAATAAAGATTAGGTGGGTTCACCATCATGCCACTAAAGCTCACCTTATTTTTTTGATAGGCTCCATCGAGGAGCAGGAATCCAGGAATCCAGCAGGGAGCAGGAGAGGATCAATTTGCATCCACCAGCTCTTGATGAAATCCTAATAATGAAGGTCAAAGGAAATTATCCATTTGTTATTAGGTTTGGAATGAAAGGTGCTATTCCAGAGGGAAATATTCACCTGTTAAAATTGTATTGGATAAAGGAAAAGAGGGAGGAAGCAGCTGGGAATGAGCAGGTGGATTTTTGGTGGATACAGGGGAAGACGTGGGAAGGGGCTTCTAGGTAAAATACCTCATGGGTACCACCAGGAAAAGCCCAAAGTGCCCATTTTTCCAAGCTCTGACATTCCAGAGGGGTAACCAGTGGTTAGCACATCCATTTCTGTATTCCTTGAATGCCCAGTGCCTTGTTGAGAAGAGATAATACTTTGAAATGAGCATATCCAGGTATGTAATTCCTGATAGTAAAGCTCTGGGGGTCCAGGTTTTGATATTCTTTCAGCAACCAAACCCAACAGAGGGAATCCTGGAGGATGTGAAAAATGCTGTCCCTCCATTGGTGGAATTCCTAGGAAATGGAAAGTAGTGGAAGCAGTAAGAACAGATTCCAGCCAGCTAGGGCAGAGACCAAATCCTTTGGAATTAGAACTGGGCAGGGGTGAGAAGAATTAATTGCTAAATTTCTACCCTGTGTATTCCTGAGCAGGATCCAAGCAGGGAAACTCCATGAGAAGATCCAGACTGGAGACTGTTACCAGATGGGAGCAGTGAGCCTTGGAATTGTCTGAAGGACAGCACAAGGATCAGCTGTCAAGCATGGAGATGTTATCAGACAGTTACTCAGGAGTGTTTAGTTCCCAAGGCAAGTCAATCTCCTGCCTTGTGAAGCTCAGAAATCTGGGAAGACCCCAAGTAATGTAGGGAATGGATTGGCAGATAAAACTGCTGGGGAATGGTGGGGGAAAACATCTTAATAGGGGAGCTCATTTTGTACAGGAATCGTGCAAAATTGTCCAAAAGAACAGGAATCAAATCACATTGACATATTCCTTGGAGACCACAATCCAGTGGGAAAGCTGAGAGAAGGAAACAAAGCCTAAAAAGGCAAATGAGCCAAATCTGCCCAAACCCTCAAATGGCCACATTCCCTGGCATTGCTGAGGAATTCAGCCAAACTCCAAGAAAAAGGTGAGCCCATATGGAATCCTTTATGGGAGACCATATCCAACTGTGACTCCTCCTGAGGAAAGCCATGGGATAGGTTATCCCAGTATCAGAGAATACGTAATTTCCTTGGGAAAAATATTTTGCATAACTTTATTGTTTTAGCCTAACCAGTAACCTGGGATATTTAAGTCCATCCTCCCCAGTGGGGAGCCTGGGAGTACATCTGGACATGGAGAATTTCTGGGAGAGCCCGAGAGAAGAAAGAAGGCTTCAGCTTTGCAGGTCTGTGTCATAACCCATTCTGTCAGCCACTCTTGTTTGATCCCAGTGGATTTGTCCTCTTGTGTTTAACCTCAGCAGCACTAATTGCTGGGAATTAAGCAGCCTTTGGTGCTTCTTTTCCATAAAATCTCTCCATCCTGCCTTTCAATTGTGTTGTGCACAGAGGAAAAACCCAAAACTTCATTTTTTCCCCTCTCCCTTTCACTTTGCCTCCCCTTTTCCTGCAGGCTTTGGGCTATCCAGTCTTGGATGTGGATTAGGCAGAGCACCTTGGAAGCTCAGCTCAGGGTGGGATTGGAGCAGTGTTGGAACCACCATGGATTCTCCCAAGGTTTGGTGTGAGGAGCTGCATCTTGGGAGGGGCTGGGAATTTGTACTGTTCTGGTTTTTGTTTTGTTTTGTTTTTTTCTTTTTTTGCCCTGTTGGGCCACCTCAGAGGAAAAGCTGGAAACCAAACCAACTGAAAGGGATTCCCAAATTCCTTTCCAGATCTTCAGAGGAAGCCCAAATCCACATGGAGCTGAGAAAAGGGATATGAGGAGAATGGGAATAATTGAGCCTCAGGACTCTGAACTTCATTCTCTTAGTGTGTTTGGAGGTGCAGGAAATGCCAAATCCCAAAGGAATTCTGTGTCTGCAACATCAAGTGCAACCTCTTTAAAGCCAAGTCCTTGGAGCGGGGGTTTTCCCCAGGGTAAATCCAGATGTGACATGGAAAAGTCTCAGCAAGGATTTCCAGCCTTGACTACACAGCTTTTGGAAAAGCTTAGTAGCCAAACAGTATCAAATTTATATCAGATTTGTATCAAGTGTGGTGTTTGTATCTGGGACCACTCAGTTCCCTGGGTGGGAAAGTCCTTCAAGTAGCAAAGCTGAGCTGCTTTTGAGAATTCCAAGTGTTGTGTCCCTAAGATTCTTAATACAATATTTAAATGACTAATATTTAATTGAGACAATATAAAGTGGATTTGTTAGAGTGGCAGAAATGTTTTTTTCACCTGGAAGTGTGTTGGGATAACCAACATTCTTTATGTCAGAATTAACTGGTCCTCCTTCTTTTCCCTTCTTTTCTTTCTAGATTGTGGATAATTGGGGAGAATATTTGGGATAAATAATTGAAATGCACGAGGGAAGCTTCATGTTCCCAAGGGAATGCTTTAGGGATGTACAGCTTCTGAACTGCACAAATAAGTCGGGCTCCCACAAAAACCTTCCAAAGCTGGAAGGGACCGGGAAGAAAATTCCAAGAGTGCTGTGGGAAGTGCTTTCTCCCAGGTCTGGACACCACTGAGGTTGGAATGACTTAAAAACATTCCTTGTCTCTCTCTTGTTCCCAGCCCAGGTCTAAGCTGGTGTTTTCTGAGTGGCTGCAGTTCCCTGGATGTGGAGGGAGGAGGTCTCTGCTGGAGAGTGGGAGAAATGTCACTGCTGGTTGCTGGGTTCTTGGTGGGCAGAGAACTCTGATCTTGGCAAGATGGGTTTGTGAGCATTGAATCAACCCTACCTCCTTTTTAATGAGTTGTTTTAATTAGTCATCGGCAGGGATCAGTTTTAGGCAGCTTTAGTTAACTTTCTTTTTCACAGATTTCTTGTTGTTTTGATCATGAAATCGCCAAAACCTTAAGTTTGCAAAATTAACCCTGAAAAGCTTCAATAAACAAATCCTGAGGGAATTGGAGATTGGATATCTGGGATCTTATGACCCTTCAAGGCCATGTTGGGTTTACCCACTGATTTTGGTTTCAAGAGAAACTCCAAGTTAAGAATAATCAAAATATGAATCAGTTCTCATGAAACTCAGCTTTCTAAAACTTTATTTAGGATAGAAAAAGATGACAATGCCTTTGGCAGAAAAGCACCTGTGAAGCAAAGCAGACTTAAAATGCCTGTAAGAAGATTACAGAAAATCATAATGTGTGTGTGTTTATATATATATATATATATAATACACATATATACACACATATATAGATAGATATGAAGTAGATATTTTATAGCAGTTGCAGGTAAACTGCCAGGGTTAGATTTTGAATTTTTTTTTTTAACTTAAAGTGTTCTATAATTACGCATGTGATTTTTAACATTTAACATACAAGAATACTAAATCTCTTGCTGGTTTTAGAGTATTGCATTGAAAGTCAATGTGGTTTCTCCTCCTTCCCTGTTCCAGGAGAGCTCTTAAGAAACTTCTGTTATCTGTAAGAAGGCTGTAACATTGTAACTGCTGATGTCAGTGTCTTTACCTGAACTTGATGTATTATCTGTATCATTGTTTGAGACAGAACTAGGGAGCTGGAAGAGAAAATTGAAGGAAAAGGTTGTAGAGAAGGGGCAGAGCAAGAATGTAGAGAACCTAATCTAGGATTGAAGTCCATCAGTCTGCTGGTTGAGTCTCCTGGCAGGAAGTGGTGAAGGAGATCAGTCGATGTTGAAGGCAAGTGTTCCGTGGGTTTGTCCCAGCAGAGGAGGGCATGGGGGACACTGCAGCCCAGCCAGGGCAGGGAGGGCTGACAGGGACGGGGGGCTGTCCCCAGCCTGCTGGGAGCAGTGTCACACGAGACAGGTGCCTGCAAAGGTGTGTTGTCCTTAAGGGGATGGGCCCATGGTGTCGATTTGCCATGTACCTGAGACCCCTGGCACGGGTCTGTGCCTCATTTTGTAAGGGGTGAGTGTTGCACAGAACAATTCTGGATTATAGTTTGGGATGTTGTGTGCTGTGGGTTTTCGGGGACACTTTTTTGGTTTGAATGGTTCACACTGGAAAGTTTCATGTATAGATGACTGATCTGCTGGGTTTTGTGCTGCTTGTCCCACTACAAGCTCTGAGCAAAGAAAGGACATGCCAGCTCTCTCACTGAGCTGGCATCCTTGGCCTGAGCAGTCGTGGAAGCAGCAGGCACGTTTCTTGCCTGCTGAACCACTTCTTGTGGTGTCAAGGTTGACATCCAGTGCTAAAGAAAAGTCCTCTCTTTTCATGTGACAGCAGCACTGACAGGAGAGGGAAGGACTGGGGTAGAGTACTGAAAAACTCAGAGTTTCAGATCTGACACAAAAGAAAGCTCAGAGTGCAAAAAAGAGAAATGTGTGCTCAAATTGCCTCGAGGCAGTTTTGCTATCTGTTCTCACGCAACTGTGTCTTCTGAAAATTAGACCATTTTACTCATTGTGCTGTGCAAAACACTTCTCAAAATGCCAGGAAACAGATGATACTTAAACTTGAAGGAATTTGGATGTGTAGAAACAAGCTATCCTTTCTTCTCCAGTGCAAGGTGCTTGATGTTAGGAAATACTGAAAAGCAGGGAAAAGGTTATAATTGAGTTGGTATCTCTCTGTTTGTTTATTTATTTGTTTTATTTGTTTGTTTGTTTGTTTGTTTGTTTATTATTTTTAATAGTTAAAAACTCTTGAAATGTATTTGTTCATGACCAGTGAAAATGCTGTATGACAGGTAAGGAACACAGCCAGGAGAAGGTGATGCATTAATTCTTGCATGGAGATCAACCTGATATCCACAGTGGGGAAACCTCTCTGCCCCTTCAGAGCACAGGGACTGAGTTTGGGTTGATTTGAACCAAGGCAGCCCAGGCTTTCCCTGCCCACTCAGGTGGGGCGGCCACCAGCCTGTGACACCAAAGCTGGGGAGGAACTTCAACCCTTCTGAGGGCTGAACCCCTTTATTATTCCAGCCGAGCCCTTTTGGGGGGATGTACACATGTAAATGGCTTTGTCAAAGCAAAGTGCTGCTGTCCAGGGCAGTTTGACTCAGTTTGACTCACCCTTCTTTGGGGGTGAGGAAAAAAGGCTGAGGAAGAGCACTGGGGACCTGGGGGCTCTGGTGTCATTAGGGGCACCCCAATGTCCCTGGGAGAGGCAGGCTGCAGTGGAGGAGCAGGTGAGTGGGGAATGAGGGTGGTCATGCTGAGTGCCCTTCCCCAGAGGGACCCAAACCTGCTAGAAAATTCACAGGAAGGGGGTGTGTGAAGAATACTAAAACCTGTCAAGTTTTTCAGTTTTATATATATTGACAAATAATACTCATTTATATAAAAATTCATTTCGAAATAAACCCTATCTACTATATTATATACAGGAATGTAAGAAACTCTGAATAGAGATCTGTAGGGCTTGAAAGTAATGACATAACATTTTTATGTATGAATGAAACAATCAAGTGCCTGAAAACATAGGAAAAGATGATTGGGGTGAAGGAAATGAAAAGGGCTCTATCCCAACTTTTCTCTCCGTTCTCTCCCCGCCCCAAGCAGTCGCAGCCCTCGGCTGAGCTGTGCGGCGCTGCTGCTGCCTGGTGACAGCGCCCTGACCCTCCCTGCTGTCCCCTGCTGTCCCCTGCTGTCCCCTGCTGGCTGACACGGGACACCGGCGGCCTCCGTGTCTGCCGAGCACGGGCAGGGCAAGAGCGGGGACCGAGCGAGGTGACGGCTGTAAATGGAGTGGAGGGGTGAAGGAGAGTTAGGAAAGCAAACAGTCACGGCCAGGAGCGAGGCCATGGCGATAGAAGGAGTGGCCGCCGTGCGGAGCGGTGACTGAGAATAATGACAGCCGTGGCCCCGGTTGTGCTGGGCGGCAGAGGCGCGGCCGCACCGCGACACGGCCCGGAGACGCCGGGCGGACACAGTCTGGACAGAGCTGCCCGTGTGCCACTCTCAACATGGCGGCGCGAACAGGGAGCCGCAGATTGCCACTCCCAAGATGGCGAAAGTGGCAACAATCACGTGACAGAACTCCACATATGGCCAGTCGGGTTCGAGCCACACTCAAAATGGCGGGACTGTGACAGAGGCGTCCCCCTCTCGGCCTGCTGCCGCTCGTGCGGCTCCCGCCAGCCCCCGACGCCGTTGACGCCACCACCCGTGTCTCCAAACTGAAAAACGCCATGAAAAATCGCGCTGAAAGCGCTGGGTTGGCGTCGGAGGTCGGGGGGCGGCGGGGGCATTGCAGGCGAAGAGACGGACACCTGAGTGAGGAGCGGGGGACCTTTATTTGTACCACACCAAAGATGGCGGCTCAGGCAGAAATGGCTTCCGCCAGCACCCAAGATGGCGACAAAGGGCAGCAGTCATGTGATGCCACACCAACGATGGCGGTGCGGCACACCGCTTAATGGCCCTCCAAAGATGGCGGCATCGTGCGCATGCGCCTTGGGTAGGGAAAATGGCGGCTCGAATGGACGGTGGTCCCTGTGAGGCAGGAGATGAGCGAAGGGGAGGGAGAGAAAGGGATTGATCTGAGGCGTTGCTTAGACACACTTAAATGTTCTTCCTCTTTCTGAGGAAGACTTTCAGCCCTTGTTTCAGTGAAATGCCTTGGGGCTGGAACAAGCAGGCAAACCAGAGCTGTGGGGTTTGGGCAGGGGCATTCCTGGGGGCTGTGAGGCAGCTCTGCAAGGGTGGAAGGAAATGCTGCTCTGCAGGGCCTCGGGGGGCTGACACAGCAGGACCCAAAGGCTCCGATGGCAGCTCAGGGAAAGATGAGGTGTGAACTCTGTCCTGCCTGGTGGAAACAAATGCCCCAGATGCCAGGACAGGGAGAGCTGGGGGAAGGGGAATTGAAAATCCAAGCAGGAAGAAGCCACTAGAAATCTGTGGGGTTTTCATCAGGCAATGCTGAGCTGCTGACACAGAGTTCTGCAGGTTCCCAGGAAAAGTGAGTTCGGATGTTTCTGTTTTAAGATATATTTGGGGCAGAGGGGAAGAGAAATAGATTTATGTGTTAGCTTGTGACACCAGAATAGATGGTTCTCAAACTTGAATTGGCTTTTTGTTTGAAGAGAGACAAAATGAATATGGTAGATTGTTGAAAATGGTGAAAAAGTGGAATGAAAGGTTCTTTTTGACTCAACCTGAAAAGATTTTTTTGTTTGTGTTGTGTTGCCTGGCTTAGGGAAATTTAGCAAATCTCACTTTTTTCTTCTCCAGCCAAGTGAGCACAGCAGGGAAAATGTCTGTCCCAGGGCTGTCATCCTGGCAAATTACAAATCACTTGGAATTTTTCTTTTCTTACATGTTACCCATAAGGAAAATTTGCTGTTGAGGATGTGAAAGGCAGGGAAACAGGGACAACATCTATCCCAGGAGAAGAGAGATCCTCCTCTCGTCCCCTGTGAGATGTGCTTACACTGGCTGCTGTCTGGGGAGATGCCACCTTGGGAAAAAGCACCTGATAATTTCTGTTCCGAGATTCCATCCTGCTATTTATGGTTTGCCTGTGCTGAGAGAGGTGAAAATGTTTCCCTATGAGGGTTGTCTGCCAGTCACTAAAACCAGACTCCAGTCTTCTCATGTCAACTAAATTCTCCTTATTTTTCCCAATCTCACCGAGAACATTCGAATTGGAGAAATGATCCTAATTTTTTCCCTGCTCCACACTGCATCTGTACCCCTTGATGGTCCCACCAGGACCTGTGATGGGTTGCATAAGAAAAATAAGTTGTTTTGCTGATATAATTAGATTCTAGGTATTTTGCTGTGGATTTGAATTCTTTTGTGGTAAAGTTTATAAATCTTTCAGATTAGAACAGAAAGCCATGGAAAAACAGCCTGTCTTGAAGGGCTTTTACCAGACTAGAGCTGGCTACAGAAAATTGCATGGTCAAGTGCTTTGCTGGTCTGGACTTCCAGTTTTGAACGATTAGAAGCTGAAAACTTGGTGTTTCCTCCAGCCTCTGAGTCATGTGGAGTTTGGGAAGAGTTGGATGGAACTTGGAGATGTGACAATTTCCAAAGTGTGAGCTCTTGTAAACAAGGAAGCAGGTGGAGCCTCTGAACTAAAAGTACTTTCACAAGGTTTTGTGCCACAGAGTAACTGGTGATGGAAAAGGAGCGTTGAGGCTGTTGAAAGGTTCATCTTTCTCTTGGAAAAAAAAATGAGGCAAAGGTGTGGCCTGGTTGGTTCTGGGTTTGGAAGTGAACTTTCCAAGATTTCTGAAGAAAGGAGAGGAGTTTTTTCCTCCTTTTTTAGAATTCTGTCTCATTAAGAAGAGTTATCTGAACCTGGCACCCTGTCAGATCCCAGATTCCATCCAGGACTGGAATATATTGTTTTATTCAGCCTGTAATCGGTGGGATTCAGTTAGAGGCTGAATAAATCCCTCCCTGGGCTGATCTTTATCGTCTCTTGGTGGTTATTAATAATGGCAGGGAGTTGTCTCCAGGATTCCTGGTGTCACTGCATTTGTCCATAGGTCCATGAGGTTCCAAGGTGGGAGCCAAAGCTGTGGGGATGTGGATCCATTCCCTATTTCCATGCAGAGGGATGTTCTGGTGGAAGGCATCCCCAGCCTGTGTCTGCTCAGCTGTCTGGCCAAGCTGGAGTGAGGAGTTCTGGTCAGGATATCCATTGGCTGAGGAGAGCTGGAAAGGCAGACATGGGTTCAGTGTTACCAGGAAGGGGGAAAGCCAATGGGAGAAAAGGAGAGGGACAGTGGGAGATGAGTCTGGCAGCTTTTGCTCAGGATGTTCTTCAGGGAAGCCTGTGTCCCTGGAGCTCACTGGAGGGTCCTGCTGCCTTGGATCAGGACAGGCTGATTATTGCTGCCCTTTTCCAGCCTCAGTTGCTTTCCATATTTAACTGGACCAACCAGTTCCAACAGAATTATGAGCCAACTACTTATTGCACACCACCACACCCCAAGCAGCTCCATCCCTCTGGAAAAGGGGGAGGGAGAGGGAAGAGAGGATCCCCAGGGACATAGGACTGAGCTCCTCTTGCAAGTGTCTGCTGTCTCTTTCCCACGGAGCTGTGACAGGGATTTCTGTGGGCAGTTCCCAGCTGTTGTGGAATTTGGGGAGGGAAGTGGGGATATTCACATCTCGGGGCCACTCAGCTCTAGGACACAAGGTGGGAATGTGAGGTGACATTCCTGAGGAATGTGTCTTCGAGGACACGCCAGGGAGAAGCAGGAGCATCAGGGCATCCAAGGATCCCCTCTGCCTGGGGAGCCTGAGGAGATGGCAGCTCTGTCCTCCCCTGGATCTGGTCCATGTCTACTCCAGGGAATCCCAAAGGTTTCTCTCTTTGGGTGTCAGGTGTCCTCTGAGGAGATCTGTGGTGTCTTTAGAAGGCTGGGGACAGACCAGGCCAGCTGGGGGCTGCCACAGCTGTTGATGGTCTGGGTCACACACAAACCACACAAAGAGGAGAGAACATGCAGGAAATGGTCAAAATGTCAGACCAGGGATACACAGAGAAGCAGGAATCAAAGACAAATCTGATCCTTGCATCAGCTCTGTCACCTCAGAAACATCAGCCTAAGTCTTTGAAGGAGACTGGACAGTTCAGGGGCATGTGAGAATTTTTTGGATTGGAGTCAAAGCAAAGTCTTATCTACAAATGAATTGTTGTTAGAGACCTTACAAGCTGGCACTTTAGAAAATGGAAGATACCTTGCTATCCCTGTGTGCTTCCTGGCTCCTTTTCCAAGCTGGGATTGTGTGCTTCCTATTTTCAGTGCAAATACTGTTCTGTGTTTTCCTGAAGGTGAGACCCGGCAGATTCCCAGTGGGAACCTCAGCTGGCTGCCCCTTTTTTTCACAGTAATGCTTTATTGATTGGGTGGAAAGATTCATATATTTTGGGGTTTCTGTATTTACTTCAAGCTGCAAATTGGATCAGTGGCCAGGAATAACCAGCATCTCTTCTGGAAGTTCCTGAGAAAGCTGTGGCCAGATATGAGCAGTTTTCTAACCTTTCTGCACAATCTGTCTGCTTGTAAGTGTGAACTAGAAATAAAAAGCGAGTTCCCAATGAGACCTGTGAATAAGATTTCCCATTTCCAGTGGCCCAAATAGGAAATGCACCAACTCCAAGGTGTGGGGATTCTGGATGTGCTTCCTTAGTTTGGCCTGGAAACAGTTTAACCTGAGTGTGCCTTCTCTTTTCTGCCACTTGGGGGGAGTGTTGTAGACTGATGCGAAGAGTAAGTGATGTAGGGCATAGGAATCATTCATTTTTATTTTGTGCCCATTTCTAATTCCCGGTGAATTTCAGGTGGTGTGGAATACCCTCTCTGTTAAATCAGTGCCTTTGAAGGTGATTTGAACAGACACACAAAACCTTGCCTTATTTTGGAAGTCCTAGTGAGGAAAGGCAAGGGTTATTGTTGCTTCTGCCTCTTGCAGGGTTGAGAATCCCACTAGTTCCCTGAACGAAAACAACAGGATTGGTGTTTTGAGGGTCCCTTGACAAACTGCTGACAAGGAAAAGTCCCCACTAATGTCTTGTCTGTGGCACCTACAGCTGCCCTGGCCACTGGGATTCTCCAAATCCAGTGGTATTTGAGGTGAACTGAGGCAGAATGGAGAAGCAAACACTTGGGATTGATTTAGTGCAAGAACCGGGTTTCAGTAGCAGCAATCAGCTGAGCTGTGGTGAGAAACCTCTCCAGTTTGTACTTCCCTTCAGCTCCTTCTCCTGTCTTGGGCTCCTGGCACTGCTGCCGTGGGAGACAGGCTCCCTCCTCCCACTGAAATGCAAAGCATTGGAGGTGCCGGAGATGAAACATTAGTGTGGAGTGGGAAGTGGCAAACAACTGCTGGCAGCCGGTGACCAGTGAACGGGCACTTCCCAGGACTCGGCAGCCACGGGGGGAGGAACGTGGCAGGGCTCCACCACAGAGCCCCAGCTCTGCTCCATGCTCAACCCTAGGCTCTTGCCAGATCAGCTGCTCCTTGTGATCCTAAGCAGGCACAAGTTATCCCTATTTGCTTCTCAAGAAAAAGGCTGAGCTTGGTGTCCTGCATTGTCTGTTTACAGTTTCTGGAGTCTCCTTGTTAATGACTGCCCAGGAAGGAGCTTGCCAGATGTGTTCGCTGGACAAGTTTGGTCACAACTGACAGAATTGCTGCTGACTCCTTCCTCTCCTGGTCTCCCATGTTTCACTGAGCAGAAGCACTGGGGATATCCTTGTGCTCCTGCTTTTCATCCCCTCCACAATCCAGAGGGTCTGCCAGGGGAGAAAGAGAGGAGCAAGGAATACTGGGGTAATGGGGGACTTCAGTTTCTGTCAGGCAGAGGATTCCCATACTGGACCTGAAAAGACCCAGGCCTTGCAACCCTCTGGCTGCTCTGTCCCATCCTGGACTGGAGGTTTCTAGTTTTTGTTTAACAGCTTGTCCCAGGAAACCTGCACAAGCCTGACACAATGTTTGTCCTGGGTTTTGAAGAACCTGGAATTCACACCTTTGTCCCTTGGCAGTGTGTTCTGCCAAATCAAATTTCCCTCTGAACACTTGCTGCTGGGATACACAGGGAAGAGCCCTGTCCCTGCATGGGATGGAAACTCCTCACCAAGAGGTTCAAAGCCTGTTTGGTTTTCTGGAAGCAGTTGATGAACTCAGCCTTGCTCAGGGGTCTTGCTCGGAGGGTCGGCATTCCCTCTGCCCGGAGAAGGGGCTGAGGAGGACACGTTGGTGAGAGCATCCCCTTTGGGAAGGTTCCATCTGCCTGCCGTGCAGAAGGCACAGCAGAAATGGGTGTTGAGACCAGAAGTGCTGAGAATGAGGGTTCAGGGAAAGGCAAACTCCCTCTGTGTGCTGGAGGCTCCGTGTGCTCTGCCCAGAGCAGCGGCACCTCCCGGACTGCTGTGCCTGAACCGGGAGCTGAGGTGTCCCCCCGCCTTCATCCCTGCCCCCCGTGCTCCCCGTTTGTTCTGGCCGCTGCACTGCCCCTGCTGCCCCTTTCTTCTGGTTCTGCCTCCCTTTCTTCCTTTGGCTGAGCTGTGGGAATGCCTCTGCAGCCTTCTGGAGCCGGGTGAGGAATCCTTGGATGTCATCTGGGTGCAGTTCTCCACCAACTTCAAGCTGTAATAGATGTGATTATAAATTCGTGCAATTAAAACATAGAAGGAAGTTATAGCAGATGATAGAATGTATATTTTCTATAACCCTGTGAGTATAAAAAGTAACCTTGATTCCCGGACTGGGACGGGCGTTCACCAAATACCAGGACATGCTTTGTATACAAACTAACATCTCGATTTACACCAGAAAGGAGGGTGGCTTGCCAGGATGTAGCTCCTTGAGCTAATCAGATCTTGGGCACCCGGACCATCAACCCACCATCAACACATCGACACCCATTTCGAGGGTGGACCCTGCATTTGACGACATCATCATCCCAAAGGAGGATTCCTGGAAGGTCCTTTCAGACTCGGCCCAGCACCAGGAAATCTGTTCAGGGTTCATCATCAAGTGAAAAGACTGGGTTTGAATTTGAAAAACACAATACCTCTGCTGCCGGGAGGCACAAAATACAGTATAAGAACTCAGACTCAAACCCCAGCAAATCGTGGAACAGTGCGAGATAGGAACCCTGCTGTCGGTCGGCTGTTTCACCCAACATTCGAATGTTGTTCCCTGTGGCTGTCCCAGATAGATTTAAAATGGAAAAATAAAATTTATTCTTTATATCTGATTGGCTAGTTGATCATTTATAATAAAGCCACAGGTTTGTTTCAGAAGCCGGACAGTTTGACTCCTGAAACTCCACAAATGGGGCCGCACAAGCCTGAGTTTCTACGCTTTGGAGTAAAATGACAGGTTCAAGGGGGATATGTGGCAGGCAGTTCAGAAAGGATGTACCTTCCTAGTACCTCAGCCAGTGGGGAAAGGAAGAGGGCAACATGCGGCCGGGAGTTGAGGATAAAAGGAGGCTGCGCCCTCTGAAACCTCGAGAGAGAAAACCCCACGGGTGGTGCCCCAGTGGACTCTGTATTCGAATAAAGTTGCAGGACTCCTCTGTCTCCTTTATGGACACCGGCTTTTCATAGCGTGATTTTCCGTCCAGGAGAAAACGAAGAGAAAAAGGGGGGAAGGACAAAAGGAAAAGGGAAAAAAAAAAAGAAGAACAGAGGCCGTTAAAGGCAGGCTCCGCGCAGCCTGAGGGTGAGGTTCCCGCAGCCCGTTCCCATCGCATTCCCGGCGCCGCTTCCCGCTCCCGGGCGGGGCGGGGTGGGGTCACGGGGGGCGGCGCCGGGAGCGGGGCGGGAGCGGGGCCGTGATGAGGGGCACGGGACAAAGGGCTGGAATTGGGCCCCGTGAGGGGCCCCGGCCTGGGAACGCGAGGAACTCCAGACCGCGGACGGGGGACCCCGGAGGCGCCACTGCCTCCGGCAGGGCCCCGCTAAAGCTGGAGCCGTGGAATATCGGGATGGTTTGGGCTGGAAGGGACCTTAAAAGCTCATCCCGCTCCACCCCTGCCACAGGCAGGGACACCTTCCACTATCCCAGCTTGCTCCAAGCCCCATCCAGCCTGGCCTTGGACACTTCCAGGGATCCAGGGGCAGCCACAGCTTCTCTGGGCACCCTGTGCCAGGACCTCAGCACCTTCACAGGGGAGTATTCCCCCATAAAAGCCAACCTAAACTCTTCCTTCAAAACAAGGTGAATCTGCAAACTTCTTTGCTAAATTCTTACTTGTGTTCTGTGGAAAAAAAAAACAAAAACAATCCAGAAATTCTAACAGGTGCCCTTTTCCCCCTCCCAGCAATTGGCATTGTTATAAATGCCAGTGATGGGGAAAAGCTGGAAGAAGCTGGATTTCACACAGTGGGGGCTGTAGCTTATGCACCAGGGAAGGAGCTGCTGAACATTAAAGGCATCAGTGAAACCAAAGCTGACAAAAGCCCTGAAGGATGTTCTGGAACTTTAACCCGAGATATTCCACAGGTTTATTTCTGCTGGCTGAAAGCATCGTGGTGAATTTGTAAGTTCCCCAAAGCGCAGTAAAGGTGATTGGAGGTGTGACATGACTTGTGATGGGAAAAGGCAAAATGCACCGGGACGGGACTGAGCTGTCCCTGGAGGGGAGGTTATTTCCATAAAACACACAAAAGGGATGTTGGAGCTTTTTCTTGGAGCAGAATTTCAGTTCTATTCAGAGGTACCAGCTTGTGCAAGGTCTGTGAAATGTGCATGGAATGATACAGGTGCCTCTCCACAACGCAGGAAATATTAATTACTGGGGGCTAATGAATGGCACGAGCTCTCCTGGCACTGCTCAGTTGTGTTTTCCCTCAGGCTGATGCAGCCTAACTGGCTCCCATGTATTTCACCACAGCCACAGAATTCCACCAGCGATGGTCAGAGATCATCCAGATCACCACTGGCTCCAAAGAGCTGGACAAGCTGCTTCAAGGTCAGCATTTTATTACTTCTTTTTCCTGCTTAAGCTCAGTTATTGGGGTGGAGTTTTCCCATAAGTTTGATCTAAGACAAGTCTTGGTTGGATGAAAGACCTCTAGGACTGCTCTTGAATAATTGCTTTTATTTTAAAAGCTGCAGAAATAGTCTTTAATCCATTTAGTCGTGATGCAAGACCCAGAGCTGTCCATTTGTGGATGTTTCTGGTTTATTTAAGTTCATGATGTGTTTAGGGAAAACAGACCAGGTGTCACCATCTCCCCATTCCTCTGGTAATCCAAAAATGAAAACAAGTAATTTCAGCTCTTCAGCATCTTCAGAAACACACCTGGACTTCTTATCTACACCATGAACAAATCTCAGGATGACAAGCAGTTTTGCCTCTTAGTTTTGAAACTTTCAGCCAAATTCAGTGTTTAACTGAGTCTCTATACATGTCATATTTTATATGTGGGATAGATGCATAGAAATCTGTTTGTAACACGTGGCCTTTTAATTTTTATTAATAATTATTATTGTTATTTTCCCTGCAGGAGGGGTAGAAACAGGATCCATAACAGAGTTATTTGGAGAATTCCATACTGGGAAGATGCAGCTGTGTCCCAGCCTGGCAGTCACTGGTCAGGTGAGGAGTTCACCTCATTACAACCCAATATTCAGACACCACAGCCTTGGGCTGTTTGCTAATTTGGGCACTTTCATTGACTTTCTATGTGTTTATTACTGTCTAGAGATTGCCATTCCCTAAAATATCAGTGGCTTAGACTTAATTTGATCATTTAGTTGACTCCCCAAAATTCCCAGCTCAAAGCTGAGCACCTGTCATCTTGTGTAGAATCATGGAATCCTGGAATGGTTTGGGTGGGAAGGGACCTTAAAGCCCATCCATTTCCACAGGCAGGGACACATTCCACTATCCCAGGTTGCTCCGAGCCCTGTCCAGCCTGGCCTTGGACACTTCCAGGAGTCCAGGGGCAGCCACAGCTTCTCTGGGCAGCCTAGGCCTGGGCCTCAGCACCCTCACAGGGGAGAATTTCTTCCCAATATCCCATCTATCCCTGCCCTGTGTCAGTGGGAAGCCATTGCCCCTTGTCCTGGCACTTCAGGTGTCAGGAAGGTGTCAGAGATGGAGACCAGAAATGTTTGCTCTTGCTTTTCCCAGCTAAAAGGGACTTTAATCACAATAACTTGGGATATTATTTGTTGTATGAGCTTGGTGAGGACATGTAGCCATATCTGCTATATTTCTGGATACTTTATTCCCTGTTCATTCCTTTCCTTCTCCTTCAGCTCCCCGTAGACCAGGGGGGTAGTGAGGGAAGAGCCACATCCATGGACACAGAGGGGACCTTCCATCCAGAGCAGCTCCTGGCTGTGGCTGGAAGGTCAGTGAGTGGAAGACAGGAATAGATGGTCTCACAGCTCAGACCTGTTTTCCACAGCTCCTGGAGATTGATTTGGCAGGTGTTCCCTTTGGAAAGCTCTGGTGTTGCTGTTCCTCTCCTGTCTCTGTCACTCTCTCCCTGCAGCTCTCGTGTCATTGTCCCTCGGCACAAGTTGATTTCCCTCTCTTGCCACTGGAAAGGACTGGGAGCTTCCCAAGCAGCTGGGGATAGGACTGGCTGGATCCTGTCAGCTCTTTCTGAAGGGAATTTGATCTAATCCTGCTGGCTTCTCCTGCAGCAAGGACTGCTCCCGTGTTCCCTGGCGCCAGGGAATATTTGGCAGCCAAGGGAAGGAGAGGAAGTGAAAGGATGTTTGCAGCAGGCACAGGTGTGTCTGTGCTGGCCGTGTACAAGGTGTCCTTGGAATCATGGAGTCCTTGAGGTTGGAGGAGCCCTCTGAGATCACGGTGCCCAACCATTCCCCAGTGCTGCTGAGGCTGCCACTGTCCCATGTCCCCAAGTGCCACATCCACACGGCCTGAAATCCCCCAGGGATGGGGCCTCCCCCACTGCCCTGGGCAGCTGTGCCAGGGCTGGACAGCCTTTCCACTATGGGACTTCCCAGTATCCAGCCTAAGCCTCCCCTGGGATCATGTGAGGCCATTTCCTGTTATCCATTTCAAATGGTTCCAATCATTCCATTCCCTTTTCATCACCACGGGTTGCATTTTTCCCCTCTGTTTTTATCTCTGCCAGGGATGTGAGTTTTTCTTCCAGTCTTTTGGCAAAGCTCCTGGCTAGCTCCAGGAGCTCCAAGGTTCATCCCTTTTTTCCCCCTGATTTTGCAGGAATGGCCTCTGGCAGCAGTGCCCTGGACAAGGTGGCCTCTGCCGGGGTTTCACAGTGACCACCAGGCCCAGGGCTGGATCAGGCTGACGACTGAAAACTCCTTTTGTTCCCCTGGAGCCCTGGGCTCTGTGTCCCCAAGAGGCCCTTTCCTGGTGGCACCTCAGGGACACTCCCCAGGGCAGCGGGCACAGGGAGCCGTGGGGACACACGGAGCACAGCCAGAGCTGTTGGGAAGAGATCAGCTCCCTGTGCCTCCTGGGCAGCATTCCCATGGGAACACACCCTGCGTGTTTCCCTGGGCCCCGCCCTGGGCACGGTGCAGCAGAATCTCGGTGGGCAGTTGGGAACTCAGTGAACTGGAGGCAAAGCTGAAGGGTTTGTCCACTAAGAGAAGTGGTGATTTATAAACCCAAGCAGAGTGGTATTGCACACCAGGGATTTGGGATTGGGAATGGCTCCATTTCTGTTCATTTTCTTCTGGATGCTGCAGCCTGATGGGCTGGGGGAGCTGCTCCTTTCCATTTCCATTTAATTTTCTGTATTTCATTAATTCTCTGTGGAAATCTGCTTTTAATGAAAGGGCTCAGGAGGATTTTGATGATGTCCCTGGTTCCTGGGATTCACAGGTGTGTGTTCAGACCAAGGATTGTTCTGGCTGGCAGAAGCTGCACCAATCTCCCAGGAATGTCAGTCTGGATTTGTCTTTTCTCCCAGCTCTCCTTGGCTCGGGGGTGCAGTGCAGCCTGCCCTGTGTATCTCCTAGAAGAGTTTTGGGGTTAAAAATCTTCTTTTATAATCTGCACTATTTCTCTAGAACTCAATTAAAAAGAATAAAACCGTATCAATGTTGTTTGGATTTGTTCATTTGCGTTGGTTAATTAAAGCAAATCATTGAGATTTGAGCAGCCCTTGGTTGGAGCTGGCAGCTCTTCCTTATTGTCTCTTCATTCTCTGAATTTCTCTGAATTATTTCCTAAGCAGTTACTGCAATCAAGATACACAATGAGGAGAACAGCACTGCTGCCCTGCCGGATTGGGAAATCTGAGTGCAGCTCCTCAGAGAGATTGAGGGGATGGGGAGCTGAGCCTCAGGCAGGGTTTTGACAGCAGGAATTCAGTGAGGAAGGGAGATCCCCCAAAACTGGTTAAAGCCAATTCTGGGTTTGTGTGCCCCCACCCCAAATAATGATCCTGGTTAAAGGGGCTGGAGGAAGCAGCAGGATGTGCTGGGGGGGCTGTGCTGGAACCCCCAAAC
>JANPWX010000055.1:1141161-1186135 GCA_024734555.1 Trochalopteron elliotii
GTGCCGACCTCCCAGAGCTCCCACACACCCCCAGGTATGTCCCAGCCAGCTCAAATCCCGTCCCTGCCAGCCTGGGGACATCATCCATCAGTGGTGTTGAAGTCAAGGCACTCTTCTCTCACAGAAATTACACCCCAAGCAATAGCCCTCAGAGATGCCTTAAAATAAAAGGTTAGAGTCAGATGAAGTTTTGTTTGGATTAAGTTTGGAGTTTTTTAGGGAGCCATCTGGAACTACAGAACTGATGAAAGTTCTGTAAACTGATGACCCTTTCACAGGTGGGTCCCACTAGAGGTGCACTCTGAGGGCAGAAGCAATTCCAATGTTTTTGTCAGAGCTCCTGGAAAGCAGATGGAACAAAATAAGGTAATAAATCCTCATTTTGTGCTGATCAAGGAAAAATGGAGGGCTTAAGAGCAGTATCTTTTTCTTCAAACTTGTGTACTCCCAAGTGAATACTGATTGTACTGTGACATATTTAGAAATATGAGAAAAGAACAAGAGATTGTGGACAGAAAGGATGCTTTTTCTCTCTTTAAAAATTCACAAAAATGACTGGTTTTGCAAACAAACGTTTTTCCACTCAAGACTTTCCCACCAACTTCATTAAACAGAGGTACATCACACTTGAGACACCTGTTAAACAAAATGGTACAGAAATCCATTGTTTCCTGCTGGTGGTGAGAAAAATGGTGCAAACCAAAATATTCTGTCCTTTACTTCCTCCATTAGAAACTCACACAAATTCCTCTTCTTCCTTTTTTTTTTTTTAAGTTATTTTTAATACCCTCTCCCTTACAATTTAAGTTTTCCAATAACTTCTTTGGGGGCAACTACACTTCCATTACACCCATCAGTATTGCAGGACAATAACATTACACCATCTTTTTTCATGGCTTGTATTAAACACAGTACAGAGAGATCAAATTATGGCCAGCCACCTACTTTTGGTAAAATTAGAAGTCCAGTGAGATCACATTTTCTTCAATCTCAGAAAGCCACATCTTGAACCCATGTCATGTTTTTGAAGTTCAATTCTATGCAAACTTCTTCAAAGCAAAGTTAAACAGCTGTCACCCCACGCAAAGGGCAATTTCTGAACTGCTCCAGAAAAGAGATGAAAGGTTTGAACTTCAGAGAAGCTCTTCACATGCCTTGATCTCCATTAGATTTGTGTGTCAGACAGAGGGTAGAAAGGCTAGTAAATATTCACAGACCTACAAGTCAAAACAGTGATACCAGTGATGAACATTCTCAGTTTTTAAAAAACTTTCTGTAGTAACACATGTGGCTCATTTAAGCAGCTGCCGGTCTTCTCCTTTGAGGCGTTTTTTCCGTGGCTGTACAAAGTCATCATCCGAGTCATCTGTGAGTTCTGGATTGTCTTTTTCACTCTGGCTGCTTGGCTGTACAGGGAACTTTCTGTCAGGATAAAGATTCCTTAGAAGATCTTCAAAGTAGGCTTCGAGCTTCATGCCAGCATCAGCCACTTCTGAATGGGGCTGTTGGGTGAATTAACAACATCAGTGCATCATGGAATAGCTTTGTACTTCGATCACATTAGGTCTTTCAGGTACAAACTACAAGAAACCATCACTCAGCAGCAAAATGGCTGTGGAGCACAGGGCCCCAAAGAGCACAGAAACACAGTGTGAGGGCAAATCTTCTGGCCAATAACCCCCAATGATTTTTTTCTCTGACACACAAAGAAGGTGGTGACCACAAAAGCCACACTGCCTGGGTTCTCAAAGCTATATAAAGATTCTAGGAACTCTTAAATCCTGACTGGAATGGGAGCAGGGGAACAGAGCTGTGCTGTGAAACACACAGCTATGCCCTCAGAGTGTTAGAAACAGATCTTTTTATTAACAGTGAAAATATTACTTGGTAGACAATGACTGTAATGTGGAAGACTGAGCAGTCCTAAAGTCATCCACAGGCACCACAACTATCAGTTTCCTGAAGCAGAGATCACCAGTGCAGGAATAATTCCTAGCTATTGAGGGTGACTGGATGAGAACCCTTAGAGAAACCTTTATTTGCACTGTAATTCTCTCTCATTTTGTGGTCCACTGAGAACCTGCATCCCTATTTCACCACATGTTCCCTTATGTGCAGTAGGGGATAATAACAGTTACTTAACATACAACTTGAAATCATAAGGGTGAGTACAGAGCTCCCAGATAAAAATCCCACTGAATTTAAGACCTGATGCAAGGAGGACTAAAGCAAGCTTTAGATCATAATGCCCACCATTAACCTGTATAATAAAATATTGTCCTTTTCTTTAGCTGCTGTCCTGCCATTCAGCTATGTTTGTTACCATCCTCCTCCCTTCTATGGAAAGATCTCCACTGCACAGTTATCTCAGAACACAGCAGTGTCAAATCTCATCTATGTTTTCACTGCAGTCTCATCATCAAAGTAAGTTTAATACAATAAGTTCTTGTGTTTTAAGTTCTACCCCCATTACAGTTTTCCTGAAAGCAACTAAACCAACAAAACCTGGTAAAGTATCAGCTTTTCTAACCTCATTAAATTCAGCACAGTTTTGGAAAATCAGTCTGAAATCAGCCACAAAATCTTCTGGCTTTGTGTAGAATGAATTGGACACTTCAAGTCTTTTCTTGATGGTTGATAAGTCCATAGGCTTTTTGATTATTTTGTAGTAATCAGGGACCTAAGTGGAGGAAAAAAAAAAGTCTTAAATGCAATGTTCATAATTTATTGTTTTACAGACCTTTAGATTTGAGGGAGTGGGCAAGATTTAGTCTCATCTTCAAAGTACAACTCAAAGACACAAGAATGGCACTTTTAACATACAGGCAGTTTCTGGAATAACAGTGATGTATGACAATTTGTTGGCTAAAATATACTCTTTCCAATGCCTATTTTAAAATCAAAGAGAAACATATAAAACCTCCACTAACTACATATAATGGAGTCAATCAGTTGGTTTGGACATTATTTTCAGCTATCTATTAAGTTTCATTCTCAAGACCACCATATGAAGTAAGTCCTTTGAAATGGTGGCAAATTTCAGAGATATCAATGGTTTTCATACCCAAACTGTGGCTGAAGGATTGTTTTTTTTTTCTTTAGAAAGAATACGAAAGTAAGAAAGAATGAAAACCAGTGGAAATATATTAGTATTTTTTCCTACTTCCTCCTAACTAGATGCATGTTTTTAATGCCTAAATTTAGTAACACATGACCATAATATAAATAATCAGTTAATCTCTTGTGCCATTTCTTATTATTGAACTCTGTGAAGTTCTTCAGAATTCTTATTCAAATGGAATAAAAGCTACATAGGAACACAGCACTTTTTAATGAACTCTTTCTCCACTGACTTGTTTTGAAGAACATCTTTTCATCTGACCATAGTAGTAGCTCTTTGTATCCTTGGACTTCTAATGCACCCAGGTACTGTTTACCATTTTAAACTAACAAATTTCAAGTCAATAAGAAATTAAATTTCATAATAGTACTACAGAGTACTCCAATTCTCAAAATCAGGTAATGTTTAAAACCCCCAAATGTATCCCAATTTACCTTCTCAGTGATGTAACTCAGGATGTGAAGTTAGCAGTGTTAGAACTTAAGTTTTGTAACTATTTTTGAAGTATTAAGTAGTATCAGTTATTGTGGAATTTTACTTGTAAACCCCTACCAACCCAATGCTTCAACTTTTAATTTCCCCCTTCAGACAGTCTGAATAAAATTAAACAGGTTTAATGCACTGAATGCCTGTGGAATTTGACTTATGATAACTGACTTTAGAATGCCATTAGAAAGATGGCAAACATGCTGCTAACATAAAATAGAAAGAAGTGAGGTACATACTGTGGGAGAAACTGGATCTTGAAAGGCAGGACTCATTTCATGACAGTAGAGGTATAGCAGCAGTCTTTCACACTTCTGTGTCAAGAGAAACAGATACCCAAGTAATTCAGGAATCCCACATGGCTTATTCTAAATCACAAACTACAGAAAATACAGAACTCAGTATTCCCCTTTTTTCTTTGTGTATACAAATATATTAAACTGGATCTTCAAAGAGATTCTAGAAATACTTCTGTGTGATTTTATGCTTGCTGATCCCTGATCAGAATCTTCACAGGGCTTATAAGTTCCATTTAATGCAAAATACAGACAGAGCACACATAAATAATGGTGTGACAGAGTCTGTCCTCCACACACATACACTACTCTTGATGGGCAATATGATCTGTCCTAAGATAAGAACACCAGGTAGGAATTGTGGGAATTGCAGGAGGAGCTGTCTGGATGTTTGCATAATGAATACATTCCAGAGCTGGGGGAGTGGTGATGGTTGTCATTGATCTTGGTACACGTGGGCCTGCAAAAGGGTACAAAATGCTCCTGGAGACTGGGCCAACGGGGCCAACTGATCTCCAGAGGCTGCAGGGCAGCTCCCAGGTGGATGCCACCACAGCAGGGACACCTGCAGGGACATCCAGCCTGAGGAGGGGAACACTCTGTTTTGGACAGGTGAGTAACAGGTGGAGATAAAATCCTGAAGTAGCTCCATGGCTGCTTTGCAATTGTGCTTTCTGCAAACCTGCACATTTCCAGCTGAACCTGTCTATGCTATAGCCCTTCAGATCTGCTGATATTATACACTACATTGGTAATTATTTACATGCTGTGTTAGCAATAAATCTCATCATCATCACCCACATCATCAGTGTCGTATGTTGTGAGCCTGGGAGTCTTCTCTCTACTACTCTTCCATTAATGCTCTACATGTAGACTAAGACCCCAAATAAAATATTAACTTCAACATATTTTTATACAAGTTGCCAACTGAAAACAGGTAAAACACTGACAAAAGTTTCTAACACAGTTCAAAATTGCTTCAGCTTAGAAGTTTTAAATAATAATTTTATCCTTACCCTGCGGTCTATGGGTGCCAAACCCATGGTGTCTTCCAATTTTCTTTTTTCAGAGCTGTGAGCAGGTTTATCACAGTCATACTCAACTTCTGGCTTGGACAAATCCCGACAGAATGTACAAATCCACTCTCCACTAAGGAAGACAAACAGACACATTGGCCTCAGTGAGGGAGCACTCCTTTGCCAGAAGGCTTTCCCCATATTTCTGGGTAAATCCCCCATCTGTGGGGTGGGTTTTCTCTGCATCTCTCTTGTTTTCTTGGTGGTACAAAAGGCTGTGACAGCTGGCTAAAATGCTTTACTACAACTTTGTTTCCTTTTAGTGGCACTGGTGTCATTAATGGTGTCCTAGCAGAAAGACAGACAGATGGTCTCTACCTTTGTCAATACTGAATTTTTTCACTTGAGCTCACAGGATTTAAGGATAGCACTATGAAGAGCCCTGTACAACCATAACTGCAGAGACACTGAAGGAGTCATATGGGTTGAACAGAAGGAGAAGTGTTAGCATTATATGGTTAGAACTATATACCCTCTATAAGATTGATCTACAGCACATTACTAATCTACAGAGATTACCATAGACAGGATTCTTTGTAGAAATGAAAATATTTCACTCTCTGAAACTTTCAGATGTTCATGATTTTACCAGTTTGTATAAGAATACTGGAGATTTAAAGCTCAGCATAAGATTATAAGATAATTAGTTCTGCAAGCTATGTCCACTGACTGTTGAACACAATTTATAAACTTGAAAGTTTAGAAAAAATGATGAAGAGCCTATGTTTTCAATATAGTTCTCTACAAAAAAAAAAAAAAAAAAGAAACCTGCAGGCTTGCAGATAACCACCAGAGGGCTGAATTGTCATACAAGAGACAGAATCCAGCAATAACCAGTTATGAGATCAACTGCATGTATTTACCCAGGGGTGTGTTTTATAAACAGTGTCTTCATAAATGGGAAATAGTTTCTGCAGCACTCTTTACTTAATTTCAATAGTAAGGCAGAAGACTTCACAAATTTAAAAAGAAAACCTTACTGTTTTCTATTCAGAGTGATCCAAAGATTTTCACCATCTGCCAGTTTTAGCATGCAGTGGTGAATGATGATATTTTGCTTCAAGAAGTTTTACTTTCTATTGTCTTAACTTCACAGAGTGATTTATGACAGTGTCACCTGTGTGCCTGGACTAGCCTTAAAGAAATGATGTGGCAGATACACAAAAAATTGATACAGGCCATGACCTAAAAATCTTTAGGTGATACAAGAAAACAAGGAACAAATTAAAGACTTTTAATTTGAAAGAAGAATCAGGAAGAATGTGGTAGGTTGGAATGAAGGAAAAAAGATGCCATGGCCTTACAAATCTACATGGGAACACATAGTTTTAAACTGAAAGAGGGTAGATGCAAGGATACAAGGAAAAAGTTTTTTACAGTGTGGACTGTGAAACACTGGCACAGGTTGCCCAGAGAAGTGGTGGATGCCCCATCCCCAGAAAGGTTCAAGGCCAGGTTGGATGGGGCTCTGAGCAACCTGATCTAGTTGAAGATGCCCCTGAGCATTGCAGAGGGGTTCAAATTAGAGGGCCTTTAAAGGTCCCTTCCAACCCAAAACACCCTGTGGCTCTATGAAACCTATGAAATTTCACCTGAAACAGGAACAAAAAGCAACCATGAAAGCAGCAGACTGACACTGCTGACACAATGATAACAAAATTATTTTGTGTGTTTGAAGGAACTAAAGCTAAGAGACTGAAGTTTGTTTGGCAGACTTACAGCTGGGAAAAAAAAAAAAAAAAAGCAAGCAACCCCACAAACACAAAGATGAGAACAAAAATCTGATACATCAGAAGTCAGGAGGAAACTTCAGCTAACTGCTCTGGAGCCCAGGAACACAATGCACCTTTACAGACCTGAACACCTGTTACCAAACTGGCTTTTGGCTCCCTTGCCCTCAGACATCATTACCTCAGTTTCCACTGAATGATCCAGTAAAAATGAAGCATTTTAAAGACTTGTTATTGACTGTTTAATAGAGACCAAGTCCTGTAATGCATAGTTATCTGCCTGCTTCAAGATTACTTTTTGTTTCCTTACCAGAAAGAATATTCATTAAAAAAGTGCTTACTGTAACCTTACTGAGTTTTCTTTATGGCATAAAGCTGTAACATAGCATTGTTTTAATAAAAAGCCCCTGGAATCTGAAGTTTCAAGAAGAGTGAAATTTAAAGTAGAAGTGACATTTAAAAGAAAGATACACTTCCACAAGTATGCATGTTCAGAGTAGCACAGAGATATCAATGTGCTAATCTAAGTTGCTATCCAAATGTTTTACACCAGTAAACTATGCTGATATTTAATCAGAAAACCCAGTATTTATAAAAGCATTAACCAGTGAGCATGTTATGACCAATGTTTTTATCCTTTAATACAAACAAGCTTATTGCATGACATTTCCAAGCTGGGGCATTGCAAAATGCCGTTTATTTTAATCACAGACACTAATTCCAGAAGCAAACACCAGTAATGCTTATAACAATAATCTATTGAAGACTCTATTTTGAAAGTCAAGAAAGTGAGCAATGGTTTTGTAACAGCCAATCAAGAAAGCTTAATGCTTGTTTCAACACTGACTGAGATGTTATAAAATATGTCAGTCACTACACATCCCATGCTTGGAGTGTGGTCATGTTTAGCACTGAAGTAATATATTTAATACTATATTAATTCAGATTTTTCCTGTAGACAGTTCTCAATTTTTTTTAAATCATTATTATTAAGAAATATAACTATTTTCAGTCACCCTTAAAACATTTTATGATGGATTGGTAATTCTGTGTCCCAGTTTAATAACAGATACCCTAGATGTGATCTTGCTAAACTGTCAAATAATTGAAGAGTTTTACTAGATTTTGTAGAAAAATATACAATTAAACTGCAGTTTCATAAAAATTCAGATTTTCTCCAACTAATAAAACTCCTGGATACAAGACTTTAAAAAAGACATCTCTTCCTCTGAGACTGAAACTTCTGATCCTGGATTTCACAACACAAGTCTAATGTCTTTTAGTGCAATTTTAGATGGAATTGAAACAGTCAATTACCTTGGAAAGCTCATCAGTGTAGGGACATGACAAGAAAGATGGAATACTTTGGGACACTTCTCACAGCAAAGGAGCTTCCCTCCATTTTGACACACAGCACACCAATCTTCATTGGGATCATCCTCTTTTCTGCCCTCACTGGCATGGGAGGATCCCATCCATCCTGTTTTCCCAGAGAATGTGCTCTGCAGTACCCCTGGCTGGTCATCTGTGCTGTCTGGTGCATCTGTCCTTAGCATAGCTTCATCAGAAGTGGAACTGTGATTGGTATCCAGCAGCAAGGAAGTAAGTATGGACTGCAGGAAGGAACAAAGGAGGTCAGATGACAGGATTTATGTGAATTTACATGACCCTGACAATGTGCAAACTGACCTGAATAACAGATTTACATGCCAGCAGCCATACAACTTCCAATGTGCATGCAGAAATTACTAACACACTAACACACTATAACACAGGAAAATGAACACAAGAAATAAGCTACGAAAGGCTATTTACTGCTCCACCAATAAAAAAACTTACCTCTGATGGCCCAAAAATCTAGTACCTTGTTTATGGATATTCCTGTTTACAGATATTTCTGGAAACACTTCCTAGCAGCACCTGAAAATTTCATCTCTGCAAGCTATTTCTGGATTTCCCAGGTTTTCAGTGGATAAAAGCAGTCTGATCACAGCAGTTAATTTAATTGGCAGTAGGGCTAGTCTGATTTTGAATTTCACCTCTTGCTTTTATTTAGCTTTTTAGTTTTCCACTGAAACAGTTCCCAACAGAATATGAGTAAATTATTTCACTCCCCATAAATACAAAACACCCCCTCCCCCCCAAAGAGAAAGGAGATCTTTTTAGCTGTAAGTATTACATTCCGAGGTCGGGGCTCCTCTTCCATCTCTTGCTTCACTACAACAATTGGGAAATCAAAGTTCTCGTTTGATGCACTTGGCTCCTGTTTAATCCTGATTGGCTCCAACATAACAACAGGGACTTTGTGTGTAGAATCAGCTCCTGGTGGCCTGCTGGAGGAGCCAGAACTGTAAATGACAGGAAGAATCAGGAAAAAAAAGGAAATCAGGATTCGGAACTGGACACCTTTTGTACACTGATGCTTTTTCAAGACCTCAGGATGTTAATCTGCTTTGTTCCTTTGAATCCTGAGTAGTATTCCCTTTATGGAATGCAACACTCAAGCTTATTTCCTTTGATGTATACTGAAAAAGCATTACCAAACGGGAAAATTTTAATGGTGCAGCCCCAAAACTAGAGAATTACTCATGGTTTGACTCATTAGTGCAGAATTTCCCAATCATCTGTTTCTTTCAGATCATACACAAAAAAGCACCTCCACTGAACACTGTAAACCACACAACTGAATATGGCAGATAAAACACATATTTACATATCTTTGACAACTTTCTTAGAGCCTTGCAGCTCTACCAAAACTTGGACCCTACTTTTAGAACTAGATCTGTCTTTTTTCATGTATTTAGTCGTAACAGGATGAGAGTGGACAATCGAACTTTAAAATACCTGCTTATCTTTTTAAATAAAAATGAAGAATTTAAATCTAACAAAATTAATTTAATCAGCAGCATATCAAATCACATTTTTAAATGCAAGTAAAAACTCTTCAAACAACCATTTAAATTGTTCATTTAAACTGTTCATAAGAGCCCTTCAGAGAATTTGCCATGTAAATGGAATAAAGCAAAAGGTATTCCGGATTAAAAAGCAACTCAAGTAGGATGAATGTCATCTGATTTTTCTCTGCATGAAAAATTCATCTCATGTCAGATGTATGCTCTAATTTATCACAGCACATTAATGGATCTGCACTCTTCAAACAACACTGTGTAAATATATTTGTTCATTAATATTCCATCAGTAAGGGATAAAAACATTTGTGTAGACTCTGAGTAGATATCTAGTGCTCACTTAACTGTACTGCAGCAGAAAATTCTTAGTAACCCTCTTTGTAACATCAGTTCTTAAATCTGAAGTAATTTATAGTTCCAAAAGGGCTTTCAATATGCAGCTTTTCACTTTACCTGGTTTTTCTGAACTTAAAACCTCATTTATAAATGGTGTTCTTTCAATAATGCCAACCTAGCCATCATTTACTGAATTAATACATCTTTAGATGTAATATTAATACATTACACATGAAATTACTGCTTTTAGAATGCAAAGAGTGCTGTAACAACCACCAGGCCTGACCTGTTAACAGAGAAGGTGAGACAAATCGACATCTTTATGCATTAAAGAGAGAAGAGACTGAGGCATGTTCTGTGGAGGTGGAAGTTACATTTTCTTCTCTCACACACTTTCCTTACCTCTCTCTGCTCCCTACACTGGAGGCACTGGGTGAGCGAATTGGAGGGTGTACATTTGTCACACTGATTCCTCCTAGGACAGAACAATCAAATTAGAACAGAACACAGGTCTGTGCAAGTCTGAGATACAACTCAGAGAAGTACACACATTTTGGGGAAACCTTCTCCTGCAGTGAGAAATATCTCCTTTAATACACTTCCATGAAAGGATGAGAGGCATGAGGTAACAGAGGGAAAGAGAGCACTAAGAAAGGGCCCATTATGTGCAAGCAGGCTGATAGGCGAGTACCTCAACCTCTCCACCTGATCACTGCAGCCTGTTTTGTCTTATTAAATTCAAGCAGATCTCTCAGAACTGCCAGGAAACTTTGAGCTGGTGAGAAGGAAGAAGTCTGGGGCCCAGACATGAGAGACACCAAAGGTCTGGGGCCCACAGAGCCAGGATTGCTGAGCAGCAGCCCTGAGCAGCCTGAGAGGGCTGTTTGTGCTGCCTGTGAAGGCACTGCCCTCTGTCTCTGCTGTCCCCACTGGAATGTGGGACCACCACATGAGTGCTCCCTGGGAATTCCCACTCACATAGCCTTCCCACAGCTCAGGAGCAAGGAACAGCTGCTGTGGGCCACCAGTATGGTGACAGGAATCCCCTGGATCCTCCAGGTCCATCACATTCAGCCACCCATCACAGTAACTTCCCTGGTCACACTGTGTGAGTGCTGCACTACCCAACCCAAGGCACCATTTCTAGTCTGCTGTAATATCCTATCTTACCTTCTCAAATACTTGTATTTTACCACAGCTGCTACGTCTTAATCTGGTGTACACCTGAGAGTGTCACTTTCCTATGGATTCCTATCCAATTTGCTAAAATCTACCCATTTTTCCCCCTCCGTTTTTAAGATCTGGATGCTTAACTTTTGATCACAATGCTAAAATATTATCTCAGCTCTAGCTCCTACTAGGGTTTCTACAACTTTGCCTTCATTTTCTTATTTCTCATCTTTAATATAAACCAGAATTAATTCTGTCAGTGTTAACATTGCCACATTAGATTTTTCAATTGCACCACTTAAATAGAAAACTGCATCACATTCAATTACCTGAGAGGCCTGGTGATGGTACTGAGGAATTTGGTGACTGCACAGTCCTGTTTGAAGGGGGTTTTGGCTGATTCTGCTCTACAGTGCCATCCTTCCTTACGGCATTATCCAGTGTGATGTTTCCTGAACAATCAATCTAAGAGGGGGAAGCAAAGGGAAGCAGTTAGTGTTGGGAAGGGAAAAAAACCCTCCAAAACAACAAAAACCAAACCAAACAAAAAAGCCTCTGCCATGTTGTTATTTTGAAAGCGAAGACCAAAATGCATTTCACCAAAGTTTACCCACCCAAAAGTGAGATGGTTACTTTAAAACATATCATCTTGCTTTCCGTAAAAGAAAATGAAACAGCCAAATCCAGACAGTGATTTATTTTAAGAGTAGATGATTCTCTAAGTGCCAATTTTTCTCCACAGGCTACAAAGAAGGCTTAAATCAAACAAGGAGCTTTCATACACTGAAGTAAATTTATCTCCACACCTCCTTTGGATATGTTCACAACAAATACTCTTGAAAAGATAATATGCTATACACAAACTACCCCTTAATCCACTGGTGTTTAACAAGACTGGAAGAAACTCACAGGATACTCAATCCCATCTGTCCCACATACCTTCTGGACAGGAGCCATGCATATTGACTCAAAATGGAAACAGCAAACCAACACTTGTTCTTTCCACCATGGCTCAGACCAGATAACAGAACTTTATTCTAGTGGCTCCCAGTGCAGCATTCTAACTTTCTGTAAAAACTACATGGTCTGGTTTGATAAGGAGGAATGACTTTTTGAAATGTTTGGTTTCTTTCAATATTTAAGATAATGTTTGATAATATGCATCCAAAGTGGACGCAGCAGCTTTGGCAAGGTCAGCACATTTACAGTGATTTGGGCCATGTGCCTTAAAAGCATAAACTCAATCACACACAAGTAGAAGAGTTCATAATACTGTGCACAGAAATAAATATGCTAAAATGTCTCACAGACTCAGTAGTTTTATGACCATGTTGTGTAGTTCCCCCTTTAAGTGTGACAAATACTGTGATTCTGAAGTCTATGTACTCCATTTTAATACAGAGAACACACACTATATAGGTAAAAACAAAGCACAGATGGGACATATCAGCAAGCTATGACTAGAAAAGCATGACACTTCAGATTTCTACAAAACTTAAGACCACAAAAAACAGGTTAAGCAGTTATATGGAAAAATAAAGTCACTTGACTAAAACTCAGTAACTCCAACATGGACCTGTGGCAACCATGTACCATTCAGAAGAAACCATAAAAGAGAAGCTTAGAAAGTTAAGAAATTATGATCTTACTATGCTCTTTCTATCACCAGCTCACAGGCACGTTAGAGAACATTTGAAGAAAAGAAGTACCAAAAGGAAAAGATATAAGGAATATATCCAGTATGCTGACCATTAATATCTAACCAAGATTGCTCTTTCAATAAGTTAAAAACAGATTTAAAAAAATCTTAAAAATCTACCAGAAATGCCATCAGCAAACCATTGCTATCTATGGACACTGGTAAACGAACTAAGCTAACACATTTTTGTAAGGATCATTATGAGGGCTGCAGAAAAATATGCAGCATACAAATAAGTCCAATTACAACTACAACTTGTAATCCTATTTTTCTTAGCTGTCCTAACAGCTGTCTCCCAAAACAGTTCTGAGTATTTCCAGCAACGTGCAGGCAACTCTGCATTGTTTGTTTCCTAGAACTGTCTCATTCTGACAAACAAAATTCCAGTCTAAAAGGTTTCTATTTCTCACAAACATTAAGACTTTAAAATAGAATCCATAAAATATTGCCTCTGTGTTACACTTACATCAGGGAGAGATGGCAGATTATAGGAGCTACCCACTGGGGAACTCAGATCTATCACAGGGGGACCATAATTCTTCCCATCACACCCAGCAGCACTGGTCACTGTGGGGCTGGATGGAGTCGATGTTGTGCTGCTTGCTGTTGAAGGGGTGGTTGAAGTTTGTCCACTACTGATCTGCCACTAAAAAGAAGAGATAAAAATCCACAATTCAGCATTTTTTTTTCTTTGCAACAGGTCACACCTACTGAATACACTGACAAAACCAGCAGCTTAGTTCAGGAAACTGAATTCAAACATAAAATACTGATTTACTCTGAAGTTATCTCATTTCAAGAACCAACCTCACAAGACAACAGAAGATGTCAAGTAGTTGAAAACTATGAATAGAAGAAATTAATGCAAATTCTTAAATTCAAAGCTATACCTCAGCGTTAAGTATCTATTAATATTTCATGCTTCATTGACAGTGTTGTGGAAGAAATGTAACAGGTTTTGTGAAATAAATCATTACAGGTAATAGGCTGAATGTACAACTGCTCCAGTGCTTCACCAAATAAATGGCTACAGTGTCACCTGGATGCCTTGAAGTCTTTGATGCTGTGCTTCCCTTAACAACATAAAGTCATTAAGAATTTGAAAAGCTGGCTGGATCTCCATCCCCATATACATTTACCATCATGATATGAGGTGCACAGTCAAGTCAGACCAAATTTCTTTCTCATTTAGATGTATATAATTTTCAATGACTTTAATGGAATTTCCTGGCAACTGCAGGCAAAATCTGACTCTGTTTAATTCCTTTTTTAGTCAGTCGTTCTATTTACTGGCCTCTAGTTTCAGACAGACATTACTAAATAATGAGGCATCTTGAAAGAAAGGCTTGCAGACAGGCCAGTCTTCTTTTCAGAGACACAGAAGAGAAGTGACTTTTTATTCTCACAAGTTCTCTAAGATATTGTACGGTTTTCTTCCATTTAGCTGAAATTAGTTCTCGAACATCATAAGCACTGCAAACATAACTGGTATTACATCACTTTTCAGGTCACAGATTTGTTTGATTCTTTCCTGCTTACCTGCATCCAGCAACTCGTGTGGTAATAATATGGTTTTTAATAAAGATGAGCATTCCTAAACATCCAGAACACATATGATGTGTTTGCTTCTGCCCCAGTCCAGCTGCTGATCAGCTGGGCATTGATCAGTCTCAGCAGAGGTCCCACAGCTGTGGACACTTTTCTCCCTCACCTGTAGGAGTTCAGATTTGCCATATTCTGGGAAACCATGGAAGCTCTAGCTTTTTAGTCGAGGTTTTACCTGGTTCCTGGTGACGTCACTATCATCAAGCTAAACTGGGATTTTCTGATTTGCCTACTCGCTGACTGCAGTGTGCAGACCATGGCTATGCTAAGTTTTGCATAAGTGGTCAGAAACCACAGCAACAGCAAGTAAAAGAATGAAACACCTACAAAGCACACACAGTGGCTCACTTCCCTAATGCTTCAGCTGCTTAGGACTGTCAAAATGAAAGCAACTTGACAGTTACCTCATTAAGAAAACTATAGGTACCTTGTCATAGAAAAATAATGCCATCTCTGTTTTAATTGAAAAGCACTCTAGAAGTACACTATAAAATATGATATAAGGCACATCTGATGTTTAATTTCTAAATGGAGTGTGAAAAGGGAAAGATACTCTACCTGTTTTATAGCTTGCTGGGCCAAGAATGCCATTTGCAATGGGTTGGGCTTTACTGCTGGCCTTGGTGGGTTCTGATTTTGGGGAAATCTCATCTGTTGTGCAGGAAGAGCTGAACCATTGGGCTTGGGACTATGATTCTGAAAATGAATCAAGCGCGGAGGTGCCTGCATAAAAACAATAAACAGTTCTGCAAGTCAGCTGAGAGCTGTTCTTTATTCCACACATTTTTTACTAAATGGTCCTTTTAAACTTCTGAAACTCCTCACAAATTATATGCAAACAAATAGTACCATACCATTTATCTGAATGATCAAATGCATTGAATTTCAATGTTAAAACCTGGTAGACAGTTTTGAATTATTTTAATATATGAAGAGACATAACAAGAGCCAGTGAGAGTTTTCAACTTTGAAAGATATAGGAGAGAATCACTGGGTATTATGCAAAACAGATTTGCAAAAGAAACTGATGACATTAACTTTTTCATCACTTGACAAAACAACAAAAATACGTTAAGCACTGTATATGGATAGGGCAAAACTTTATTTGTTTTAAGAATAAATACAGCCTGGCTGCTACCGTGCATTTTGCAAGGCAAGTTTAAAATGCCCATTCATTTCTCAGTAAAGAAAATGTCCTCTAAACCATCTACATAGCTACGTCCTGAAGATGAAGATATATGAAGTTATGTATCTAGATTTATGTTCTTTCTTTTTTTTCTTATTTTACTTTACTTTCTCTTTCAATGCCATGGAAAAAACAGACTCTGAAAACAGTCCTAACTCACCTGATGAGAAGCAGGAGGTTGCTGCATGGATCCTGGCATTCTTGGGTTTGGTTGAACCACTGGTCCTGCTCTGCGTTGAGCTTGCTGTCTCTGAGCCATGACCTGCTGCTGCATGTGCTGGAGGCGGAGCTGAGCTAAACTGATCTGTGTTGGGAACTTGGAGAGCTGGTTGGGAGGTAAGCTGCCTGGTGGCTGTAAGTTTGGCTCCATCACAGGGCTCTTGGGCATATGTGGTGGAGTTTCCTTATCTTCAATTACCAGAGAACCTATTTTAACCAAAATAAATAAAACCAATACTGAAGTATGGCAGTTAGCAGAAATGCCATCACACTTGCAGTGACATGCAGTCTGACTAGAACTCAAACCATTTCTGAAGTTAATTGTTTCTTTACTCAGACTTTATTTTATTTTTCTTCACTGGTTGTTATATCTAGCTTATCTACAGAAATTGAACATGTCTGATCATAAAACAAAATGGCCTAAAGGTTGTGATTTCTGAAACTAGATAGACAAACATGATTTGGTTTTATCGATCACTTAAACTCTTACAAGAACCCCAGTGCTGGTCTATACAGATCCCATTTCTATTGCAGCACTTTTCAGAATGTAAGGGACTGTATTTCAGAAGTTCATTAAATAAACACACAAAAGAAAAAGAGCCCACCAAACACAGGAAGAAGTCAGCTCATGAGAAACATCTCAGCTGAGCAGCAGCTCAGAGTTACCACCACACAACCTGACAGATGGTTTCTGCAAATGCATTTCACTTTCAATTCCTGTCTCTAAGAAAATTATTTATAAAGAAGGAAGTTGGAGAATTTCCTTGCTACCATCCAGTGTCCTCATGTCTGGGAAAAAGGAGCTTGTTTGCCATAACACTTTCTTCCTCTGACATTGCAGAGAATCATACATTTGCACCTCTGTACACTGAGAGAGCACTTTCCGATGAAAGGCAGAAAACGTCCCATGGGTATCTCACAAAGCCTTCTGCACATGACAGAAAAACAAAAATGCCCACCAAGATAACAGTGGGGAAAGGAAGCACAACAACAGTCAAAATCCTGAAAGACCTTTAAAACCTTTAAGTCCTCCTGCTAAGGTGTTGAGTTCCTAGGGTGCTTATCATCGAGGCTGAAAGCTGTCCCATGGGAAAGGACCTGGGAGTGCTAGTTGACAGCAGGAACCCTTTCTTTGGAAGTGAAATGGGGTTAAAAACTGTGTTCCCTGTTTCAGAAGCCGGAAGTTAGAAGCATTGACCAGAAAACTGAAAGCTGCTATTTTCACCATCACTTATACCATTCAAACAAGGTAAGTTTGTTAATACTTTATCACAGTATTCATAAATAATACTTTTCTCCATGCATTGCACTTTAAACGTTTTTCACAGTTAGGGAAATACATTTAACAGAGTAAATGAAGAAATGAGTAGTGCAGAGGCTATCATCACAAAAAGAAAGCTGCTTTCAAAATAGGATCAAGACATCAAAGGGCTAATAAAAATTTATCATACCTAGATTGAAAATATTCTGAGCCCAGAAGCTGGGATCACAGTGGAACTGGATGGTATTGTTAGTTACTGGGGAAGGATCACACCTTGCTCGGAGGAGATACCGTAGTCGATATGTAATCTAGAATAGGAACAAAAATAAAGGTTTTTTCCTCTGGGGCCAGAGCCATGTATCTGAACAGCACAAAAAACCCAGAAACGCACACACACACACCCACTTCCACCCCAAACAAAGCAACCAATCAAAAAACCCCACCATCAAAAACCCCCTGAACAAGCCCCTAGAGAATCGTGGCTAAAGATAGAGAAACTTGTCCAAGGTACAAATAAAGAGGTATTTTTAATATCTTCTTCTTATTCCTAAAGTAGTTTTAAAAAAAGTTAACTACAGCCTAAACAAAAATAACAATTCTTCCCTGTAAAAATACATGTCCATCTAAAAACTTGGCCATTATAGTCAATGACTTTAACTACTTGCAAGTGAAGTTCAGATTTACATAACCATTGGTTTTTTTCCCCCATGAATCTATTTTAGCCCATTCATTTTTCTTTCCAAGTATGCCATTCGTTTGGCAACAAGTATGATCACAGAGAATTTTCTTTTGTACTAAATTTAAGTTTTCTTCAGACAGCCAAAGAACAGATTTCTACAAACTGTCCTTGAAAACTCAGATTCACAGATATTTTCAGATTTTTCCAATGCCTTGGTTCCAAAGAACTGGACTGTGATTACACAAGAGAATATTCTACCAAATGCTCACAATTTATCTAATTCCTAGAAAGAAAATGTTGTCTTGCAGTTGTTTCACTAGAAATGTTAGTACTGATATACCAAAATATAACAGGCACTAATTTTAGAATCACACACAGCAGATCCTGGAAAAAAACTTGGAGAGTTCAACCATTGGGTTTTTTGAGTGATAGATTATTTCCTGGAAAATAAATATACTTGGTGAAATCATCTTAACTGTTTAAAATTACAGAAGTTTGGCTTTCCCCCCCCACCCAGAGGAATTTTGTAAGAGCTTCCAGTGTACAAGCTTTTTCTTTCAGTTTTAGGCAGGTCATTTTAGGACCATACTCAAAAAACATTTAACGTGACTCAAGATTTTTAAATGACCATGGAACAACTTTAAGTGCATTATTACTATTTTGGATAGAGATTTCCTTAGAATTTTCATGTACACTACCAGAATCAAGTAGGTGACAGTACAGAAATTCTAGACTTTTGCCCTGTCACCAGTACTGGTCACACACAGTTCCTGTCATAGTTTGCTCCATTATTTTCCTATTACTATACACACACATGTATTGTAGATAAACTCCTGACTGGTTACTTTCTGTTAGTAGTAGTGAAAAGTACAACCTGAGAGTACAACCCCCAAGCTCTAAAGCTGCCTTTAAGTCTGATGGGCATTCCTTCCTCTCTCCTGGACACGCTGGAGCAGAAGTCATACATGCTCCTCTATGCAAAACTGCTTGGAAATAGATTTTTCCAAATGCCCACAGACAGGTTATCTACTCAACTCCCAAGCAGCACTAACTTTCTAAACCTCAGTTTGTCCTTTTGAAAAATACTTTTCATTTGCTGAGGCTTTCTGGGCTAGATGGTCCTTTCTTTCAGCTGCCTAATGTTTATGATTAAGATGCCTGAAACTCAACTTGTTTTCTTACTCATGTAGCAGAGTCTTGGTGGCAACACTAAGCAACTATAAACATGACTCAGTTTGATGTCCTTTTTCTCAATTCAATTTAAAAAAATATGACTGGCTGAGGCAGTATAAGGCACACCAAATGAAGTTAACTACCTGAAGTTGATAAAAACAAGTAATATTCTGCTATAGCCTGCAGTATCAATAGCAGGTATCAAAAAAAAAAGAAAAAAACACCACCAAAAACCAACAGCAAACCCAAATCAAATACCCTGGTAGGTTCTCAACTAACCAATGAGAAAATAAAGAAAAAAACTTTGTGAGCCAGTTTACAGGAATTGAAAAAAAAAAAGCATCTAGCATCTTTCCTCAACACTGCACCAGATTTCTGCTGTCAGGCAAGTACAGTCCAGTAACCTTTGGAAAAATCAAGGTAAGCTTTTGGTTTGTTTTTTTCCTTTCAAATTTTCTAGGATTTCTGTTCATCATGAACAGTCAGCTTAGTGAGACAATATGCACTCATATCCTCAGGGTCATTACAGCAATGAAATATTTAGCTTTGCAATTGTTTGTAAGGACAAACAAAAGCCTTCGTTTTATTTTTATTGATTTTGAAAGACTTCCAGTGGGAGATGAACTTGACAGAACAGACATACAATAATATTTACATTAAAATGCTAGATACCAGACTCTGATCACATATAGAAATACTGTTTTTCATGAACTCAGATGCTGTAGCAAGTATTGTAAAGAAGCACAATGATGATGTAGGACACAGAACATTTTTTCCCAGTGTTTCATGGCTTCATGGTTTTCAACCCAGAGAAAAGGAGCTGTTCCTACTTCTCCAGATCTACCAAAGTTCTATGGTATTGTAACAGGAGAGAACCATGGTCAGAGAGAAAGAATTTAATTAATAGAAAAAATTCTGTATTTATGTTTAAGAGAAAACCACAAACACTATATATAAATATTCCAATGAGTAGACAATCATTAAAGATTCTAATACCCAGTACTCCTGACAAGTATGTGCATGCATGTCTGACTTAACTCTGGTCTCTAGGTGAATGGAGAGAGCTGTCTTCCCAACCTTACCAAGCGTTTACTGTACAACAGTGCTGTGCTGCTCCCACTGGAAACTGCCCATTTGGAAAAATTCATGACGTGTTCCAGCTGTTTAGAGAGACCTGCCACTTCCTGTTGTTGCTGCAGAAGTTTCATCCTATGCTCTTTTGCCAGAGTCTGCAAGTAGAAAAGCAGTTCCAGTCAAAAGGTTCAATTTACAGTTAAAAGGCATAGCTTTCATACTGGTAACTCACAATGATCAAGTGGTTTCACTTTAGCCCCTCTCAAAAGGCCTCCTGCCCCCTGATGCAGCTATCAAACAGAAAAGTCAGCACACATATACTCAAGATAGCAGGACTTTCTGTGCTAATGACACATTTTTACATATATTTATATACATGTATGTGCCTCTCTACATACACACAAACGAGCACACACACACACTTTCTCAAACACAACTGGAGATAATATTTTTCCAGGCAGCCATTCTCAACAATTCTCTCCTGTGATCTGCTACTGGATTACTGAATTTATGAAAAATTCTGATAAAACACTTTTCATGGATGATGCATAGAATTATGAATTGCAAAAGCATGGAGAAAGAAACTAGCCACCCCTCAAAAACCAAACTTTCCTCTACCAAAAACCCCATTTGCTTGAATAGAAGTCCTTCTATAGCACGTCTCTCCACTTTGGAATCAGATAGGACATGCACAGGGGACTAATGCTAGAAATTTACTTTAATGTGACTACATAGAAAAAAAATTAAGACTGAAATTTTTCATTCATATGATAGAAATAAAATTACCTCCAATTGATGCAGCAGAGCTTTTCCCTTTTTATTTATTTCTACCATCAGTGTAAATATGGCAACTTTAATATCCTGTTCCACCTGCTTTTGATTCTGATTCACTTCAAGAATTCTGTAAGCAGACAGTATAGAAAATAATGTTCTTTAACTCATAAATCCATCCTCTAAACAGTATTAAAAAGAAAATCTGTTGTTTAGAGTACAATAGTTCTTGGTCATATGCACCAATCAATACATGTATCACCAGATACTTATAGTCAGGAAAATTACTGGGACAAATAGAGCAAGTAAGAGTGACCAGTGATAAAATTAATTAACTGCTGGCAAACTCAAATGCCCTAACTCTGACACCTGTCACTGATAAAAAATAAATGCTCACTGTAACTGAAGTTGACTTTCAGAGTTCCAGCACTTTTCTGGAATGGTCCATGCCAGTCAAAACTGTTTAAGTCTAATTTCCACTTAAGGTAGAATGGCACTAATTTAGCCATTTCAACAACAGTGCTCAAACTCATCACAGCAAAGCTTAATGTTCTACTCGGGAAACCTCTACTGCAAAGATGAAGGAAAAGTTCAAGTCTTGGCATCCCCATCTGTGCTGAATCTCCCTGGGTACTGCTGCCCCTGAACTCTGCTGAAGGAGCAGCCACAAAGGCTCACTGCAGACTGCATTTTACAGATTTATTTTTCTCCTAGGTTTGTAGTACCCAGTGAATAGAGCCCCAAGCTTAAAAGTAAATCTTCAAATACATGTCACAAACATTATGAAAACATGAATCATAACCTTTCACTTTCTAAGGGGGATCTACACTAAGAAAATTAATCTGCTGGTGACAGGGAAGCATTTAAGACTGTCTTCTACAGTCTTTATTGCATAAGTTGTTTTGTTGCACCCAAGCAACTGCTGCTCATTAAGTCCACAGGGTGAGCAGAGGAATTACCTAACACAACCAAGCATTACTGAACAGGTAACAATCACTACAGTGAACTTTAGAATTTCTCTTTCTGGAAGAATAAAAGCAGAGATATAAAAAATACACTAATTTAAACATTTCAAGGAACTACAGTATATGTAAAGTGGCCTTCTGTCAGTTTTAATCTCAATCTGATACCAACCTGTTTTGGATCTGTTTCCCTGTATATTTTATGTACTTTGTCTTCTCCATCAATTTGGTGATTAGTGTCTCAATGATAACTTTCTGGTTCTGAAAAGCTTCTTCTATAAACTGGTACCTGTAGTAAAAAGCAGTGAGGATTTACACATGTAAAATGTTTGACATACTTGCTAAAAAGCAGAGTAACTTACAAAATAATACTTCTTTAATTAAGAAAGGGGCTGCTCAAATCCGAAATTTAACTGTCATCATGGAAGCATACGTCAGTAAATGCTCATATATTCCATTTATAGTATATATAATTTTATAGTCTATTTCCTGTCATACTGGAGGAAGAATTTATGATTTTCATAAATACAAAAGGATATTGTGTGACCACAGCCTAATTTTAGCAAAAGAAAAATTGATGTTTTGAGGTACATCACTTTGAATGTGAAAATGCATGTAAGCTATTACTTCATGCAAGACAAGGATGCAGAAATAGAAGAGATTGCTGAGTTGGTAGAAGTTGGCAACATTTTAAATCAAGGAACTGAAATCTTTAACAATCTGAGGGAAAAAAGAGGTGGCAAATTGTAAAAGGGCTATAAATCCCAAGAAAAGAAGAATAAAAGAGGAAGAAGGCAACTCTGCAAGAGCAATGTTTAGCCTGTTCCAAGGAGCAACAGTGGCCCACACTTCTCCACCACCTGGTCTGGTAAGTAAGCTCTTGGGGTGGTTGCATCAGGTATAGCAAGCATATTTATATTTAACCAGAGTGTCAAAACACTACTGTATGTGTTAACCAGAAAGATTTTTGCCTTGCACTCACAAGTTGTACATAATTCTGCTTTTCAGCTTCAGTGATCAGTAAGAGACGACCAAAAGAACAGCAACACAAAGATCTGAGTGTTACAGTGCTGTCCAAGTACAGTATTAGCCAAACTGTAGGTTAACTCTTCCTTTGAAAGGGCTCTTCACAGAAAAAAATCCCCCTTTGCTCCATTCTGAAACTGTTTGGTAATGTTGTTATATAATCTTGTTGAAGGACAAATGGAGAAGTTAGCCGTAAGTGTACAGTTGCATAACACAGCCCCTGTGTTTTCTAAGGACTCTCTGAAGAGCTGCATAGCAACAAATTCCAACCAAATAGCTTGACTGTAAAAAAGGTCTTGTGCTTAAATCACCAGATTAACAACTGGAAGAATCAGGTTTTATTCTAAATATAACACACACTTATCAGTCACATTCTTTGGGATACAATCTCTGGTTTTTTGTGAGTTTTATGTCTGAGCAGGACATTTTAGTTTGCACTTTTTCCAGCTGACTGTTCCATACAGCTAGAACTACAATCTACTTGAGGCTACCTTCCTGTAAGTGAGGTGGATAAAACATACACTTTGCTTTAGTACCTGTGCTCTTTGTGCTCTAGTAACTGACAGTCTCGGCAGGTCAACTTGTCACAGGTTTCACAATACAACTTCAGCTGCTCCTTTTTGTGGTAAGGGCAGAACACTGGTCGCTGACTGGTCACACCAACTGCCTCTGTTGAATAAAGGAAGATGTCAGTACAGTCTACTGAACTTGTCCAAGATTTGCATTCTCCTGCTTTTCCTTAGATGTACAAGTGTGTATCAGGTCACTCACTGAGACTGTAACAGCAACAAGCTCAAACTGCAATGTCTCACTCTTGTTGCAAGCATGAAGCTAGCACCCTCTCTAATGGAAAATGTCTAAAACCTATTTTAACATAATCTCTTATGGCCTCACAAAACTATTTACAAAAGGAGTAGCCAGTACTGTTGCAAAAGACATTACACAATCAGCAAGCTCCTTTCTTAACTGGAGATGGGGAGGTGGTGGATTTAATTCGTGCTCTGTCTTCTTTCTCAGCTGACTTGGAGGAAAGGTGTTTGAGGATATCAAGACACAGACATTCAAAGTGTAGAACATACAGAATGTAATAACTTCCTTTTAGGACCCCACTCTTAATGGGTGAGAGGTCTCACTTCAGTTTCCACTGCACAAATATCAAAGGGTGCAGGAAACACCACCAGATCACAGAAATTAAATCTGTGTCTTTAAACAATTTAACTGACAAAGTCTGATTTCCTAAGAGTTACGTTGGACACTGAGTTCATAAGGATTATACAGCCTATAATGAAAACTGGCTTTACACTGCAGCCCATCCTTCACTGCAGATCGATTAGGCCTCTTTTTCATACCTGTTCATTTACTTATTTTCATGAAATCTGGAAGACATTATTTTCTGATCTGTATCCTTCAGTCAAAATTCTGTCCAACTCACCAACTGCATCCCAAAGAGGCCTGAGTGCACTGAGACCATTCCTACCTCCAAGTCATGCCCTTCCTAGCAGTCCATCAGCCACTTCTACCCACTTTTGTCCTCTCTTGAAAGTACACTCAGCGACCACTTTTGACTAACCATGTGTGAAAGTGGGATACAGAATACAGTGTATATCTTCAAAGTACCACGGTGGAAGATACCCTTTGAGCAACAGATTACCTCATAATAGTAGACTGGGTGGAATGAAAATAAATATCCATTCTAATGCATATATTTAAAATAACATGTAACAATTGCTAAAAATCAAATAAAAAATTATATATTTACAAGAAAAGTCATGCAAGTCCAACAGATGTATTAGAACCAGTAGAATGTTTATCAGCATCCTATAATGTTTATTACTCTCCTACAATGACACTAAAAGACAAGACACTGTGGGGAAAAAACTGAAACAAAAGACGTGCAAAAATACAACCTTTTGACTCACAGAGGAGTCAGGATTTCTCAGAAAGGCTGTACTGTACACCTCATAAGGCCCAAATGGATAAAGCTCTGAGCAACTGGAACTCAGAACTGAATGCCTGAAGCAGGAGGCTGGACTAGGATCTCATGAGGTCCCTTCTAGCCCAAATTATCCTAGATCCTACTGAGAAAAATGCCCCAATTCATAATATACTGCCCTTACATTTCTAAGGCAAAATATTTCAAGCTCGAAAGATATTTAGCTAAAACATAAATTCTGGCTGGCTTTTTATCAGAATGATGAAAAATATAATCTGTTAGTGCTCCTTTTCCTCCTGTATACAACAATAAAGCTCATGTTAAAACTTATGTTTAATTTGTTAGACCTCTAGTAAAACTAGAGGAGCCAAACGCCTAAAGAAGTATTTTATGCAGCTGATCTCTAAAGTCTAGACAATAATTTACAATCAATGTGTGTGAAAGATAAAGTCTATGTGTATTTATTGTTTTAAAACATGTTCAATTTAAAAAAAAAGAAAACCTGTACCTCTATTCAGCTTATCCCAGACAAGAAACTGACAGAAAACCAGCTTTCAATTTACTACTTTTTTTAAAAAGTGTGTTGGTCCAATATAATTTTCCAATGCAGACACAAATTCTTTGTGAAATTATGTTACCTGGAGATACTTCCTCTTTCTGCCTCACAGTATGGTCCTTTGTGAATTTAACCCTCTGGTGAGCTCTGATGCAGGTCTTGCACAACCACTCTACACATTCCACACAAAACCCATGAGCTTCTGCATTGTCTTCACAGCTTGTGCAGACCTGACAAGAGGAAGAAAAGGTAGCTGTTAGAGTAAGTTTGGAATACACACAGGTTATTTTTGAAACATCACCAGTGCACTTTCACAGTTTTCTGAAAACAGTGAAATGAGAATGGAAAACTGCCTGAGGTACAAGAACATTATAAATAACAGCACAGAAGTAATTGAATGTGACTTTTCAAGGAAGCAGGTCATTTTGTCAGTGTTACCCTAAAATCTTTGCCTGATGTGATAAAAGTCAGACCACTACTTTCTACCACTGCCTGTACACTTCGAAGCCATACAATGCTTACCATATACAAGATGCTGTTGTGAAATATTGACTAATGACAGAACACAACACTACTCTGATTTTAGAAGCCTCCCTCAGTTCACACAGCAGCTTTAATTTTAGCTTCCGGTCACCTGCTTGGTTTGAGGAAGCACACACTGCACCGAGCAGCAAGGTTCCTCTCAAGAACCCTATCATCACCTCTTAAAGTATTCCAGTTGAGTTTATCAAAAAATCTACCCCAGAACAGTTTTGCAACCAATGCATAAGAATTTTCCAGCTGTGGCCTGTTAATACCTGGGGCTCTTTCGACTATACCAAATAGACCTAGGGAAAAAAAACAAGTAAGGAAAACAAACATGCCAGCAGACTAAAACCTCTCTGCACAGAGTAAATACATACACAATAAAAAATTGCTACAGTACCACAATCTGAACAACAGGTTGAAAACTTTGAACAATGGACAACACCATTTCACACGTTCATCCTATCATTTCATTTTTACCCCTCCTTTACAATGCCTCTGTAAATGCCTATGCCTACCTTCAGTGGGGTTTTGGTAGTAAAAAATAGTGAACATGCTTATGTAGATCCTTGTTTAGGTAACTACCACCCATTGCTGGCAATGTTTAGCACTGCTGCAAACCAAAGCCTCAAGCTGTCTGAAGATTGCTACATCCTACAGATCACAGTGACAGATTTCTGCTCACAGGAGCAACAAGGAGAAAATGTTACATCTTAGTTTTGTTTTCAGTTTGATTAAAAAAACTCAACCAAGCGACTTCTGCACCCACACAAGGTAAATATAGATTAAGTTAAAGAGGAAGGAAATATTTATATCTTATGCAGATAAAGAATATATACATAGAACTATGTTCCAGTTTCCCCTTCAGGAAAGAGAGGAAAATTAGCACAAAACTTGCCTTAGGCCAGATAGCAAGTCACTGACAGAACTGGAATTTGAACGTAAGTTCCAGATTCCCAGTGCTGTGTTTATTCTTCTGGATCATGTTACCTCTCAAAGTAAGTATCTTCTGAGAAATGAAGTTACAACACAAGAAGGGCTGTTGACCCCTCTTGTTGTCACTTGGAGTTTTGAAGCAATTTCTTTTCATTAAAGGTGACCTGCAAAGGAGGAAAAAATTGGGCTTGTGCCCCTTTTTCTGTTTCTTTACAAAAATGAGACCTGGTTTTTCTTTTTTTTCTCCTTCTTCTCTTAACAATAAAAATTCTTATTCCTATCCAGACCAGTAGACTAGGGAGAAATACCAGGACATCATAAAAAAGTCTAGAAAACGGAAATAAAGCAATTATTTCCATTAGAAAAGGAAGTGAACTGAAATCAGGAAATTGAAAATTTTTACTTTCTATCCTGATTTCAGCTGGGGTAGAGTGGGAGTTTTCCTTAGCAGCTGGCACAGAGCTGTGCTTTCAGATTTAGTATGAAAATAATGATAGCAACAACCAGAACATCAGCATGTTAAGCAGTGCTTATACAAAGTCAAGGACTTTTCAGCTTCCCATGCTCTCTGCCAGTCAGGACATGCACAAGGAGGGAGTGTGGCCAAGACAGCTGACCTGAACTTCCCACGGGGATATTCTATATCACAGTATATCAAGCTCAGCATATAAACTGTGGGGAGTTGGGTGGGAGGCACCAATCTCTGTTCAGGGACAGGCTGGGCATCAGTCAGTGGGGGGTGAGCAAATTTATTTGGCATCACCTGTTTGTCTTTGGCTTTATTCCTCCCTCCCTGTCTCATTACTACTATTATTATAATTAATATTACTTTATTTCATTCATTAAACTGTCCTTAGCTCAACCTACACTTTTACCATTTTTCCCCCTGATTCTCCTACCCATCCCACTGGAGGTAGGTGGGGAGGGGGAAGGAAATAAACTGAAAGGGGGAAGTAAAAAAGGCTGCATGGTGCGTGGTTACCAGCTGGGGTTAAAGTGTAACACTTCTTACTAACCCTTAAATTCAATGACATTTTGAAAAACAAAACAAAAATTCAAGAGTATTCTTAATTCTTGGGGAAATCCTCTCCCTCCTTTCTCTTCAGCCTTTCTCTCCTCCTTTTTGTGCCAGTGCAACCCTCTGCAAGACTGTGATGCAAACCAGGACTGATTATACCATCATAGCCCAAGGCCCAGTTACATCAGCAATGCTGACTAGAGAGTGAACTGAATAGACAGGACAAGAAAGTTTCCACATCAGTCTTGTTGCCAGAGAGATGTGATTGTGCTGTGCCCCTAAATACTCAGATATGTTTTTAAAAGTCAGAGTGGAGAATAACATACTGGATGTTTGGTTTTCTAGTGTAAAACAAAACAGCAGTAAAAACAAAATAAGCAGAGGAAAAGAATAAAACTAGTCTTTCAGGCATTCTCTAAGTCAAAGAAGTAAAACAAAGAAAAAAAAAGGGAAAAAAAAAAAAGGCAGGAACCAAATTAAAAGCAAAACCAACCAACCAAACTCCCCACAACAGCCTTTCCAGATCACCTTTAGCAAACTCAGGCAGATGAACATGCCAGGGCATTTAGGTAACTTCAAAGAATTTCTGAAGTTATTAATTCTCCCTAGATTCCAAGAGCTTCATCTATTTTCTTTCTTCAATATGATTTTGTTGGGTTTTTTCCAACCACTTTGACCTGTATGTGGAATGAGCTGAGAATTTTGATTCAACAACCAATAATCAGGTGCTGCCAACTGAATCAAAACTCCTCCTTTGTAGTATCAAGAATATATATCACACCTTCATACTCTTCACATCCACCAAGTGGACATGAGCCATATAGCTTCTCATAGACATCATAACTCAAGCTGCCAAAACAGCAATGTCTTCTAGGCAGCATCAGATTTGCTCCTATTTCTGATTTCAAATATACATTTTCAGCTATAGGTTGGATTTTGCTAGAATTCCTAGTTACTAGAGTAAGCCATACAGCTAAAGTACATGGAAGTATAATTACAGCAAATATTTTTTATGCACTTACAAAACCTAAAACTCATTTTGTTCTTAGTTTTGTGACTCACACAAGCAGTGTTTCAGTGATTTCGAAGAAAACTCTGCCTAGTTAACCTATAAGCCTTTATTCTGGTCAGACAGACATTTATTTTTAATTGAGTTTTCCTTGTAATTACATTTAATTCAGTTACGAGTTCTAGTATTTATAACCCCGGGAAGTGCTCATTCAGGCTTCAGTCAAATTTAATGAAAGCAGAAATTACTCAGCATGTTGCAGGTAAGTACTGTTTTAAGGAAATACACAAGCTTTTATGGCAGAAAAAACACATTTACTAGCAAGAGTTGAGGTAATAGACCTGTCTTCTCAGCTACTGTAGTAAGTAACCACTCTTCCAATTAAATACACTTTGAGTATTAAAAAGATTAAATAACCAAGCAAAGATTTCAAAGGAAGAGAGCAAAGTAGTCTAGATGAATTGTCAGTGAACTCCAAACTTCACCAATGTACATTAGGTGCAATGCTTTCCCCCACTGGATCCAGACCTCACTGATGCTAATTGTTACGTAACTATCTCTCAGCACATACAAAATCCCCGAAAATGGTGACTATATGTAATCCTAAACATGAACCATGTACTGACAGCTCAAAATGCACAAAATCTCATCAACACATCCTTCTTACCCCACCATCCCACCAATATCCACATCTCTTCAAAGCATACAAGATCATATTGTGACTCTTCCTGCATCTATCATACCACTGGCTTTCAAAGATGTTTTGGTCACAGGTACAGCTTTTATAAGTTGTTTAAGCATAATAGTTCTTCTTTGGAAAAACACACAGTGGTTCCTCTGGCACCATACAAACTTAAAGAAACTTATTGTTCTAAATTCTCCTCATTAATACCTCATTATGGCAGTCAGACTTGCTTTCCTAATAATCTCTGGTCTAGTATCAGATCTAAGCTGATACCTTGTTTTGTTACTACATTCCCAACATCTCACATACAACAGATGTTCTTCATTCCTAATACAATATCTTAAACTGTCAGGTCAGTAACTGGTAAAGATACAGAAAGTAATTCTTACCATCAAAAGTATTTTTACACACATTCTGTTTTGGACACTGAAGCTATGAGAATTAGAACCTAGACTAAAATGCACTAGAGGCCTAGTATGCTGCACCAACACCCATGTTATCACTAAGGTCTTCTCTCTTGCATCAATCTCACATTCCTTATTTTTATTTTCATGGCTTTGCATATGCCATTTTCTTCTGTTAAAGTCCCTAAATTTCCCTCACTTGTCTACCCTTTAGTCTTATTCAAATTTAGCACTTGCTTCAGCTACATATCTTAAGTTTGAAGTCCCTTTCTGCTCACTCTTACAAATGAAGCATAATTAATTTTTATTTTCAAACTTATTTTTAGAAGCCAATAATTTTGCCAAGTCTTTTAATAAAACACGATGCGAAAAAAAAATTATAAAACATCTCCTCTTTCAAAGTATTTATGTCTTAGCTGCCCACAGCCTACAACAATTACTTTCAGGAAGATCTCAGCTGCATTTCCTGTGATTTTCTTCTTTTTTGCAAAGTTTCCTATGCTAATAGTCAGCACAAAATCTTTAATGCTACCCAGGAAAGCTCTTGTGGAACATGTACTAGAGAGTTCTATACTTTCTTCATGCTCACTTCTTGTGCTCCTGAAGTTTTCAGTAGTAATTGCTAGAAAGCACAGCTATGCCAGTAGTGTACTAAAGTGCCCAAATCAGGCTCAGGTAAGATAAACACAATTATAGATAGATGGACAGCACTTTCATGGCTTCCAGTTATTTTTCTCTTCCCACAATGTCAGGTTCCATGATATGCCATTCACTCCTGCAGTTTTAATTTAGTATGCTAAAAACTGCTTCAGCATTAGTGCCATTTTGAATCAGAAACATTCAAATGTTTCATTTGCATGAGGTCTTTTGCAGTCTCTCCTGGACTGAAATAAAAGCAGTCCTTCCTGACAACACACATATAAGGCTAATCAGAGATACAGACCAGTGGTTCCCAAGTGGTTCCACAACATTATTTGCACAAAACCCATGCTTCCAATTCTAATTTCTTAAGTGTTCAAATAAAACTGCAAAGCTGTTGAAGACAAATTAACTACCTCGGTAGAATAATTCTATAAAATAGCTACAGTTTTGGACAGAATTTGTATGATCCCTGATGCAGTATTTCCTGGAAGTGTCTGTATCTTTTCTACTTTAATGTCTCTGATCTGCTGCCTATGCTAATGGAAATTTTTTTTGCTTTTCTCTTTGCTCCTTCAAAGGCAAAACAAGACAGGCTGATTAGAAGGCTGTATCATCCTTAAACCTCATAATATCCCCACTGGACAGTACACTAATCTGTTTAACTCTTATTGATTTAACTTTGCTGTTCCACAACAGAGAAGTTTATAGAACACTGTAGCTTTTTTCTTATGTCAAGGTACAAAGAAATGTACAAAAAGCTGCATTATCATACCAAAATAAATCTATTTAAACAAAGAGAACTGTGCACCATTCATTTCCAAGAGATAAGGTACACACTCACTTAGCAGACATCTAACAAAACATCTAGCTCCATTTTTTTAGAAAAAAGCCAGCAAAAAAGCACACGAATGTCCTATTCTGCTAGTTCAGCAAAGTCTGCTGGTCTGCCTTCAACTGCTACAGAAAGTGTGCTGAGTTCAGCCAAGGACCTTAGCTGAAGAACAGAGCTGCTTTCAAAGTGCAAACCTGCTGGTTTCTGTCAGGGAGAGAGAAACAAATATGGACTGGACGAGTAAGATCGAAGTCTACAAGGGATCTTAAGGAAACACAAATGCTTTTAAGAACCTCCCTGGCATCTGCTCACTCCACTCAATGAATGGAATTCCCCACTTAACTTTTATGGGAAGCAAAAAAATATTGTGAGGGGAAAGGGGGTGATCAGAGACTTTAAAAAAAATGGTTACTACTCCCAAGGAAAAAAAAATTCCATTTCTATCACCACTCCCCAAAGCATTATCTTTGAAGACTTGTTATGTAACTAAGCAGAGGCTATGGGACAGTCCCACCCTCTCAAAAAAACCCAAAAAACAACAACGCAACAATTACGACTGCTTTTGCATAACATTTTTTGTTATCTCGCTTCTCTTCCTAATTTTAAAGTCACTATAAAATTTATGACGAAATTTTCAACATAGACTGCTCATTTTGTCAATCTTACTGGAACAGTATCAATAGACTGTGTAAATCTCACAACCATCTGCAAAACTCAGATACTATCCTGCAATTCCCAGGGGACAAACAAAAAAAACAAACCGCCATTTCCCCTTGCCAAATCCAAAAAAAGCCAAGTTCAAACAGTTGTGATAAATGGAAATGATTCGGGCTAACTAAATTGTAAGTATTTAGAAAATTATTGTTATAAAGCAATAAAGGAAATTAGTGTTATAAAGCAGATGGGCGCTTTTGCAGATGTTACATGTAAAAATAGGATACAGGATGTAGTTTTGAGATAAGCAATGTCTCAGGACAGAATCAACCTTGGGATGGACAAAGTTGGGACGGTTTCAAGTATAAGATCTGAAGTTATGGTTTTATCTATGAAATGCAAGGCTAATTTTTTGGAACATAATGCTTACTTACATAACACAACGCTTAGTACATACACACAACCTTTAAGGTTATCCAGAGGACTGTGGGAACTGACAGTGGTCAGAACATGGATTCTTAGGCTCCAGGCAGTGCCTTGAAGCCTGTGGGAAAGCCAAGTACAGAACTCTCTCAGTCTGATCTGGGAAATCATAAGGAGGAACCCAAAACAATATTGTAGATACTGTCCTCCTGACATCTGGTGTTTTTCTAACTTGTTTACTGGTAGAGATATTTACAAAAAGGTGGTGCCCTAAAGGACCTATCCTATTCATTGTACCAAAACACTGTATAAAAAGAATCTGTCTTTCAATAAACTTTGCTATAAATCCTCTGAAGAAATCTGAGTTCTACGTGTCGTTACATGAGCCATTCTGAATCATAACAATAAAGGACAATGAGGAAGACTGTGAAAGACTGTGAGCCTTCATCCTAAAGACCCCCAAAAGAAGACAGGAGACGCCCAGCAACAACTGAAGTATAGTGACGTAGATTTTAGAATCAGAAATAGGAGGGAATTTATGGGAAACACTGATGTATATGTTTTAGCATATGGTATATAAGTTTAGTTTGAATTGCTCTGTTTTGTACATGAGGTAGGGTGAGAAACCCTCCCCATACCCCGGTCAGTTTTGCTTATGCTTTATCCAAACCTTAATCATACTTAATTAATTACTGCCAAATATATATACTTGAATATATTTACTAAATTGTATTCATTTATATTAAATTGTTGTTCAATTAAATTGCTGCTAACTCAATAGACCTAGCAGTTTGACATCATTTATTAACACAGTCCTACATTGCAAGAGCACAGCTTGTACTTCCAGCAACTCACAACTCAATTTCAATTTCTGGTAAGGTCTACCATTTCTCAGAAATCCAGTTTCAAAATTCCTACAAATCTCAACAGAGATTTGGCTTGCAAGACCCAAGTCCTCCTCCTCAGAGATGATGACACCACTTATGCCTTCAACAGTCATCGAGCTGGTATCACAAACCTGACTGGGTCCTGTCATCTGTTCCTGAGAAATGTGGCTGTTCACACACGCAAACACAAATTCCAGCTAAGCCTTGAAACGAGCAGAACACACAATAAAGGACCTCTAAGACACTGCCCCTGCAGCAAACAGCTCAAGAGCTCAGTGATACAATCCCTCCTAAAATGGGAAAGTGAAAAAGAGGAATTTTCAAATCCACCATCCAAATATTAGGGCATGAGTTTAAATGCAAGCCACACTGATATAGCAACCCTACTGTACTATTCCTGTGAAGAATGCAGCAACATACAAAGAGGCTGAATTATTTAGAGTAAGTTCCTGGAGTTTAATAAAAAGTTCATGAGTAAAGAGATGCATGAGATACTCCCTTACCAGCTAAAACTGAAGACATGCAAAATTTTGTTAACAGAGATTGTTCAATTGTGGTCCTATGCAGATGTGACTATTCATTTGGTATTGCTGCCACACTAGCTAGTACTTGCCTCTCAAAAAAAACATGAGGAAAAAAAACCCTCCAATATTACTATTCTTCCATACAAGCAACTTCTATGAGATGACTATTACTTGACTGCAAAAGGAAGAAGAGGCAGTCTACACAAGGAAAACAAGCAACCCCTACAATATACCATCCTCCCCATTTAGCATTTTGAGCATCTTCCTTGGCAACAGGACTCCAGCTATTAAATGCCATGTTTTGTCATTAATGTGATAAAGTCCATTTAGGTCTCCTGGTGTAGTGTTATTCAAGTCTCTGCTTCCAAGAGTGCTTAAAGTACCCTGTCCAAAGTACAGAAATTGCCATTCTAAAGCCTATTCCTTACTTTTATCTTTTGCTTTTAAGATGCAAGTTTATATCAACAATTAAAAATAGTTTAGGGTAAGATAACCACCTTCTTCACATGCATTTTCATACATTTTAACTGAATTTCTAGAGTAGCTACTCCATGTGATGTCTAAATACTTGAAGTTCTGTCTGCATATGAAGAGCAAAAAGGCCACACAGCAAGAAGCCAAGGATATGCACACACATCCAAAAGGTGTTAACTTGATTACATGTTAATGCACTTACCTGATTTGATTTCTCTACTGTGCTACTGGGAACCTCTGTGGTATCCTTCACAAAAAAGTTATCTATGATGTGTCTCTCTGCACATTCCTGACCACAAATTGGACACCGGATAACACCGACTGGGGGGAAAAAAAAATATCTGATTATGCTTGCACAAACTAAGATATATTAAACAACTTCAAAGACAACTTGCAAGGATATATATTTTTGAAAGGATGTTTTAACACTTTCCTATCAGTAAGGTGTGAGCAAGAAAAAGCAAATTCTCATTTATCACTGAAGACGTTTACCTGTTCTTCCCTGACAACATAATTATATCAGCCAAGGTCAAACACTTTCTTGTTTCAATGCCATAAGGAATTTGCTTTAATCTCATAAAAAAGAATTATTTTACTATAAAGGGAATGTATTCCCATTGATGATTTGTTGTTATGGAATGGATTAAAGTAAACACGTATTAGTGTGGAATATTAATAAGTGACACTGAGTGGTACTACATACACACACCAGCAGTGTGATGTGACTGACCTTCATCCACGTCATATGAGAACACAAATGCAGTACATTCAAAATTAATGATGTGAGTTGTAGAGAGGAAGAATGGACATGTATTAATATCATGACTACCTTCACATTAAGCAAGGGAAAGCAAGATGAATTTAGGAATAAATAAGCAAGGCTCTCTTCTCTCCCCTACAAGACACAATGGGGTACAATTCTAAGACAGAAACATACTTAGGCTCCAGGTTGAAGAAAGCTAAGAACCAGTAACACAAAGGGTTAAGCAATTAATTCTTCTCAACAGAATGGAAAGGACAAAGTAAAGTTCAAAACTTGGGGTTGAGCTGTGAGTAGACTAGGTTGAAGTGGAAAATATCTATACAAACATTTTCGAGCAGACACCTTTTCTAGCTGCAGAAAATAAGAATGTCTTATTAGCACTGAGGCTTGTTTTTAACATCCAAGAAAAATCTCTAAAATGACAGGCACTGACATCTTGCTTAAAGAAAATTACCATAGTCATTACAAGCAAAAAAGGAAGCAACTGAAACTAAGTAAGGCTGAAACAATCACTTAGGACATGGAAGTCACATGCAAAAAGCCTACAGTAGAATAGTCATGCAAGTCTACACTGACACAGATTTTAGACCTTGAGCTCCCATTTGAGAGGAGACAGATTCAGAGCCTTTAAAAAGATCTGTTTAACCCAGAGAATTCAACACCAGTATATAACTCAACATTTGTATGTTTAATTAAACCAGTGGAGGCTTAAATCTGTTCCTGTTTCATTTTTACAATAAAATGAAGAAGTACAGAAACTATTAAATATTTCACTTTCTGCAGAAGAACTTAATTCCTTACTCTAAGTAAGCTTCATACAAGATTAAGGTAACTTTTTCATAAGATTCCTCCAACAGATGCTCAAGATTTAACTGGCAAATCAGTATGAAGCAGTGCTCTAATAAAAGTCCACCCATTTTACTAAAGCAATTCTTCATTCTGGAAAATCAGCAAGCAGTTTTTCACTTGTTATCAAGGCATTTCACTTTCATCTGAACAGCTATGGTGTTAAGCCTGATTTTACTCTAAGTGCCATTTTCAATACACGTTTGTGCGGCTTCCTTTGATATACAAATTCCATTTTTTGGCTACAACTTTTCTAACATTTTTATACCATCATCTGCAAGGATAATTGAGAAATTCAGTTCTGGTAAGTAATTGCAAGTACTGAATTTCTCCTGTAATTAGCAAATCAATTTACTGCAGTCAAGAGTGAACACATTTCCTAACACTCAAGCTACGCGCTTTCAAAAACTGACTATTTTTTACATTTTTCAACAGCACCAATTACAAACCACCCTCTCCCTGTTCCCTCACTGCTCATTCTTGACCCTGACAAAGCATGATGCTCTGGGTTGACACCAAAATCAGCTAGGGAGGAAACTTTCTCACACAACTTGAAGCATTAAAAAGCAGGCATTTTTTATTGCAGCACGCTGGACATACAGAGGCTATTTCCTCTTAATCTGATGAGCTGTGAAACCTTACAAAAAGTTATTTATTTCATCAAGATCATAAATATTGATTAGAGTGTACTTCCTGGCTAATATATACGCATCACTTTTCCTAGCACTAATTTGCATGCATCCACCTCTTAGAAGGAGTCCTTTTATGTTCCTACAGTGTCCTCTGAAGGGGTCTCTGGTGGTCGTATTCACTGAGAGCCCCCAGTGTTACTACACATGACTTTTCCTTGCAGTTCTCTTAAGGCATGCACTGTGGCCTCGTTACATAACTACCACAAAACCCACTGTATTCCTCATTATCTGTTTATCCAGTGGTTCCAGCTACATGGAGCATCCTGTGTGTCTACTTATACATTCTTTTATCTACTTCTTTAAAACACAATGTTCCCTTATTTGGTCAAGTAAGGCATTATTATGTTCTGTTCCTTTTCTTATAAATGAAAAGCTGGACTTGCCAATGCATCAAGCAATATAGCCAATTTATTAATTTGTTTGATAAAAGGGTGAACAAGTGACAGCACCAGGTGCATGGGGGGTCCCCACCCCAAGTAACACACAAATTCAGCTCTCAAATGGTGGTCTCTTATACCATTCTAGGCACTTCACTTCCCCAATTTTTCAGTTATTTTTTAGTTGCTTTTCTTCATAATCAGCAGTTGTGGTTTTTGAAGATCTGTTGGGGAGGTGGTCCGAGATGGTCTTCTGATGTCTCTCCAGCCCCCCATTCTTCTTTTAAAATATCTTCTTCCACTAGCATTATTTTTGGTTATATAGTGTACTTAAGCAAGCATATATATTCTGTTGGTCAGCATACATTTTGCAAGCCTCCTCTCAGTCATTACACAACTTAAAGCTAGCATGCCTTGATACCTGTCTGCTTAGGGCCCCTCTCTCAGTTATTATAAAACTCAAAATCAGCATGTTTCAAAATGTCTTTGTAGAGCCTCTCAGCTTATGCTGCTCTTACTTCCCCTTGTCAAGCAATTACAGATCCTTTCATACTCAAAAAAATAACTTGTACAAAGGATAGTTTGAAACTTACACTACAATATAGTTAAAAGCTTGTATTAATTACTTGCAAACAATTACAATTTTGTTGTTAAAACAAATGTTAGTTAAAAACCTACTGTTGTATAGTTGCCTTGTTAAACCCCACTTCCATGCTTTACTTAGCTGATTTTTTTTTAAACTCATAATAAACTTATAATAATCCCATGGTCTCTGTCCACACTGCCCGCAGACACACATACATAGGTAAGCGCTATTTGATTGACATGAATCCCAATCTGATTTCTCACACTTTTATCAAGGCCAGCACAGGTGTCTGAGTCAGTCTCTGCATGTGTTTGGGAGATGGATATTGACAGAATGACACTGGCAAACCAATTCAGACACGGATGTATTTTTCCTGCTCTCCCAAGCTTCACTTTCATCCCGTTCTGCTTCACTGACCAAATGCACTACTGCTACAGTGAGGCAACATGAGAAGCAGCACAAGGATGAGAAGAGGACACCACCACCACTGAGGATTAGACCTGGAGCAACTGAACCAGATCAGCAGCATTAACCAGGGTTTGTAAGTCAGCTTGAGCTGAAAATACGGAAGACAAGGAAGGGGAGGCAAGAGATTAGGAAACACACTAACAAACCAAATGGTGTATGTGCCTTTTCACCAACAGAATATTGCCGACTGCCTGTTCAAAACACTTAGAATTTCTAGTGTGAGATGGGAAAAGGAAACAAAAAAGGAAAAAATGCCTACAACTCTCAAAATCTTCATGAATTTTCTTTTCTATAATTCCTTATGCTGTTCAGCCTTATGTCAGGGGTTTCTTCTACCACTGCGTGAGGGAAAACTTGCTTTTGTTAGAATCCTGGATTGATGAATGCCACACAAATCAGTTTCAACCCAGATTTAGTCAACGTCAGGATGGTGAATTAAAGCAAAAGATCTCAAGTACAGGGTTTATATTCATCACAGTAATACTATGAGATTCTTACTTCTTTTTAATGGAGCAAGCACAGTAAGGCGAAAATATATGACTTAATAAATTGGGAGGAGTTTCATAATCATCATCACAATAATTATGAGGATAGTGAGTGAGCAGGTCCCACATTTTTATCTGCTCCTATGTTCCAGGTGAAAGGAGTTAAAGAACACAGTTGCTTGTCTCAAACATTGTTACAGCCACAGAAGGACTTTGCCATGAGATAAGCACAGAATGGGGTGACAGGACAGCACTATCCCCAGGCCTGGCAGAAGTGAGACCTGGTTAGCTCATGCTGGGTAATGCATCCAGATGAAAATTCTCATTGTGGAAATGTGTGTAAAGAAGCAACTGCTCATATGCGTATCACTGGTCAAACAAAGATCACCAAATTCTGGGACAGCTGAAATCTGCAACCACCACCAACCACTGAAGTTGCCACTGAAATGCCTCCCTGGGTACCTGGAACTTGGACTGTAAGATAAGCCACCACAGCAGGAACATGAGATAAAAGGGGTGCTGTTGTCTGAGTGTTATCTCAGATCTAAGGGGAGGTTAACAAAACTGGGGGAGAAGAACATATCACCAATAATGGACACAATTGCAGAATTTATGGGCCACGAGGGAAGCCAGCTCAGCAGCTGTGTTGAAATCAGCTTGGACTTGGTAAAACATAATTCCAGCAGGGTGAGATCACGACCACCAACTCAAAGAAAGAGGAAGACTGAGTACAAGGACTAATTAGCATTAGAAGCAAGGGACTCAATTAACCAATAGAACAGTAGAACTCTGCAGCCAATGACCAGTAATTTGTTTCTTTGCTAATATGTATGAACAGTGAGAAGACCTGGAGATACCCACTACCAAGAAGCCTAGGGTGAAGAAGGATCAGAAGGACACCACTGGATCTACAGGTGGTGACTGTCTTCCACCTGATCTCTCTCTTTCTGCTCTCTTTTCCGTTTCTTCCTACCTTTCTCCCTGAAATTCCATGTGAAATAAAATCTGTATTATTGACTTCAGCATATGATCTTGTTTGAACCTTAATTTGGACAGAGGCACATCTCAATAGCTGGATCTTAGTTAGCATCAGGAGCATTGCTTTTTCAGCTGTAAAGGGAGCTGGATCAAGCACATGTGGCTCTTGAGCAGAAGGAGCAAAATTGAAGACCTCCACCCTTCTTAGCAGCATTCTTACAAAAACTAAGCTGCTGTGGAATCTCACATTCAGATTTTGCTTGAACCAGGCTAGGACACTATAATGCTAACAAAAGTAGCAGTGCTGGCTCCCTTGCTCGCTCATTTCTATCCCATGACAACAGAAAGATTCGTGCTGCCACCCAATGAGCTGGATTACGGACAGCAATATGGATTCAATGGGGCTGTGCCAGGAGAGAAAAGTGTTTCCCCCCACTGGCTACAGGCTCATAACACATGCACCTCTCTCAAGGAATTCAAGGTAGGAATTTTAAGTAGGAAAAATCATGGCCCATTCTTAGTCTTCTTCACAAGTTACATGCTGCATCCACAAGGGCATCTCAAGCCATTCACCAGAATGGATTTATAGCTTATACAGTATTATTTCCAACTCAAAACTCCATTTCCTGGGAGTACATTCAAGACCACTGAAGCATCCCGAGACAATAGGAGGAGACTGCTCTGGTTTACCCCAGTTTTGACTCATCTGCGTCTTCACTGTTGCAAACAGGTTTCAGAGCCAATTCAACAAAGCCACTGGATCATCATTTGTAGATCCAAGAGAGTATTTTTGTTAGTAGATGCAAAGCGCTTTACTAAAAAAAGGAGGACTTAATAGTTCCCTTTCTTCAGATTAAATCAGTCAAAAAACCCACTAGTTTTCTGAAAGAGAAACTCTCTTTATTAAATAGAGTGCTTAGAAGCAACTGGCAATTTTACCTGCAATGACACAGTCATTACAGAATAAATAATTAGGGTTTTGTGCAGCAATCTTTCCCAGTTTTACAGATGTTTTGCTTGAAATTCTAGCTATACAGATTTCAGAACAAAAAATATTAACAGCAAGTTACACATGCAGTTAAAATGTTTAAAACATGGACACGTTAATTAAAACTAATAAAAGGTATATCAGAGATTGAAAGCAGCACCAGCTGTAAGATTTTTAACATAACTACACAGAAAATTAGTGTGTTTCAACTGTGAGCTACAGATTCATTTCTCCTCTTGCTCTTTCTATAGATACCATTAATACTTGCAAGCCTGTTCATTAAAATGCATGGGGTTTGAGGGTAAGATGGTTATATTTACACAGGTCATGTTTCCCAGTTAAGAACAAACACTTAGAAAACTTAATTTGAGAGGCAGTATCATGTGCAATAACGTCTGAATCAATTTTTAAAATAATTACTGCTTTCCTCTTGCTTCTCATTAAGCCACTACTGGTGCTGCAAAATTGGCAACTTCTTCAAACCAGTTTGTTCCAGAAAAAGCTGCTCCCATCTAGTTGTGACAGCCTGCTGCTGCTAGTAGAGGGAAGATAGGTTAAACCAATAAGCAGGCATATCTCAAGGGAAAACTGGCATCCACTGCCAAGATATAAACATTCCAACAACCATCAATCTAGCAAAAAGTTTATTAAAATTATAATCAATTGTTAATTTAAATTATTTTATATCCTTTAAAATGTAAATAAGCGAAAACCAGACAAAGACTATTAGCTGTAATCCCCCCTCTGGAAGAGTGTTACAGGCCAGTTTTTATGCTGCAGTACATTGACTTTCTTGGAAAGCACTGCAGAGCTGAATTAAAATATTTCAGCTGCTCTGTGAAATGGTTCATTGTTTTTGTTATACATGCCCAATCTTCAAACATTTTAGCATGTATTAAGACTTAAAAAAACTGTAAATTTTGCAAGGATTGATTCTCCAGCCACTTCTGAATACCTTAAGAAATTCCGATGGCAGAGTTTACATTCACATCCAAAGCTGTCCAATGCATTTTCTTCAACAACACAATTATAAGAAGTGTCATAGTGCTAACAAAGGGAAACATTGTTATTGTGGGACAGACAATGTTTAAGGACAAGATGATGAACAAAAAGTCTCACTGTCTTGCAATGAATGTCCTTAAATGATGATGCAGAAGCTGCCAACAATTAAGCCAATTGTCACTGCTGACTGTGATGAACATTTCTTTCATCAAAATTGAAATACATTCTTTCCAGTCCTGAAATTGTCAAGTATTTCCAAATGGTATGTAATGAATTCAGACATATAACATGCAAGGATTTTTAAGATTCTGTGATATTCTTGCATAGTTTTCTCTGATCAGCCAAGTATTTCATTTTGAAATAACATTTTGAAAATGGGTTTAATGCTGCTTAGATTTATACATTCTACTGAAACACCATTTCACAGATACTCTAGGATCTTGCCAACAGTGCTTAAGTCCATTGTATCCATGTGTTTCTGGAACGAGGAAATTAGTACCTTTCTCCATAATAGCAGCATGTTAACATGTTATAATTAATTAAAAAAAAAAGATGACTGGAATAAAAAAAAAAAATTGTTGTCAGAATCTCTGGTATGAAGATCGACCCTGCCTTAGAGCACAACACAGCTAATAATCATTTCTTTGTAGCACTACATTTCATACCTTGGTCTTCACCTTTTCGAGGTCTCATCTACCACCAGCTGTTAGTTCAGCAGCTGGAGTACAATGCATCTATTCCCATAAATCATGGTTATACAAATAGCAGGTTAGCAGAGTATAACCCAGACAGTTAGAGCCAGTCACAACCCAAAGAACCAAACCCTTCTCAGGCACTGAAAGAATTGGTTCTCTTTAATTCTTTGTTGAAAGGATGAAAACTACACTCTCCAACATGTGACAGACACTCTGGAGTGTTTCACCCACTTCTTCTATTTAGCCCCAGCTACCTTAATGCTCCCATCAACACTGAGCAGATGTGAAGGTAAAAAAAGCCTCAAGAAACAACTTCTAAGTATCTGGATCATATTATGGGGACTAAATTAGAACCAGCAGTGACAACAGTAGGTAACAGGCTTTAGTCAGAATACTTCAGGATATATGTCATGCAAACAGGAATGATAATGCAACTCAAGGCTTTTGACTAGCTCACGTTACTCCCTCTCCTCTTCAAGTGCTCAGATGAATCCTTGCAACCTGTTCCTTCACAAGTCTCCTTCCAATTCTCAATCACTCAGTAACTGGAAACTACCTAAGAGACTTGGCAAACTACCCTCTTGGCCCTCATTTTTCCAGCCACTAGCCTCAGGGGAGCAATTCAGGTACCTAAACAGACATACCTAATTTGAGGGTAATATCATGCCTGACTTCCAGCTACTATTCCAGAAGGAAACAGGGCTCCTGTGGACTGTGCAGTACATCTACCATCCCTTTTTAAAATATTGCAGGCATCCCAAAAATTCAGAAATGGCAGAAGGTATTCTAGTTCAGACAGCTGAATTTCAACTTACCTGCCTATTCTATGTCATGTATTTTTGATATTGTGATTTTAAATTCCTGTTGGAGAACACAATTGAGGCACACAGATCTTTGCACCCTAACAAACTGCAGTCTGTGGCTCCAAAGGAAAATCTGGTTTAAAATGCTGAAGGGTCAATATTCAGAGCCATCAGCTTGTTAACTGCAGTGTTCACAGCATCTGTCCTTATTCTGCTACATGGATATTTATTTTGAGGTTCTCCTCAAGGACAGAGTTCAGAAGTCATCAAGACCTCTATTATGTTTCCTTCAAACTATCTCAAAATACAGGTAACAGTGATGCGAAATATAATGGAAAAAACTCCATCAACTTTATCTGTAAAATATTTGTGCAGGGAATGGATGTTTAAAAGCACACAGAAGTAATATGTTGATTTAAAATAATAGGTTCTGCCTTTGTTTAGGTTATTTTGTTTGGTGAGAGGGTGCAGGGAAAAAAAAGGGCTGATTATTACTAAGAAGAGATTTTTTTACTAATTAATGTCTCTTCAATATATATTCTTCAACAACAGTATGGTAATAGCACATTTACCATCCAAGTACACTGCCCAACACTTAGATACACAACAGCAAGAAAGAGGAATTTGTGTATTTATCAATAAATTCTGAGTATTTTTAAAGGTACATTTTCAATCTGTGCTGCAATTAAATCTGTTATGTAACAAATACTTTGACCTGGCAGTATTTTAAAATTTTCTAGACTTCTTTTTTTAAAGCTTGCTGTTGACAGGGACAGAGAAAATGAAAAGTAAAACAAATATTTGATGGAAATTCCCACTCTAATAAGAAAAAACGATATAGATAACTCTTTCCTGCAGTTTACATCAGATAAGTCTGAGTGCTCTGCAAGACATTATTAATGGAATAAAAAAGTACAGCTTCAAGCCATTCAATTTATTTAAGTAATATAACCCAAGACTCCCATCCAATCTATTCTGACTACACGTTATATTTAAAAGCTGTTCAACAATAAAGCTTGTCACAGACAGGATTTTCGCATCTGTGAAAAGCAACTCTTAATGGTACCACAAAACTAGTACTGATTTATTATGCTGACTCCATAGAATAAAATTTTGCACCTGAAAGATGGATAAAGTTTCTTTGCACCGTTGCCAAGTTTTAATACCTTCAGTGGGATTCATCTAAATGTTACATGAAGTTCCCTTCATAGTCATTGCAGACATAGGTAACAGTTAGGCCACGGGTGGTCTCATTGTTAAAGCAGATGTTTACACTTGGTCAGATGAATTACACCTTAAAAACATCCACTTCTTTCCAGTAACTACACTAATACTGTTATCCACTTCAATTGCAAGAATTTTTCCAATATTCTAAAACCAGCCATTAAGAGAGCAGAATATCCTCCAAGTTACAGGGACTGCACTTTTGAGTGCAGATGGCCAGGAATAAAAAGCCAGCTCACTTTATATTCTTCTCTTACATGTGCCCATTATGCCACAGCACCATTGTAAGGGTTCAAAAAGCAAGGTGCCCAGCTTTTTCCACTTCCCACATAGCTTTAAAACTACCAAGCTGGAGCAATATATGCATTGTGAGATTCACACATGGCTATGCAGCCTGCAAGAGCCAGCATTAATTAAGAAGCAGTGTTATCATCTCCTCTGACATTGCTTTAATACGAGAATTATCGAATGTAACTAATAAAACATATTCCTTCTGGGTTGAAGAGATGCACAAATTGATCAAATAAGAACAACAGGGATTTCTAACAGCTGCCCTACAGCTTTCAGAAAACAGCAGGTTACAGAGCCAGCAGTGATACTGCTTATGTTCCCATGGTGTATCTCCTTCTGCTGCTGTAATCTAAAGTGGGAAACTGAACCATGAGCCAGCGCCTGTTGGCTGATGTGAATGAACACCCACATTCACTGAAGAAATCTAGTCTTCCTATGGTTTCCTCCATTTTCTCAGAACTAAAGAAGAACTCCTTCAGAGGCACTTTCCCAGCA